>JAZKJV010011105.1:0-600000 GCA_037367405.1 Ottelia alismoides | reverse complement strand
ACCTTTTTCACTTTCATTGCAGGTTTTTTTGGTTGCATTGCCTTTGCATACAATTGTCAGACTGTTGATAAATAGTCTCATCGTGTTATCAAAAGTGTTTTCCTTGGATATTCTTGTACCCAAAGGGGTACAGGTGCTACAGCCTTACATGTCATCATTACTATATATTTGTTGATGCCACCTTTTTTGAACAAACTAGCTACTTTACCCAATCTGTTAGTGACATTCCCTTGGACCTTCCACCACCGTCCATTGTCTACAAAAGGAAACAAATTGCACAGTATGACCCTATCCCATTACTTCCTCCTTGTATGCAGGATGATGTGCCATCTTCGAGTGCCATCCCCACTGCAGTTCCGGTCCTTCCGGATGCTAAAATAGAACTTCATATAGCTATGAGCAGACCAAAAGGCAATGTACATCCCATGTCACATTTTACTTCCACTGATAGTCTATCCAATTGTGATAGGCAATTTATATATGCTTTGATGGTTATTTCTATTCCCGAGATGATCATAGTACATTGCAGGATCATGGTTGGAAAAAGACCATGGATGAGGAGATGGATGCACTCACATATAGGGCTATGTGGGATCTTGTACCATGTCCACTTAATGTCAAGCCCGTTGCCTGCATATGTGTCTTCACGATCAAACAATCACCTGATGATTTTATTGACAGATTGAAGGCCATGCTTGTAGTAAAGGACTTCACTCAGACTTATCATGTGGATTATCTTGAGGCCTTTTCTCCAGTAGCCAGGATGAGATCTATCCACACTATTCTCTCTGTTGTTGCTAATAAGAGCTGGCACATCTTCCAGTTAGATGTGAAGAATGCTTTTCTCTATGGTGACTTCGAGGAGGAGGTCTATATGATGCAGTCACCGGGTTACTCAATCGAGGGGGAGCATGTGCGCCAACTTCGTAAGGCTATTTATGGTCTAAAGTGCAATCCATGGGCTTGGTTTGACATGCTTACAACTGAGATCAACTCTTTTAGCTTCCACAAGATGACATCTGATTATCATGTTTTTGTCAGAGGATGGTTCACTGGCACGATTATACTTACCGTTTATGTTGATGATATGGTATTGACTAGTGATGACAAAGCTGACATTTCAGGGAGTAAGGCCTACCTCCAGAAGGTGTTTATCGCAAAAGACCTTGGTCGACTCCGTTACTTTCTCGGCATTGAGGTGATACACACTATAGAGGTATTACACCTATCATAGCGGAAGTATCGCTTAGATATTCTTATAGAGGCTGGACTACTTGGTTGCAGGGCGATGCATCTTGTTACGGGGTCAATGACCATACTAATGTCATCGCTTATGCCGATGCAAATTATGCCAGTTCACCCGAGGATTGACGGTCCACCACAAGCTATGCTATGTTAGTTGGTGGAAACCTTGTTACGTGATGTATCAAGAAGCAGATGGTGGTTTCTTGATCAAGTGCGTAGGCAGAATACAGGTTGATGGCTCATGCCACTTGTGAGATTACCTAGTTTGTCTCTTTTCTATAAGAGCTGGGACTTCATACTACTACTCATGTTCCCTTATATTGTGACAACACATATGCTACGTACGTCGCCACCAATCCAGTTTTTCATGAGCGGACAAAACATATTGAAGTTGATTGTCACTTCATTCGAGATTTAGTACGAGGGAAAGTTACTACTACTCATATCTCCATGGATCTTCAGCTTGCAGATATATTCACGAAAGCTACCTAAGAAACGTCTCTCGTGAACGTTTTCCAAGTCGGGCATGATCGATAGATATGCTCCAACTTGAGTAGGAACGTTAGAGTTAATGGGTTATTTCTTTATATTTATTGAGCCATGTAACTCCTTTAGGGCATCCATGTAAATTTTCTCTTTTGGCCTCTTTAGGATTTCACGCTGTATAAGAACCCATAGACTCATTGAATAAGACAAGTCACGCATTCTCGCATTTTCTCCACAATGTGATTTTGGAGTTTACATGATTAAGCATGCCTTATAGAACAGACTGTACATATGTAAATAGTATGCTCGATTGGACGAGAAAACTTGGAAGATGGATCTAGGAAGATTGAAGAATTGTTGGATGGAAGATGCCTTATCTTTTACAAGCCTGTATGCAATATAAATTAGCACTTGTTAAAATATAGTCCATGTAATTGTCTTATTGATATGTCAATTTTATTTTGTTATTTAGTTTCTTCTTCGCATTGATGGAGATGTTACTAATAGAATAAATGCAGGTTGGCTAAAGTGGAGAGGAGCCTTTATTGTTCTGTGTGATAAAAAATTCCTTTGAAAATCAAAGGAAAGTTTTACAAAGCAACCGTGAGACCTGCTATGCTCTATGGATCTGAATGTTAGCCTGTGAACCATAGACACGTGCATAGAATGACAGTAGCAAATGAAAATGCTAAGGTAGATGTGTTGATACGCACGTAAAGATCAGATTTGGAATGATGCAATCAGAAGGAAAGTTGGTGAAGTTCCGATCGAGGATAAGATGTGAGAAAATTTCTTAAAGTAGTTTGACCATTTGCAAAGGAGGTCAGTTGATGCACCAGTGAGGAGATGCAAGTTTTGTGATGTTGAGCCGGCTAAGAGAGGGCGAGGAAAGCCCAAGAAGTGTTGGAATGAGACTATACGAAGGTGTCTTAGTTTTTTGGGTCTAAGCCAGAGAATGATCCAAGATAGATCTGAATGGAGGCAAAGAATCCATGCAGCCGACCCTACTTAATGTAGGAAAAGGCTTTTGTTGTTGTAGTTTTTTCTTCGCATTTTGATGCGATCATAAGGAACATTGGTTAGCTCCGATAGAGGATAAGATGAGAGAAAACCACTTAAGATGGTTTAACCATTTGCAAAGGAGGTTGGTTGATGCACCAGTTAGAAGATGCAAGATTTGGGATGTTGAGCCGGTTAAGAGTGGGTGAAGAAGGCTCAAGAAGTGTTGGAATGAGACTATCCGAAGGGATCTTAGTTATTTGAATTTAAGCTCGAGAATATAATCCAAAATAGACTTACGGAAGCCGAAAATCCATGTAGCCGACCCTACTTAATTGTGGGAAAGGCTTTGTTGTTGTTGTTGTTGTGGATACTTCTTCGCATTTTGTACACGATATAAATTGGTTCTTGTTGAAAACAAAAACTCCTTGTAACCGACCCATCAATACGTGAATCTGGTTTTTTTGTTTAGTGTTTACATTGTGATCCTTATCGTAAAATCTTATACCTTTTCCCTTCTTAGATCCCCTGGCCACTTGATTGGACGAGGGTGGGATCCTTTCTTATGGTATTTGTTGGCTTCTAGTTCTCTTGTGACAAATAGATATAATAATTATAGGAGATGGATATTTATTTGTTATTTCCATGAACACTGCGTAATCAAACTATAACTGTATGTTTAATTTATGACCATATGCATTACTTCATTCTCCATTATTTTCATAACACTAGTGACTAGATAAAGCAATGGCAGGTGGCTTGTGTTCTGATGTTTAATCTTCACAAAGACGACTTTCCTGTTGACACCCATGTAAGGAGGCTGATGGTATCATGCTTTATCCCAGTCTTGTTTTGAAAAGAAAAAAACTTATTGTTTGCTGTATATAGGTTCTTCATATCGCAAAATCCATTGGTTGGGTTCCTAACAAGGCCAACAGTGAAAAGGCATACATGCATCTCAACAGAAGGATCCCAGACGAGTTGAAATTTGATTTGAACTGCCTTATCTTTACACACGGAAAAGTTTGCCATTTTTGTTCCAGAAAAGGAGGCAATGCCCAGCAAAAGAGAGATCCTAATGCTTGCTGCCCCCTCTCACAGTACAGTTGTGATGCTGAGAAAAGATGCTAGTTGCTGCAACCTTTCACCCGAACATCATGGTACGTTCTCCACTCGCCACGTTGATAAGCTGTATATGCAGATTACCATCCCACTGTTGTTGCCTTGTTACCTGCTTTACTCATTACCGCTTGTGATAGAATGGGGGTGGAATTTTGTAATTAGTTGCTCACGTATGTGGTGTAAAAATATTTATGGATGCTAAAAACATTTTGCACAAGCAACCTTTTAAAGATTTGTGGATTAAACCAGGGAGGACCATGATGATGAGGCTTATTAGAAATGGATTGTTCGGTCTGATCCTCGAACCTTATTGTCTAACTTTTTACGAAATTTGGACCAAACTAACAAATGCTGGAGAAAACTTATTCTTGCGAGGTAGGAGATTAGAAGCCTGCTGATGGACTGAGCATGATGGCTCAAGAAATGATCATTTCTTGCTCTTGATTGTCTATTGAGGTAATTTCCTGACTAGGATGGGATTCTGATGCAGCGTGACCTCAAATTATAGGACCACATTTATCTAATTAATTAGTAGTCAATTTTAATTATGTTTTTAGGGGTCGTAATGGTCTAATTAAATAATTGAGATCGCCTGTGATCTCAACGTTTATTTCATAGATTTTTAATTGCAATTTTGATCAATTAATTGGTTAGAGTCTAATTAGAGTAATTAGAGGTCAATTTAAATTTGTTAGAGTCCAATTAGGCAAGTCGGTTGTCAATTAAATTTAGTTTACTATTTTTGTAAACCCCTCTCTCCTATATAAAGAGAGGGTAGCCCATTGTTTTTAGGCAGTCAATTATGAATCAAAATTGAGATTTTATCTCCCTCTCCCTTGTCTCTCTCTCTCTCCTCGTGATCTTCACGTTCTTCCTTTCAACCCCGCGCATTCCGGCGTGTTCTTCTTCTCTACCCCTCTCGTTCTTCTACCAAATATCCACCATAAGATATATTATCATTTTATCGTCGACGCCGAAAACTCGTTTGCATCAGATTCTGAGGACGGGTGCCTCTGTTGCAACAGAGATTTCCATTTGCTTTATGAGATGGTTGGCTGAAGCCTTTCCCAGCAAATATGCTGCAGAAGCAGATGGGGTTCGGACCTAGGTTCTGTAGGGCTCATCCCAACCTGATGCAAATAATCCTGTTCTAGACCTTTATCCAGTAATATCCATGATTGTTTTTAATCTTTATCACCAGTTCCTTATTTGCTTGTGAATCTGTGGATATTAGCTTTTCACTTTGCAGATGCAAGATTCCAATTTTCGCATGTTTGAGACAGTGGTCGCATTATATTTAATAGTTTACATCTCAAATACATACAATGGTAGCATTCAAGGGTGGAATTAGAAATTTTATCGAGGGACTAAGTATACATCGATCATGTATGCTAAAAAAAAGAATATTGTAGTTTCAAGTGATATTTTTGAAAAGAGTGATTATATTCTAATGATTTCTAAAATTCAAGAAACTTACTATTTAAATGTTATTTAAATCTATCAGAATGGGTAGATTTTGAAATAGATTAATAATTTCAATGGTGGTTTTTATTTTTCAATAATTCTAATAATGAGTCATTCCTAAGGCTAAATTATGAAGCATTTTTTTAAAATCATTGTTAAAAGGAAGTAAAATAATTTATTTCATATATGAATAGAGTTAGAGATAATAGGAGAAATAAATGAGCTTGAATCTCATTTACAATAATTTGTACTTATAATTTAATATATTTTAAAGCGACTAGATTCGATTTTTTAAAGAATTTAAAATTGCCATGGAGGAGGATTCATACCATAAAAGGCTATTTTTCCACCAGACCATTAAGTGAGCACATGTCATTAATTTTGAAGGTCTACATTGAGATGATCGTTTGGAGAATAAGCACTAGAGTAAGGGATCAATTTTTAGCCCAACACGGTTTCTACTAGTACGGCTATTCTCATCCACATCTCATTATTTCACCTTATTCTTATCTTTATTCCACCTTACCTACCATTATTTGACCTTATTCTCCTTGTTCCAGCCAAACAAAGAATAGACCCTTATTTTCCTTATTTCCCATCTTTATCACTGCTTATTCTCGAACCGAATGCCCCCTTAGGTGTCGTTAAGAAGGGATGATGCTATTCTCTGTTCGATAGGAGGGGGAAGATAATGAGAGATAAGGGAGGTTATATTAGATAAGATTGTTAGATAAATGGTAGTTGTTTGCATTTTTTTCTGCGGGAGAGGCTGTTGATGGAAGGATAAGGAGGGGAATCTTATCCCTCGTCTTGGTCACAGAACCAAAACGTTGGCTATTTATGTCATCTTGGTCACAGAACCAAAACGTTGGCTATTTATGGAGAGAGAAGAAATTGAAGAAATAAGGAGGGATATTCCTCGTTATTCCTCAAACGAACATACCTTAAAGAGGAGTCATATTAATTTAAAACTAAGAACATTATACCGATGGAATATAAAAACCAAGGAAGGGTCATGACATAGCATGTTGGTTTCACCCCTGTTTGCATTAGATTTAGAATGTTTAAATAGTGGTCGAAAAGATTACTCATGTATATCAAATAATATTAAAGTTCAATATTGTTTAAAAGTTGGCATGCCCTCGACTTGGGCTGGGCTTGTGACTTGAATTATGATGCACGGGTTGGTTGAACAAGGGGTTTTAGAATTTTGATCCGTTCGACCCGATCATGGTTTGGTCCACCCGGTCTGATCTGTAATTTGTTTAAATAATCGAGCCTAATCATTACAAATTTTCCAAATCCTTCTGACTAGGGATGAAAACAATCGGACATGACGGATACATATATTGACGGATTTGAAAAATAGATAATAATATCCTTACAAACGAATACGGATGTAAAACGAATACGAGAATACGAATATGATACGAATGATAACAAAAATATTTAATAGATTGACTAATATATATATGTTTAGGATAGTTTACACATAAATAGATATACCGGATATAGTGATTTCATAATAATTATATTAGCAATGGTGAATGTAATCATAAAAATATTGTTACGTACAATTATAAATAAATCCATTATACTTATGTACGAAAACGAGTATACGATTATGGATGCGAATATTAGCGAATGTCAAAGTGATATTCACATATGTGTCCATTTTAAAACGAATACGAATACGAATGTCAAAATATCTAAAAAAACAAATACGATAGCAGTACGAATATATTCACGTTCATTTTCATCCTTACTTCCAACGTTCGCGTGTAAAAGCAGTGATGGGTCACATACATGTCATATCAACACATGCATGGCAGATGCATTGCTAGTAATATTTTGCGGCACTGCTCGTGCCAATTCACATCATTCACATGGTCATGTTCGATCCGATTATGTTTCATATGGTTTGGTTCCACTCTTTACTGCTTATATATGTCTGGATTCGATTTGGTTGTATCCAACGATCCCGTTATGTTTAGATTCACGTCACATGGTTATGTTCGATCCCATTATATTTCAAGGAGTGTTAAATTATTGCATTTTTATCAGTTATGCTCCAATGACATATTGCAATTTTAGTTATGCCCCTCCATTTTTTGGAATATTAGTTATGCCTCTATCTTCTTACAAAATTCACAGTTCTGCCATTTTGTAATATCAGTGTTGCCCCTACTTTACCTTAACAGAAGGACAGAACTGTGAATTTTGCAAGAAGATAGAGGCATAACTGATGTTCCAAAAAAGGGAGGGGTATAATTGAAATTACAACATCTTAAAGGAGAACAACTGATAAAAACCCTAAATTATTCGTTACAATACACTAACTTTGTTGTATTGATCCTAGTGATTAACTATTGCGAAAAATTATTTTTTTTTTTTCGAATTCTGTTTGTTTATTTATTTAGTCAAGCCTATAGTCATGTTGAAGTTATAATCGAATCAGAATCGGATTATGGAACGTAAAGGCAAACGGATCTGAAACTTTCGGCACATCTACTTTAGTAATTACAACAACAATAACAACGCTTTTTCCCACAATTAATTAGGTCGGCTACATGGATTTTTTGCTTCCATTCAAATCTATCTAGGATCAATTTCGATTTTTAGTAAATATTTATTAAAAATGCTTCGAACAAAAAAATAAAATAAAGTTGAATATAGCTGCATGTGACCATAAATTTGGATGTGTCTTCTGCCGGTTGTCTAGATCCTTCTTGGTAGCGTCTTTGTCTTTATTTTTCGTCTTCATCCTACATGGTTGCATGTGAGCAACTCTTCTTGAGAATGATGATGATGATCTCAGTAGATCACCAAAAGCACAAACAGATTCAGTAGCTAAACAACTTTGGATTGAAGAGAGCTCGAGAGCACATAAACGTTGAAAGAACTCGACTATTGCTCAAGAACAACACTCTTTCTTTTCTTTTTAGAATAGAGTATGTTTTTCGGTAGCTGTATGTCTCAAATAACGAGTCATATGATGCTTCATATAGGGTTGGGTCCAAAAGAGCCATCGACGAGCAAAAAAGGAAGTCCCGACATCGTGTTTTTCAAAAATCATGAAATGATCGATGATATAAACAAGTTTTTCGATCATGGGTGATCGATCAAACACACAAGGTGAACAATCATATTTGATCATTGGAACATAATGTTTGAAATACGATTGACCGTGATCAAAGTATGGTAGATCATTGGTGATCAATCATAGATAACAATATGATCGATCATGTGAGAAAATCAATTATCAAGAATTGACCGATAAAGATTAAAAGATGATTGATCATGGGTGTCAAGATGGTCGATCATCTGCTCAAAAGATCGATTTTGAAATATTGGCAATTTTGGCTTAAATTTTCTTGCCAATCAAGAATATTCAAAAAGTATAAAATTATTTCTAGCACAAAATAAAACCTACAAAGTAAGTAACATCAGTCTTCTTTTCTTGTTCTTGAACTCCAAAGTCTTTAAATCACTTGAGCTTTTGGAAATGAGTCTTTATGTAATATGTTTGTGAAATCTAAGCCTTCAAGTTGAGTCTTTTATAGTGCCTTAGTATTTGAATTGGCTTCATAGATTTTCTACACTTTTCATCATCGAGCTTCTACCTGGAAAAGGTAATGATCTTAAATAAATATATAACAAAGTCATTACCAACATCTAATTCACTAACAATTTTCACTTAAGGCATACAATCGGGAACGATAATAGCGACCACCCCCAATGGTCTTGTCGAGAAAAACCGTCAATGCCCCTTCCTTTCCCCATTTCGTCAATCCGTAGTCACCTCCTCGTCTTCTCTCACAGTTGTCACCGTGCTACTCTTCCTCAGATCTCGTTGTCATCGACGTGATCTTCTTCGTCGATATGCTACTCCTCCTCAACTCTCATCGCCGACATGCCCCTCCTCATTAGTTCTCATCGTCGACGTTCTCCTCCTACCTCACCGTGCTCGGCCCCTTGTTCAATTTACATCCTCGCATTCGCCTTGCTTGAGGTTTCCATGCTTTTATTATTTCTCTATTTATATGCTTGTTTTGCTTGCTTGCATAGATAATGGTTAATCATTAATGTTAATTAAAACAAAACGGCAACTAATGTTTCTTAGTTGTGAATTGTGTATAAGTGGAGAGTTCCCATTATTGTTTATGTTGGTCGGGGAATATGTCCATGAAAAACATATAGGAAAAACAAGGAGAAATTCAAACGAAATTTTAATAGATTTTTGGGGTATTTGGAAATAGAAATCATGCACCATTAATTTATGAAAATATGGAGATGATGTTAGCCTATTTATAGATTGAGTTATTAAAGAAAATAGGACATCTCATAGAAATGGTGAAAGATAAGAATACGCTTTATATCTATATAGAGAGGATAACAAAATGCAAAGATGTGATCTAAAGTAGTAGGGAAAGATATACTAAATTAAGGATGATTATTGTATGGATTGAAGATTCATATTAAGAAGCACACCAGAGTTTCTAACTAATGAAGAGTCGCGATGGGTTAAGGGTTTCCTCCACATAGACGAAAAGACCATTGGGATGATTAAGAACCTTATAGAGATCAAGGCTCATTTTGTTATAGACCAATTCAATAGAGAAGCTGACATATGGTGGGATGTAGCCAAGGAAAAAGACATTGGAGAAGTACATAATGTATTTAAAGATGTACAAATGGATTGAAAGCTCATTTAGAATACAGATTCTAGAACATTGTGTATATATTGTTGTTGAATTGGCGAACTTGGAAGACAACATTGAATACTTCTTATGATCGCATTCACAAACAAAGAAGACATGTATCAACAAATCATCGATTATCACTGAGATAGAGAACGAGGTGTTTCCATTTGACTTAGAGTTTGGATCTGCTACTTCCGACACAAAGATGTAGTGCTCGCTTTGTGAGAGTAGACATCAACAGAGGATGTGCTACCATTATAAGTAGCATGGATACATTGTCAGAGACTGTAGGGAGCAACCTGAGATGCATGAGGATGCTTAGTGTAGTATATGTAACCCTTAAATAAATGATTATGTTTCATGTTTCTTTGGTAGAAATCCAAATTTGTTCTCTTAGCAATAATAATAGAATACATTATTTAGATTTCTTAGCATAACAATGGAATGATAATCGATTGTTGTATTAGTGCAACACAATGTACAAGACATGGATGGATAAAAGGTTTGATGATCTTCAAAGATATAAGAGTGGAAAGATAGCATTCCAAGATTGGGCATTTCTATTTGAATGTGAGGTGACAGATTGTAGTCCATGTGTAAGATGTAAAAACATTAAATCTAATGATCGGTCAGAAGTTTACAATCACTTGTTGGACTTGTCAGCCCTTTGCGACCCATTAAAACAATAAAATTTATTGTTTTATTATGTCCATCTGAAATGAATTTAATAGATAGAAATGAATGCACTTTGCTATTAAGGTCCCTTTGTACAATTAGGGTTATGTATCATAGCCATATTGAAAATCATTTCAATAAAGATCTCTATTCTGTAAAAGAGATGACAATCTTTCTCTGTAGACTGATTTTCAACCGGCTTCTTGATGCATGTCCTCTGCATAGGAATAGAGATTCATAAGTGTTGGAATAATCAAGTCAAAGAGTTGACTTGATGAGATTGAGATAAACTAAGACCTGTATAGTAGTTGTCACGATCAGACACACATCCTTTGACTTAAGAAAGATATGCATCTATATGCATGAGTATGCATATTTGACAGACCAATAGGTTGGTGACCTAGCCAAGGTCCATATACCAATGTGTTGGTGTGCATATTAAGACATGTGAGATGTATGATCCCTCAAACGGAATCATACATATTCATAATTGATGAACCAGGAGACAAAACTCACTCATGAGATAATTTGAGGTCAAAATGAATCCCATGCATGATCGTCTTGTTTATGAAATAAGACAAGAATTTGAGATATTAATATATGCTTTTAGAAAGTATATGATTAATATCGTCATCCAAATATCAAATGAGAAATCTATTGAATTATTCTGAAAAATACGATCAAACTAGGTTTTGAACTTTGGATATATCAAAGTTTTTCCAGTGTAAATGATGAATGAGCATTGGGAATACTCATGGTTAACTCTATCATAATAGATCATCAATCACGACACTTCCATTTTGAGCGTGTTATGAAATATGATGGATTTTAGTGGCTCTATTTATCTTGATGATTTGAGAATTAATTAGATTAAATCGTAATTCATTTGAATCCAATTTCTAATTCTAATTTCAATGTGGCCAAGAATGGACGTCCAAGTATGATGGGGGCATCGGTTACCGACTCAGGGATCTCCATGTCCAATACAACAAAGTCCACAGGGAATTTCAGGCCCTGAATGGTAACGACCACGTCTTTCAACAACCCCTTCGACCTCTTAGTCAACCTATCAGCAAACTGAAGGATTGTCCTGCTCCTAATGAAAAGCGAGATAGCGAGAGCCGCTAAATAGCGGTCTGACAAGTCAGACTCACTATCGCTGATGCGACTGCTCAAACTTCCTCGGTCTTCAACAATTAACCCACACAATCAAGCAGAGAATGAACAGCAAGGATTAAAATTTATTATACCCTACTAAAGATGTACAATGGCAAGCAAGTAGGGGTCGAACTCAAGAAGCAAAGGTGTAGAGCATAGATACAAACAATCCAATCCTAGGTCTAATAAGCAACTCAGCCAATCTAGAGTTTTTGTGGGTTTTTGATTTTATATTTTTTTATTTAATTTTTAATTTTATAATTTTGTATTTTGATTTTTGATTTTCTGATTTTTATATTTTATATTTTATATTTTTCTATTTTCTTTTTTTCAATATTGGAAAATAAGGACAATGTAATAAAAGACAAGCTAAGGTATTTATATAAATAGATAAAAATGTTCAAAAATTAGAAAATAAAGTCTTTTTGGTCTTTTTATATTTTTTTACTGTTTTTGTGATTTTTGGGTAATTTTTAGAATGTTTTTGGTATTTTTAATTATCAAAATAAAGAAAACAGTGGCAAAAATGCAAAGCTGAAACTTAAAATGGAGAAATAAAATAGCAAGCAGTAACAAAAATTTTCCAAATTAATTTTCACCTAAAGATGATAAAACAAAGAAAATTCAGGAAAAGAAAACACTATTTTTGGATTTTTTTATGAATTTTATAAATTTTTATGAAGGTTTTTAGAGTTTTGCAATTTTTAGGATTTTAGTTTTATATTTTTTAATGATTTTTGGCTGGTAGTTAAAACAAACTAAAAGACACAAAATATATTTTTTTGGGATTTTTCTGAGGAGTTTTTATATTTTTTGGTATTTTATAAGCTAGACAGTGCTAAAAAGGCATGTTTTTGATTTTTAATAAATATAAAAATAAGATAAAACCCAAAACTAAAAATACAACGTGAAAATAGAAGCACCCAGGAGCTTAACCCTATTTTTTTAAGAATTTTTCGCAATTAAAAGAGGTTTTAAATAAATGAGCTAAGCATACAAAAATCCTAAGCCTGGCAGGGGCATAAATGCAATTATGAAAACATTCAGGGCTCATATGCAATTTCCACCAAAAGACACGCACAGCTCACGTGAAACACCATTCACAGGGGCATAATTGTAATTAAAGAAAACCGGCTGGGCATACATGCAAAATTTCCAAAAACATATTATATATCCTACGCACAGGGACGAAATTGCAAATACACAAAAGTTCTGGGCCTAACTTGCAAAATACCCAAAAGTCACACGCCACCGTCACGTGAGGTGACGTGGCGTGGACTGAAGTGCAAATAGTGAGAACGTGAGGGTCTGTGTGCAAATATTACAGAACTTTTTAAACTACAACGAAAAGTTACTGGACTAAAACGTAAATACAAAAATCGTGGGTTAAAAATGCAAAATACCCACGGGGCGCGATCCAGCGGTCGATGGCGACCCACTTGTCCACGTGGCGCGCATCTGACGGTGCGTACCCCTTCGTCGCGGACGGCTGCGATTAGATCTTCAAGGCTTGATCGAACGGCGAGGAGGCGCAGATGATCGGACGGCTGATGACGCGTCTGGAGCGGGCCCTCGATCCAACGGCAGGGAGGGGTTCACGAAGAACTCCTCCCCGGCGAACTTCGGCTGGCGAATACGGCCGACACACGGCCTCTCCGACTCCAGGATCAAGGGAAAAACGATCCTGGGGGACGTCCGCGTCTGAAGGAAGTCTCAGGCGAGCCTGAGATGGCTTGAAGCGGCCGGACGACGGAGGTGGCCTGGGTAGCTGCTCCTGGGGTCTTCGAGGGTTGATGGAGCCTTCTCCTTGGCTCGGACCTGCATGGTTAGTTGCACAAAATCCAGGCGAAGCTGCAGGTGTCTTCTGATGGCGCGAAGGAGGCGAGAGGTGGTTCGGACGATGAACTCCGGCGAGCGGCGGAGAGGGGAGCTCTGATGACTCGATCTGGGCGAGATCGAGGTGGATGGAGGGGTGGAGCGGAGCGACGGAGCGACGAGGAAGAAGATGGAGGTGGTCGGGTCGGCTGTGAAGGATGTAGGTGGCCGGAAAGTGGAGGCGGAGCTAGGCTCCGCCGTAGGCTTGGATCGAGGATTCACGGCGAATAACGCTAGAGAAATCTAAACTACGGCTATGCTAATCTATGCTAAGCTAGAGCTACAAGAAAAGGAAAAGAGAAGGGGGTGAGGCTCACCAGAGACGTCGGAATGGAAGTCACGGCGGAGCTCCGGTGAGGGTTGGATCTACTTCGATTCGACGCCAGATGACTCAAACCCAGGCTCAAATCGACTCCTGCTGTCACCAGGAACACTATGGGCGAGGGGTTTTCGGGTGGATTTGACGGAAGAAGGATCAAATCCCAATCGAAGTTGGGGGTCTCCTTTTGAAGGATTGACGGCGAGGCGTGGAAGACGAGGGCTCAGCGCCTCGGTCAGTGATCCACAGCCCAAGGAATCACTTGGGCGTGAATCACCATTGACCGAGGAAAAGATTCCAAGAAGGAACCATCACCAAATGGTGATCGAGGCACCCTCGAAAAAAGAGTGAAAACGGGGTCAAACCCGTTTCTGACAAGGGACAGACCTCGGTCAGGGAGTTGACCGAGGTCAACCAATGGAGCGCTCTGGTTGGTCCACGTGGACCAACCAGAAAATTCCTTGGCTAAAAACCCTTATAAAATGAATTAAAAAGCAGATGAATTAATTAAATTTTGAATATAAAATAAAAAATATTTGTAATTTCATGAAGTATTTTATGGTGATTTTTGTTTATTTTTATGAGCTATATTTTTACAAGTTTGTATTTATGCCCTTTATAGTATATATATCTATATATTTAAGTATTCTTTTTTTATTTAGGTATTTTTAATATTATTATTCTTATTTATGATTTTATAAAATTATAAAATACTTTTATCTACACAAATATATTTTTATTTTATTTTTATGAAATGTTTTGTATCTGAAATAAAATATAAATGTATAATGTATAGGTGTGTGTATAAGTAATGTATCTATGTACTCTATTATACAAGTATTTTTATTTTGTATTTTATTTAGGTTTTATTCTAATTTTTAATGCACATAATTATTAAAAGTAATATTTACAACATTATGAAAATATAAAATTATAAAAATAATAAATAAATAATAAATTGAATATTTTAATATGTACAAGTATACAATAGGGGTCCAAAACTCAACTTTTAAATCGTAGCTCCGCCAAATGCGAAACCACCGCCATTAATTAGATTATTTTTTCTATATACAATTAAAGGTGAGTACGCTGCATTTGGAGTTGTCGTTTGTGAGATACGGGTCCGGGAAGTTGGGATTCTGGAATTTTATTCAGACCATAACTTTTTATCTGTACATTATTTTTCTGTGAAATCAATTTTGTATTTTTCTTTATTAAATTATCTACAACTTTCATGTACAAAGTTTCTTTATTTGATGTATAAAAAGTGGAACCAAAAATAGGTCCCAAAATGAATAAAGAATGAATAGAATGTATAGGTATTCTCTCTGCAATTCTGACCTTATCTCCCCCTACTTTATTCCTTGTCGACCTATTCATCAAGATGCCTAGGTCTCGGGGTTTCGGGTCATAAAATATTTGCAATATTTTATTCTTTTTTCTTTTCTTTTCTTTATTCTATAATTTTGAAACTAAAAACCGCATTTTATACAATATTTACATACATATACATGAATGCTAAAATGCCTGTATTATGCCTATTTACACGCATTTACTAGGGTTTTTAAGGCCAAAATGATAGAATAAAGATGATGAAACGTGGATTCATCACCTAAGAAGAGGACCAAACTCGAATCGATCGAGTAAGGCTGTCGGAAGAAGGTTGATAGAAGAGCCACTGTCTAATAGAGTACGATCAAACTGCTGCTCCTGAATCTCGCATCTGACATAGGGAGCTCCTGCATCTAGTCGCTTGGCTGGCAGTTTGTTCTGAATGGTGCAGCAAGTGGAATGAGTGAGCATATGGATCTGATCTCTGTGGTTCCTCCTCTTCCTGCGGACGGTAGTCTTCTCTATCAAGTTCTTTTTGAAGAGGGGGATGTTCTCAAGTGCTTCCTGTAGAGTCAGTTGAATGTGGAATCTGTCAATCATCTGGTTGCTGAACTCTACCTGCTGGGTCTTTTGGATTTTCTCGTTTATTCCCATTCGCCCGGTGAAGTGCTTCAGGGAAGGGGATAGTAGGGGCCTCCACAGATGGAGGACTAGGAAGAGGTTCCTGTGCCTGTGAAGGAATGGAATCCATACAATGATCATCATGCAACACATATGGATCTGGAGTATACACAGAAGCCTTTCCTTTATTCATGTTTTTGTTCTTTTTCTTGTTACCACAGTCCAAAGATATAAAAGGTGGCAACACAGTAGAAGGGAGCTCAACAAAAGTGGAAGTGGTGGCCTCAATACCACCAACGACACCTGTCTTCGCGACATCAACACCACGCTCTGGCTCTGCGTCCAAAATGGTGTCATCAGCACCACCGTCTTCAACATCATCATTAGCGGCATCAGCACCGCTACTCTGCTCATCTCGTGCTCCTGATTATGCTTGTGGCTGTCGCTCAGATGAGGCGTCGCCGGATGGCATCCTACCGCTCCTAGCAGTCACAAAATCAGCATCATACAAAGAAGAAGACATGTCGCTCAAATAATCACTAGGAGAGGTGTCCTCTGTGAACTGTACCTACCCAGACTTCCTCTTCATATTGTTTGGATTAGGTTCAATCTGAGCTGGTATGGTGGCTTTGCCCTTGATTAAATCCCTCACCTCCTGCCGGAACTCATCCATGTCCCACCGGTAGGATTCTTGATGTTCAGAAAGCAATCGGGCGAGGTCATCTAACGCTGGGTTCTCGAAGGCAGGTGCCTGAGAACCGAATGCATTCCCCTGCTGGAAGTGAGGCTGCTGCTGCTGGTACTGGGGAGGATGGGAGTAAGTCTGCTGAGGCTGCTGACGCTGCCTCCACTGCTGTCCCTGATAGGCGGGATGAGGACCATGCTGGTTCTGCTGGTGGGCATACTGGGGCTGCTGTTGTTGCTGGCTGTTCTGATATCCCTGAGCCGGAGGCTGCTGCTGAGAAGAGGTGCCACCTGTGGTCCAACGGAATCCGGGGTGATCGCGACGAATCCCGGGCTGTGGGTACCGGTCGTACCAAATCCCATTGACTTCCATCAATGGTTCCTGCTTGAAGGATGGTGGAGGTAGAACTGTCAGTGGCTGATCTGGCTGATAGACCACCATCTGAGTGTCCTGAGATGGTGGTGGCAGTGATGGGTAATACTGTAGCTGTTGGACCGGCTCTGCCTGAAAGTGGTTGACCTGGCGGTACGAGGCAGAGGGCTGGGTTGAGCTGCTACTGCTGGGATCAGCTTGTGACCTGGGAAGCTGATGAGAAGATGTTTGTGCCTCCTGGACGCAAAGGATCTGCGTCTTTAGGTCACTCATGGTCTTGGTAATCTGGTCCATCTGGGCCAGTCCTTGCATCTGATTCTTCTCGAGGATCTCGAGACGGTCCAGCTTTTTTTGTGCTTGTGAATATGATTCATAAGATATAGGGATTATTTTCACAATTTCTCCAATAATGATAATGTGACTATCAAGATAATTGATCGATAAATAAAAGGCAACAACCATGACTATAGTTAGTTAAGATGGGGCGTGTACAATGGTGTACACATATCGCTATTACATTGAGTCCTATTGAGAATAAGGCTATTAATATTATAGTATTATTTATTGATTGATCAATTGATATATTAACAACAATCTCATTCCGTGTATGGAATTTGTTGGGTTGTGTATTGACACATGGTACAACTACAAAGAACCATTGAATTGAACTCTTTGTTGATTTGTTGCTTGATTCATTACTTAAACTAATTGGAAATAAGTAAGGAGATAATTGGATTATTGAACATGAATTGGTATTAAACCCTTGATCAACAATCCACGGGTCATCATTGCACATGCCTATTTGAAGAGAAGATTCTTCAATAGGTGTGTACAATGTGTATAAAAGGAGAGTAAGACTCTTTTATTCACTTGAGTTCTTGAGAGCCTAGTCCCTTAAGAATTGGGTACCTTAGAGAAAGAGAAGAGTCTTGAGTGTATAAAACTCATACAAGCCTTTTCTTAAAGCTTTACTCGTGAAGATGATGTCCAAGTTCATGGGAAGCAACGCGATTCATCTCTACGCCTACGAGAGAGATACTGCAGATCGGACTTGATTTGGGAGGTTTCTTACTTCAGAGACTCACACTTCAAGAGGTAAACCTGATATCATCTTAATATTCATCAGAATATTAGAAATATTGTTAGGAAAATAGTTTCTCTAATTCAATAACTTCGTAAAGTACAAATTGTTGTGCTGAAATTTCTTGTTCATAAGATGAACATACAATATTTTATGCAAATAGTTTGTTAATTTTCCGCATTTCTATGATGTGAAGTTTATAAATAATTTATTTGCTTCATTCAATTGGTATCAGAGCTATAGTTTAGAAGATTTGGATTGCATCCAAGTCTGATGAACAATCGAATAGATTATCTCGATCATTGTGTACATTGTCTTGCGACGGTTTTAACGATTCGAATGATTCTGTCACTTTCAAAGTTGCTACTGTTCTTCCCTATTTTAAACATATTTTTGGGATATATATGAGGTCTCAAAGGTCTGGACTGATGCCCAAAAGATGCAGCAATAGTTGATGACATTCGAGAGAAGATTTGGATGTTAAAAACGATCATAAACTTTGATTTCATCCAAAGCTTGTAGCATTAGAATTGTGAATTTTCAGCTACTATTTTTGGGACATATAATATGATAAAATAATTATTAGTAAGTCATAAATCAAGTCTCCAATTAGTGCAAAAAAGTTTCAAACGATTCCGATCGTGTGACAACGAGTCTCCATAGGCGAAGTTGGAAGAGGATTCGATTGTTTTAATTGACTTGTTTTTCATATTTTGAGAATCAAAATTGATGGTAATATATTTGATATATTGACATAAGGAGTTGGACTTTTTTTGGAAATATTTGAGGTCGCAACAAAGTTTAAGTCCAAGTTGTATACTAATTTCTAATTTGAAGTGCGATGGTTACAACTTGCAAATTCGAATCTGAAATCATTATTTATTTTGGAAATATGAAATAAATTAGAATATATTTTTTATTTTTTATTTTTCTTGATTAATTATGCAAATGTTTACAATACAATTAAAAATTGTGAAATTGATTTCATTGATTTCACGAGTTGTCTAATTGTTGTACTATACATGTTTTGCATTTAAAATTATTTTGATTTGAAAAATTTTTCTAGATTATTGCACTAGATGATTTGAAATTTAAAAGAGTTTTTAAATTCAAAATTATCTAGATTGTTGCACTAGACATTTTGAGAAATTGAAAAGAGTTTTAAATTCCTAAAATTTCTGAGAGATACTAAAAAGTATCTAGATTGTTGCACTAGACATTATGAGAAATTAAAAAGAATTTTAAATTCCTAATATTTCCGAGAGATACTAAAAAATATCTAGATTGTTGCACTACATGGTCGAAAGATCGACAAAATATCCTTAGTACAATATGTACCAATTGTGTTATCTCAAGTTGAATCAATAATGGTGTCTAGGCCATGGATATGGTAATGTGTTACTTAATTGACATCATGTGTCGTACTTGCAGTGGAAGCACTTTTCATGGTGGAATTATATGTTTGACTTATCTAGATTAGTTTAAAGGAAAGGTAGCATGAAGAGTCATGGCAAACTTTAATAACTAAAATTAGACCATTAAATTGTACTAAATGGGGATGTAATACTATATGTAACATCAAGTGCATAAAAAGGTTAAACCCTGGCTGAGATCGCTTAAGTGTTATTGTTTTAATTGGATTAAAACAAATACAGTAAGCACGTGTCCTAGAACTATCCCTTAAATTAATCATGAAAAATGATTCGAAATGATTAATCATTAATTTAAACATGATGTGGACTAAGTCATATGATGACATCCATGGTCTTCCGTCATTGCGAAGAACATCGTCACTATGGGTTGTATTTTTGGAGACACTCATGCGTAGTCATGTCTCCGTATTACAAATATCCATGGAATTGAGTTATTCGTTTCTCGAAAAAGATGGGATGTGTATGTAGTGACCCTAATGTTGTTCCCCTTTTTTTGAGACTGCATCGGATTGCGCATAGCGTAAATTGATTTTGTTCACTGACAATTGGTTTAATCGACAACATGCTAACTCCATATATGCAAGTGTGTGTGTTGAAGATCGAACTGAGAATACAAGTTGGACTTGTAAGGTGGAAAGAGTTCCCGCTTCTTTCAGCGTAGTTGCATTTTCTCATATTATTAGGTGCAATGAAAATGGATGATAGTCTCAGATCTTGTAGTGAGGCCTTTGGTTAAGCTTACCTCATGCTTTGAAAGATAATAAAGGGAAAAGCATTTCAAAGTACAGAAAATCGAGAACTCTTGATTTAAAAATTATTAAATTGTTTTATCTCCTTAATCAAGATATTAAATTATATTTTATTTTACTCTTTAATTTCATATGAAGTCTCTTAACTCACTTAGCAAATTGCTTGAGGTCAATCAGTTGATCGTTTCAAACTATTCAGATTGGATCCGAAATTTAGAGCTTGTACTTGCAACTGAGTGCATCAGTTATATGCTCTCTAGAAACAAGTACAAGGACCCTAAGATCGAGGATGCTCGAGATTTCAATAAGAATTGGGATGAGGATCACACATTGGCCCGTTGCTACATTCTTAGTTCCTTATCTATGTACTTCAAAAGCAACACATGGATATCGAATCAGCTCTGGACATCGTGGCAAATCTGAAGAAAATATTTGGCAATGTGAACCACACTCAGCGCTATAATATTATGAAAGAAATGCTTCATTGCAAAATGCATGAAGGGACTCTAGTCAGGGAACATGTACTCAAAATGTTTGGGCACATCCATGAATTGGAGACTTTGGGGTTGAGATGGATGCGGATATGCAATCTTATTCCATATCAATATCTCTCCCTAAATCTTTCAATAATTTTATAGTTTCCTATCATATGAATAAGTTGAACTTAACAAATGTGGTTTTGCTTGATTCATTGAGATCCATTGAGGATATCATGAAGAAAGAGAATCCTTCTGGCATTGCAATGGTTGCACATGTCAAAGGGAAGTGCGACGGGAAGCACTGATCCAGAAGGGACCAATCAGAAAGAAAAAGAAGAAGGGCCAAGCTGTTGGTACCTCTTCTCATGCTTTTACACATCTGACATCCAAGAAAGAGGATGCCCGTCATCACTGCAAAAATCTGAGATACTGAAAGCGCAACTGTCCAACATACCTGATGAGCATTGAGAAGGGCAAAGGTGATGCCTCGGCATGTAACTCATATAATTTCATCATTGAAACCAATTTACTCGTAGGATGAGAAGATAGTTGGATTGTTGATTCTGATATTTCTGTTTATATATGCAATTTGTTGCATATGATTAAGAAAACTAGAATTCTTGATGTTGGGAGATAGCCATCAAGATGGGATCTGATGTAACCATTGTAGCAGTTGCTATCAGGATGTGCCAAATATCATTATCAAGTGGAAGAGTCCTAATCATTATAGAATTTTTATATGTCCCTGATGTTAGAAGGAACCTTTTTTATGTATGGCATCTTTCATTTTATGTAGTAAACTTATTATAAGTCAATATGATAATTTTGTGGTAGATGGTTTATTAACAACATGTGGACTCTATGAATTGAACATGCATGATTGTATTATAAATGTCAACACCAATGATAAAATTAATATTAATACTAATAATAAAATCCCTAAACGATTAAGGGAGGATGGGGATCATTTAACTATGATCTGACATCAAAGACTCGGACATGTTTCTGTTGATAGGGTCAATAGACCGGTAAAGGACGGACCTTTGGATTTTTTAGAAGTCTATGATTTATCAACTTGGGAGCATTGTATTAGTGGGAAAATATCCAAGGCATGCTTCACTAAGAAAGATGATCGATGCGAAGGTATATCGGACCTAATACATACTGATGTATGTGGTCCATTTCATACCGCGACTCGAAATGGACATCAATACTATGCGACCTTTATTGCTGACCATTTGCGGTACAATTTTATCTTCTTCTTGCATCACGAATATGAAACCTTTGAAAAGTTCAAAGAGTTCATAGATTTAATTGAGAACCAAATAGGAAAGAAGATAAAATGAATTCAATCTGATCAAGGAGACGAGTACCTCTCAGATGAATTCAAAGGATACCTTAAAGAGAGAGGAATTATTTCCATTCTCATCCTCTAGGTACTCCTCAACTCAACAGAGTTATTGAGAGACATAACAAAATCATGTTGGACATGGTGAGATCAATGATGAGTAAAGAAAACTTACCTTTACGTTTCTGAGAACATGCAATAGGGACTGCAACATATGTCCTAGAAGATTACATCTAAATCTGTACCTAAAACCCTTCATGAGCTTTGGTATGGTACCAAGACGACACTTGAGGATTTTGGGTTGTTTGGTCCATGCTAAAAATTTGAATGCAAGTAAGCTGGAATCTCGCACTAGAGAGTGCTACTTTGTTGGATATGTAAAGAACGGTATTGGATATCAACTTTATGATCCTGAGACTCAAAAGGTATTTGTTTCTAGAGATGTCAAATTTTCTAGAAGATGAATTCCTTAGTCAAGAAAATAATGAAGTTAAGGATCTAATCGAATCTAGTGAGATCGATGAAGTTCCTAATCCAGAAACTGAAGAGATGATTGAAAATGACATGACCATTTCTCTTAGAAAGAGTTCTAGGGTTGTAAGACAACATGGAAGGTACGGATTCCATGTATCAGAAGAGTCTGATGATGATACAACTTCATTCGATAAGCTTTGGGTGATCGTGATATGGATAGTTGGATGCTAGCAATGAAGTATGAGATAGACTCTATGCATAAGAATTATGTATGGACCCTTGAAGATCCACCTAAAAGGGTCAAACTCATTGGATGCAAATGGATCTTCAAGAGAAAGAGAGGACCCGATGGGAGGGTAGAGACCTTCAAGACATGACTTGTATCCAACGGTTACACACAGAGAGAAGGCATCGATTACGATGAGACATTCTCTCTTGTGGCCATGCTTAAATCCATCAGGGCATTGTTTGTTATAGCTATACATATGGACTAAGACATATGTCATATAGATGTCAAACTACATCCATTAACGAATGAATGTACCTGCCGAGTTAGGAAAGTTAGCCGAAGCGTGCGAGAGGGTTTTGTAAATGAAGTGGATGGCTATGGAAGTGCAGGAGTGAGGCCCTAAAAGGAGGCTTTCTTCTTGCAGGAGGAAGAAGAAGGTCCGTGTGGAGGTGGTTCTGGAGAAGGGAGAAGATGAACGTGAAGGATATGGTTAGATCCTCAAGCACATCATGGAAGCGTGAGCGTCGTATCGAATACGACGAGGAACAACTAGTCGTACTAGTTGTTCTATGCAGCGGAAATTAAAATTTTTTCATGCGACGAAACCACATGATCCAAGAACGCTTCTCGGATCGTTTCGTCTAAACCACAAACAAGTAATAGGATTACCTCTTAAAGAGTAGTTGCGATCGAGTCTCTAAACGAAGAGACCTCCTGTCTCAAGTCCGATCCGACGGAGGAGACGCTTGCGAGCGCGGGGATGAATCGCGTGCTTCTCGCAATCCATGTTGATGATCCAAGCGGTGGATCTCCTGATCTCGACACACGAGATCCAATGTCTTCTTCACGAGCGAGGCGCACCGAAGGAGACGGAGATCCACGAGCAAACGATCGAGCAGCATAACGACGACGTAGCGGTGATGGAGACTCTCTCTAGGGCATCCATGGTGGACGGCCATGAGAGAGGAAGAGAGAGGGCGTGTGGGAAGAGAAGAGAGAGACAGAGAGACTTATGTTCTCTTATGTGCCCAGAAGAGCAAAGGGGTGCCTCTCCTTTTATAATATTTTGGGATCCATGGATCTCAATCCATGGACAACACAAATCCAATGGCTCTCATTGATTGTGTTTCTTTTAATGGTTAAAATTTGTGTTGATAAAAACCAACAACAATTAATTTAATTTTGATTAAATATATATTGATAAATCAATATAATTCAATCACCAAATTAAATCAAGATCTCTTGGAGATCATAGGAGAGAGAGTGCCTCCTTTCATGTTGGAAGGAGGGGACGGCCACACATTCCTAATAGGAGTGGTGGCCGTCCGCTCCATATATATGGAAGGTGGCTCTCATCTCTATATTGTAATCTCCAAGATTATGTAACAATTTTTGTTGCAAATTATTCTATAAAAATAATTCACAAGTATTTTGTAGACATTGCAATCTTGCCATTGAAAAATTTTGTGAATCATATTCACAACCCAAAATAAAATGTAAATTACATTCTCAATTCAATGTCCAATGTGAATCCAATTCACATTAACATTTAACTAACAAATATAAATTACAAATAGCTCTCTCTTATATATTATAAATCACATTTATATTATATATTATATATGATTAATGTGGATAGTACTATCCACATTATTCATATCCATGATAATTTAAATCACATTTAATCATCTTGGATCTCTATTCTCATGTTCCCAAATAACATGAATCACATTCACATTATTCACATCTTTGATAATCAAATCACATTTAATTATCTTAGATAACTCTCCTTATAATATGAATCAAACTCATATTATCATGATAATTAAATCACATTTAATTATCCATTTTCTCAATGCTCGGATACATATATCAACAATAGAATTATCCATGAACTCTTTCAAGGATAATGTGCTTTCTCCGTGAATACTTGGAGATAAGGACAGGGCGATTGTATTGTTCCATGTATAGTGACTTGGATATTGAGATCACATCTTAAATCCAGATCGCGGGCCTCCCATAGATGCTTGATTAAATCAAGACCGCAAATCTAATCTTCTCATTGAATCTGAATCACATTCAGATCAATGTCCAACATTTGGACTAAGATTAGATTACTTCTCTACTGAGAGGAGTCACTAAAATTCAGACCCGTTTCATCACTCCCTAGGAATGGAAGCGTCATGGTTATACAACCGTTTATGATCACATCACCCTCAGGTATTCCCATTACCTGTACATCCTGCATACTAGAAGACCCAGAGTAATCCTGAAGTATATGATCAATTTTACACTGTCTACTTCAGGGTTTTATCTTTAAGTTTCTCATTCGATCATTGGGAGTCGGTATCGATCATATACTTTCCAAAAGCATATATCATACCCAGGTGTTGATCATATATTTCAAAAAGTATAAATCAAACCTACAAATTCAGTCAAGCTTCCAAAGCGAGACGACCGTGCACGGAATTTGATTCTTCCCAATATCTCATTGGTGAGCTCATGTCTTCCGGTTCGGTAACTGAACCTATATGATCCCTTTGAGAGATCGTATTACTCATATGCCCTTGCATGTACACGAGCGCGCCGGTGTATAGACCTTGATTAAGTCATCAACCTATTTGTCTGCCAAATGTACATACTCAGACATATAGTAATACATCTGTCTCCGGTCAGAGGATGCATGCCTATATCATGACAACATACGATATAGGACTTTGGTTATCTCGGTCTCGTTAAGTCAACTCTTTGACCTAACTAATCTGACACCTCCGAATCTCTATTCCTATGCAGAGGACCTACATCAAGAGGTTGGTCAGATATCAGCCTAACTGAGAAAGGATTGCCATCTCCTACTCAGGCTGGATATCATCTCTTAATAATCATTTGATGGTGCTTGTTGAGTCCTCAATCTAACCCATTAGATATTCATCCAAGCACCAGCCTCTATGATTCAATAATTGAATCAACAGCTGTATGATCATTAAGATGGCCATGGTACATAACCCTAATTGTACTAAGGGACATATTATGCAAATTATTTATTCTTCATTTCAGATCAGAGAATGATATTTGCAATAACATTTATTGCATAATGGCTCGTCGTGGGCTCGCATGTCCAAAAATCTCCCACTAGCCCAAAGAGCCATTAATGGGCTAATCATTTAAATCCACACTAATGTGACAATCATAGGCTAAAAAGTAGCTAGGTAAGCTGATCAGTAACTCTGTTCTTGAGAGACTATGCCAAGTCCTTTTACGGCACTTTCATATCCCCTCGTAACAGTGCTCGAATCCAATGCGAATGTTGCATCTTATGCAACCAATACTCAATTTTGTTAGTTATAGTGTCCTTGACACTACATCTTAATAATTATTATAACCAGTATTCCCATAATCCTTATCAGAATGCCTTTATTCATGGAGGTCTCTATCTCCTATGGTATCTACAGTTAAGATCCTTATAGATCACTATCTAAAAGGTCTTAACCTTTTGAAGATAATAATTTGAGATCACTATCTCTAAGTTTCATCATCTTTGAAGATATTGTTATTACTGCAACCAAGTGTTTTATTTCCAGAGTAGGATTAGTAATAGTTTACTACTCCCACTACATGGCAACCATCTGGCTTTTTGCACACATCTAGCACACACCCGACTTCTCAGAACTGATGCCCAAGGGCTAGCAGTTTTAGTATTCACATCCTCAACTCTTTGAGGTGCTATCCCTTTAGATAGGTTAGTACCATATTTTTGGGGAAAAGAAGCCTTTCTTGGAATTTTCCAGAAAATGGAAATGTCCAAGGTATACTATTAGTGTGACTGTTCTAATACCCTCTTCTCTTTGCTTCTGAACAACTTCAGAACTAAGATCTAAGAGGTATCCTTGAGATCATATCTCGAGGTATGGGACAACCAAATTATAAAACACTTATTATTATCATCCTTAGATCATTCCAAATGATTATGATATCTACATTTAGCACGATGAACACAATGGCACTCCCACTAAGCTTCATATGGTTTATCAAGATTCTATCATAACATTTATGATTTCATCAAATCAACTAAAAAAGCTTATTTGAGTCCATAGATGGAGTTTCTTTAACTTGCACATCTTGCTTTCCTCAACCATGAAGCCCTGGGGCTGCTTCATGTGAATATCCTCATAGAGGTATTCATAGAGGAATGTAATCTTGACTTACATCATGAAGATGTCATAGTCAAGTTGTGTAGCCATGGTTAGCATTATTCTGATGTGTTTAAGCATGGTCACTGAAGAGAAAGTCTCCATTGCAAGCAATGTCTTCTCTTCGGTGTGTAGCTCATGGCCACGAACCATGCTTTGAAGGTCTCTACCTTCTCATCAGATTTCCTCTTTCTTCTGAAGATCCATTTACACCTTAATGGGTCTGACCCTTATAGGTGTATCCTCGAGGGTTCACATACAACACTTGTATATGAAGTCTACATTAGACTTTTATTGCTAACATCCATCTTTCCATGTCATGATTCTCAGGAGCTTCATCACATGAAGTCAGATCATTGTCAGATTCAACTGACACATGGAATCCATCTTCAACTTATATGAAGAAGTATTAGTGTTTCATCTTTAATTGTCCTTTTTAGTTTCCAATTTTAGGAGCCTCATTATCTTCTCAAGATTAAATGAGTTCCTTTACTTCATTTTCATCTTGATTCTCAAGAGAGTCATCCTCTAAGAATCATATTCTCAAAGATGAGATCTTTTAAGAATCTCAAGGTCATAAAGTAGGTATCCAATACCATCCTTTGTTTTCCTAATGAAGTAGCACTCTCCAGTGCCAGATTCCAGCTTAATCACATGGAACCTTATTAAGAATATATAAAGTAGTCTCTATCACATATATATACTTCAAAGCTAAGAGATAATTATGCTAAGATTAATCATTGATCAAATCATGTCACACATGATCAATTGTATCTCCCTACAACTCTATTGAGTTAAGGTACATTAGGAGGATTGAGATAGGAATGATATTCACATCTCCATAAGATATCTTGAATTCATCTAATAGGTACAAGCTACCTTGGTTAGATCAAATTCATTTCATCTTCCTTCAAACTTTGGTTCTGAACCAAAATTGTGAAATCTTTGAACATTTCAAATTTTTCTAAGTGAAGAGAAAAAATCTCATATCACAAATAATCATCAATAGATATCACATATCCATAATGCTTACTATGATATAGGTGATTCACATACATCAATATCTATGAGATCCGGAATACCTTGACATCTTACACCTTTCCCAAAGAAGGGTGTATTGGATATTTTACTTTGAATACAATATTCATAAGTATGCAAGTTTTGAAATTTTAGACATTCTAAAGTTTCATCTCTTACTTGTCCATTGATCTCATCAACAGACATATGTCTAAGACATTATGCCAGATCATTGTCAAATGATCTTTATCCTCCTATTGATCTTTAAAGGTTTAATTTTCAATATTTGAAATCTTAATGAACCATTCATTAATTTTCTAATTTAGCGGAGTCCACTAGATGTTAGATTACTATATGAAATATATCCATCATAACTCTCTATGATAGGTTTATTCCAGAATTCATGTTTATTTCCAACATTTAGAAATAAACTATGAGTGTATTCTAATATCCAGGTCACAAAGACATTCTCTAAGACTAAGGGCTCCCACTGAAAATATGAAGTCTATTAATCCAATGGAAATTGTTGCAACAATTGCATCGCTTCCAACATGGATGATCATTAAACCTTAAGATCAAATTTCTAATATTCTAATACGGATGCAACCAATTGCAAGTGTCATTAGAAGATTGAGATACAATTATTAGACTTTATATTATCAAATAAGTAAGTCAATTTCAATGTTTATATGTAGATTATTCTGATGTACTATCTGATTCCTTCTCTAAGGATTCTAGATAGATTTGATAGTCATACTATCAACATATCAACTTATTGTAGTATTGGCATTCATCCAACTCTTTGGATGTCATATGGAAGTCATAGAAGTACAGTCAACTCTTTGACTTTCCTTCTCATTGGGGTCCAACCCATGCTTCCACTGCGCTCCCTTTATCTATAAGCAATCATTGCTCAAGACAAAGGATCTCTTATGTTAAAATCAAAAATTTCAATATAAGAGTATTTCAACATTTATACATGCTTCATTCAATTCATACAATATGAATATTATGAAGCTTCATGAATGACTAGAGTATAGATAGTAGAATGATGACACTCATCGTATCTACATCCATTTAAACTCTTAAAACTTAGGTTCATGTAGGTACTCAAACAATTTGAATACATCATCTCCTATAGAGCCACCATTGTGCATAATGCAGAGGACCAAGTCATTCATGATTATATGTCTAGAGCACATATGTATGCCAGAACATCTTCTTAGATTTTATAAGGATTATTCGATAATTACGATCATTATCGACATGTCACTTCATTCGATGAGATCAAGACTTATAGAGACATACAAACCCTAGGGTTTTAGTCCTATTATCTATTTAATTATCATTCCTCATTATTATGAGGAAACTTGCACATTGCAACCACATACATTATGTGTCCATTTGCAAGTACAATATCTGGATCATAGGTCCAATCCATGATACTCTACTGGTTATTATTGAGTATAACATTGAGTGGGATTAAAGAAGGATTATCTGAAATAAGAAATTTTTGCATAAACATATATAAATATATAATTTACTTTGATTTAGGAATTTTTATATCAAAGTTATCTTGCCATGTCAACAATGAAAGTTCATCCCTTAATCACTTTCAATGTAAGAGATATACTTACCATTATATCTCAAGCAAGATCTGGGATCTCCTTCGTTATCTTTGTTACATCCCAATAATATGAGAACCTGTAACTCGGATAAAAAGAAGCAGGAACACATTCCGCCTTGCAAGTCCAACTTCATCTCCCAATTCGGTCTTTAACACCCAAGCCCACCACCCCTAAGGTGATGTTGACCTGTCACTAATTGAACCAACCATCAACATGAATACAACTCGCTATGCGCAATCCAATATCGCCCCAATAATATGAGGACCCGATATTGGGGTCACTACGCATACGTCCTTACTCTTTCGAGAAGCGACGAGTCCGATCCAAATGGATTGTATGCAGGAGCTGTCACTTCGGACATGCGTCTCCCACATACAATATTTGGCAATGGAACCCTTCGCCTTGATGGGAGACCATGGATGTCACTTATGTGATCCTCCATCTCTTATTAAAATTTTAATTAATTATTATGAATCATATTCATATAATTAATTCTTCCAAGGAAAATAATAACTCTATTCATAATAGAGTGTTTCAATTGGATATAATTAATTCAATCATATTAAATTAATTATCAATCCAATTCAATCAACAAACTTGATTGTTTTTACTTGAATATATATATATATATACGGTATTATCTCAAAGTACGTATTAATTTGAATTTTAATAATTAGACAAATACATCATGATCTCTCAGGCATCATTCGTTCCCTACCCGATGTCATGGCCAGTACCGACGGGAGAGGGACGGACCACATCCGGTGCAACCCGCTACCCCAGCGATCTCCGACTAGACACCATATCCGCCTCGGGAAAAAATAATGCCGAGTCAATCACTTTGTACTTGAGATGATCATCGGTTCTTCAACCGAAAATATATCATATAGTAATAATTAAAACATTTTTTATTATAAGGAAATTTGTTCGACAATTTCCCAATCCTATTCAAGCAAGGAGTTTAATTATTGTGTTTCCAATTATGATCTAGATCAAATCTAATCAATTTATTGGTTGAGGCCAATTCAATTAAGGAAATAATCATCATTCAATATTTCTCAAATATTTTCCATAATTATTTCATGAAATTAACAATTAATTTCACTAATTGACAACCGCATGGTTCTTGATTAGGACTGTAATTTCAAAGTGACCCCTACTTACTAAAATTAACATATCTCAATCAATTTAAATCCAAATTAGACAAAATCAATTTTCAAAGATTGTTAATTTGATTTAGGACAGAATCTATGTGATTTGCATGCATTTCAAGCATTTCTAAACAGTAATTAACTCCTTAATTACGTTACGATTCGCAGTTCCTGTAACAGTGAATACATGTTCATTAAAACAACCATATCTCGAGCAAACGAAATCCAAATTATGTAAACTCAGATCCTATGATTTCCTTATTTAATGGGGAACAAAATCTATTATTTTCGTGTTTAAACAATTTAAACAGGGACGAAAATAATCACTAAACAGAGTTGTAAAAATGAAATGCGATAAAACTTTCGCAACCCTAACGAACCCAAGTCGCCTTCGGTTTTATGGATCGTATCCAAAACCTTCAACCTGGCTCTGATACCTGATGAATCCACGATTCATCGCCTTTATTCTTTTATTTTAGCCTCTTTTCCTTAGTCAAATACCTGTAAATAACCACTAAACATAAAATTACCATTTTGCATGCATTTGTTAATTACACATTTTTTTAACACTTTTTGTACATAAATAAAAGAATAAAGAAGAAAAGCAAAAGAAAAGGAGGTATTTATGCAATAAATACAGACTGACCCAAACCCCGAGAGAAGGTCAACACTTGACCTGATCGACCATGAATAAAGTAGGGGGAGATAAGGTTGTCTGTCAGAAAATCCAAAAATGCCTTGTACATATTTTTCATGTATATTTGTATAAAACTTACATTATTTTATTTGTATATAATTTGACCTCAAATCAATAATTTTTGTAAATAAAAGTTGTAAATAAAACTGTGTTGTAAATAATAAAAATATTTGTAAAATAAAATAATATATATAATGCAAATAATTACACCTAGAAGAAGCCGCAAAGCAATAATTGAAACATCAATTCCGGATCCATACGAGCTCAAATCGAACCAAACTCACTTCCATCATACTATAAATTAAATTATCTTTCAAATGGCTGTGGTTTTGTATTTTTTGGAGTTACGGTTAAAAAGTCGGTTTTATAGGGTGTATTGCGCAGTTTACCCATATATTTGTTGTATATAATTATTAATATTTATTTTCATAATGTATATATTATAAATATTGTTTTCAATAAAAATAAAAATTAAAAAAATTAAAATAAAAAAATCTTGTATAAAAATTATTTCCTTATTTGCACCTATGTACATTATATGTGTGTAATATATGTATACAAATAATTTCCTTAAATAAAAATCACCAAAAAATTAATTATCTAATATTATTTAATTAATTTAATTAAATTACGAAATTTTTATTTAAATAATTTATTTAATGGATTTATGTGACTTAATAAGCTACCATATATGTTAGATTTGATTACACACCTTATATGGCCACCATTATGGTGGTTAATTGATTTTCAATTAATTCATTTATTTATTTGATTTATTTATTCCGAATTTTGTAAATAATTATTTAATTTATTTATTTTATTTAATTAATTATTTTAATTCACCCAATAATAACCTTCCATTTTTGTAAATATCTCCATTTTTGACCTTCGTCTTCTTTTTAATGGGCTCCTCCTCCCTCATTCAAATTTGATCGATCTTTGGCGGAGAGGAGCCCGGTTTCCGAGAGATTTCTTGTTGAAGAGGGTCCTAGCCTCCAATCCAGTCGGTGACAGCGACTTGAGCTTCGTCGAGGCCATCATGGCGTGTCCAAACCCCGAGGTGAGATCCACTTTTACTTGTCGTTTCTCGTAGGTAAATTGTAGGTTTAGATGTTAGCATAGATATAGTGAGTAGTTTTTAGAATTTAGATCATAAAAAAATCTCCATACATTTTCGTCCGACACCGATTTTTCATCTCACGTCGCGATCTCTACGTGTTCTATTTCTACCTCACGCAACCTTCCACCTCCGACCACGCACGGTGGTCGGAGACACGGATCTATCTCTTATTTCGCGGATCCGAACCCGTTCACACTTTCCATTTTGTGTATAAATAAAAAATATATTTTTCCTGTTATCCCATAATTATTTTTTGCAGGAAGAATTAAAAAAAATATTCTTTTCTCTCTAACCTTTATTTTGCAAGGAATAAAAAAATCATTTTTTCTTTTCTCTCTAACTCTTGTTTTGAAGGAATAAAGAAAAATAAAAAAAGATAAAATTGTTGTCCTTTTCCTCTAACAATTTATTTTGCAGGAAAACATAAAAAAATATAAAAAAATCTCCTTTTTATATTGTTGTTTATATCCTTGTTTTAAAAAAACAATATACATATCTTTCTAACATTTTCTGCAGCATAAAAACAAAAAAAATTAAAAAAACTAAACAAAACTCTGCAGCAGCAGAACCGCGCTCGCCCTCGCGCGGGCACGGCCACGACCTTCGTCCCCATGCGGCCTGCGCCCCCGCGCCTGTCCACCGCCTTCAGCGGGCGGCGGCGCCGCCCTGTGTCTCGTCGGACTCGCGTCAACCTCCGTGCGTGGCGCCGAGCGCCTGCGCGCCCTCCTGCTCCTCCGCCCTCGCGCGGGCGGCGCCCCGCGCACCTCCTGATCTCCCCCCTCTTCCGCCTATAGCGGCGGCGCGGACGCCACCTCCAGATCCGCACCGCTCGCCCCCGTCCCGAGCCACCTCCTTCCAACATCGCCCCCCAGCGGGCGCCCCGCCGGCCACGCACCGACCCCCGCGCCCGTGCCTGGCGGCGCTGCGCGCATCACCGCGCCACCACCGTCCCTCCGCCTAAGTGGCGCTACCCGTGAACCATCCCGCCATCGCCAAACTCCCCCTGCGCGCGAACCACATCGCCGACCTCGGTGCCCTGCGCGGCGTCGCCCTCCTGCAACAGCGCCCAGCCTCGCGCCCGCGCAGGTGCCGAGTTTCCCCAGCCCAGCGGCCCGCGCTCTCGCCGTTGGCCTCCGCCTGCCGCCACGGCCAACATCCAGCACGCGTACGCCGCCACTCCCACGCGCCCCGCACGCCGCTCACCAGCCACGCTCCTCCCTCGCCGCGTGGGCGGCGGCCTCTCTCAGCCAACGCCCTAGTGACGCCCCTCCGTGCGCCGTCCGCACCTCCCTCATCCTTGGTGGGCGGCGGCGGCAACCCAAGTCCCTCTCTTGCTTGAGAAAGAAGATACGAAAGGTGAAAAAAAACCCTAAGAAGAGGGATTCAATTAAAAAAGGAGAAAATTGCAATAAAGTCCTGAAAGTATTTTGATATTACAAAGAGGCTCCTCTCAACTCCAAAGCACATGCTTTGCATGTGACATCCTAGGTAACTTGCAACTGAGATCCATCTCTTATTTGTCTTTATATTCAGTGTAAAAACTTTGCGAAATTACATTTGCGTCCCTTTAATTTCAGAACTTGAACTTGATTGCTCTCTCTGATGAAATAAATGCTTGCATTGCTCTAAAAATTTGGAGAAAATTCTCACATGTTCCTGCTATAGTTTTTGTCATTGTATAAAACTTTCATAGCATTTTGAGTTGATTTGATATATTTAAAAAAAAATCAAAAAACAGCGATATTTTGTCTGTCCAAAATTGCAAAATTCATATAAATTCGAAATATTGCTTAAAAACTCCAAAAAATAGTGTAGATGTATTTTGACTTGTTTTAACTTCTGACCAATTTTTGTACATTTTCCATTTATAAAACTCCAAAAAAATTGCATAATACGAAAAATTTTATAAAAATTGCAGAAAATGTAGAAAAATCCAAAAATAGTGATTTCAGTTTCTATTTGTAGATATTTCTTTGTAGTGTCTCTTAAAAATAATTCTCATGTATTTTGAGCTCTTAAAGGATTTTCAAATTACAAAATACTCCTGACTGTGAATAATTTTCTTTGTTTTGCACTGTCTCATTTTTAGAAAATAACAAAAACATCTTCTTTAACTTTATTCTATATTTTTGATTTTCTTTGAAAAATACAAAAAAGAGTGTGTTTGTGTTTCTTTTATTTCATTTTGTGCTTATTTGAAAAATATAAAAAAAATAAAAAATTCAAAAACCACTAAAAAAATATCTTTGAAATTTGACTGCTTAGTTTTTCAAACGTGCTCCTTGTGTTCGACCCTGGTCGCTATACCAGGTAAAAAGAATAGTGAAAAACCACTTACATTATTTTCTTGATTCATCTTATTTTAAGTGGTAAAATTTATTTTTCTCGATTGACCGCGCTTGGTGATTTGGATCACGACGACCTTTGATTATTTACATACTTAACCCGATTGTCAGGCGCGTCATCAGAATGGCGCCGTTGCCGGGGAGCACGGCTTTGTAGTCATTTTTCTATTTTTGTCTCTATATATTATAATTGTTTTCTGACATTCTCTCTCTAATTTTTGTGCGAGGTACTACGTGGACGACTTGGAGCTTATATTTTGAGGACCCACACAGGAGGAAGAGCAGAGAATTGAAGAAGTTTTTATTTCTTTGAGAGAGAACAATTTATCTTGTAATAATTTAGGAACTTTTGAACTGTTGGACACTTGGACTATTTTCTTGGGGTCTGTTTCGCCAAGTGCCGGTGCACTTGGGGGACCTCACCGTTGTTTTTCGTTGGTTTTGTTTTTTCGTATTTTTTTCTTTCTTTTCTTTTATTTCTGATTCTCGCGATTTTCGAGCCCCTAGACTTAGGATTTTTGCTTGACTGTGACGTAATCAGTATGGTTCCAAATACCTTAATAACATTGCCTGTACCTATAGCTCGGTAATTGGACCAAGAATAAAAATCTAAAAAAATAGTCGATCCACTACCTTCGAACCTACGCGCCACAGCCCACCCTACCAAACGCTGCTCCTGAACTCGATTTGTCGAGAGGAGGAGGGGTGAGCCTAGACTGGACTCTTGGATTGGAGGCTGGTGGTCGACTAGACGTTCTGTCGAGTAGAACTGCTTGCTTAGGGCTCGGTTTTCCGCTTGCATCATTTAGGTAGTTTAAATTTCTGTATTTAATTTTCTGCGCGGATCATATTGCATGTAGAGTGCTGGAGTAAGGTACGCATTTTCTATCTCTGCATGCATCATTGTTTTTGACCGTGCATTGGCTTTCTCGATCCCTCCCCCTGTTTTTGGACTCAAATTAATCAAAGAGGAAATCGGAAAGCTCGTTAGGCTTTTATTTTTGAAAAAATCAAAAAAAAATAGAAAATCAAAAATAAAAAAATGGGACTGCTAATTGAACTTGACTCTAAAATCAAACGTAATTGATTCATATCATTGTATTGGGAGAGCAATCCCCTCATTGTCTGCGTTTTTACTCGCTCGCGTACACACTAAGGAGTAGTGCCAAATCCTATTCAAGCCTCCTAAGTGTTTGTACAACTTTGTCTTATCACCTAACTCTTAAAATTGAAAAGATAAAAGACCGAATCTCACGGTCTTCACTTTGTGTTGAGTTGGTGAACTGAGGGTTTGCTTGTTACTCATTCTTCTATCATTAGCAGTCACCTTCTGTCTCCATCCCACCCTCCCTCCCTTCTATCTCTCTCTTCGTTCCTGCCTTTTCTTTCTTTCACTCCCTTCTATACCTCCATCCCTCCCTTCATTTATCTCTTCGTGATGGGTCGCATTCCATTCCAACCGAATTCTGCGGCTACTTATCTTCATACCCATCATTCCTGTCCACTTCCTTGGGAGGTCAGAACCCCATCCGATTTCCCATCTTCTCCCTACCCACCCCTCCCATTTGGGACATGCTGTGAGTGACACTCGAGGAGACCAGATTGACCAAATAAGAAACCCGGGTGTTCACATTGCTGAGATGAGAGTGCATCACATAGGCGATCAAATGGGGCAGTGGCATGTTTTAGACAACTTTAATCCTAAGATGATGGATGAGTACACCGATCAAGAAGCACACTCCGCTTCTACACTGAGCCCCTTCATTTTGGATTTAGAGTTAATTAATATACTGCTCAAATTTTTAGGGGAAGTGCACGAGGAATTATATTTGCATATCGAAGAATTTGAGGATATTTGTGGATCACGCTCATATTCGGATACACTTCTGAGGACATGATGTTGATCACCTTCCCATTTACACTTCAGAGTAGAGACAAGAGTTGGCATAGACGATTGGGAAGGAATATTACTACATGGGGAGATTTAAGATCATTATTTTTGAAGAAATTTTACCCCCAGCGTAGAGCAGAGATGATGCGGTCATGTATTCATGATTTTTCAGTTAACCTCCAGAAGCCATTGATAGATTCATGGTCGAGGTTAAGAGAACTTGTGAGGCGATTTCCAGATCATGGATTTTGGATGACTGACCTTATCCATATCGCCATGAGGGGGAGGACCGCAGAGCAGATTGCATATGTCATTACCTCGTGTGGTGGTTCACACCACAGTCCTGACCTGGATTTAATTGAGACCATCTTGGATTCACTTTCAGACATTCCACATTCACGAGATGATTTATTCGGGACAACACATGGGGGAGAGATGACAACAGTTGAGTGTGTGATACACCATGCCGATCTTGATATCACACACAAATAAGAGGATATGGATGCTACTACTCCTCATTTGATGGATGAGTTGCCTATTTTTGTGAGTTCCCAGATCTGTATATTGGTTGAGGACCAATTGGATTTACAATCAGATTTTGAGCCAGTCCCGCTCTATCACATAGAAGATTCTTCGATTCTAGATCTGCTAGGATCCCAAGAGATAGAGGAGGAACCCACATCTCAGCCATCCTCTGAATCTTTCCAGTATCCATACGCAGTTGATTCTGTATCTTGTCTTCAGGAGATCTTCTCATATTCGGAGATATATTTGGATTCATCTCAGCATAGAGAGCTTGATGAGGGACTGATTTTTGATTCGATAGACTTTGCTAATCCCATATCTGAGCCATGTGTCCTCCCATTTGATGAGGTCGATATATTTTTGGAGGACATGACATTTGGCAGCATTGATCCCCAATTTCCTGATGATTCGGCATTACTCCCCGAGGGTTATCTGCGGGAGGATGCCATGGACCATGTGTACACGGTCTCACTTTCTGAGAATGCATCCGATCTGTCGGATCACGGGACCGAGTATTTTGATATTTCTGATAATGAGTTTGATGTTTCTCTCCTCGACGACCCTCGCGAGGATGACTTGATCTTTGAGGTATTCGATGATTTTACTGATTTGCCTACATCATATGCATCGGATATCTGCCTTTATAGTGAGTCTCCATATCATGATCTTCCATATCTTTTTGAGACGGTGATTGACGTGGAGGATTCACTATCAGATCCTTCCTTCTCCACGTTTGATTACTTCGGCTCCATCCTTTCACTCCATACAGACCTTGAGCCGATGGTTTCTTTTGTGTTACCGGAGCCCGACTTCATCTGCCCATATCTTGATCCGGTAGCAAACACCCGCCTGACTATTTATCTGGGTGTTATCTTTTACTCTCTTGACCTTCCTGACTCCGTTGTTGTTCTCCCACCGAGACGACAACAACAGTACGGTATTCGCATTACAAATGTCGTCCTGAACCTCTATACTGCGTTGTCCTAGCATTTGCGCCCAGCTAGGGGCGTAAACTCTAGCGCTTGTTGAGAGGCACCTCAACATTGATCGACTCACATCTGTATAGACCATCTGTCCATATCATACATTATTTCTGTCTCACACCCCATCTCCATCGTATGATCATTCCATACTTAGGGTGTACTTTACCCTAAGTATAGGGGGGTGTCCGACTTGTGATTATTCGTTTCATTCTTTTTACCTCTGTTTTGCTGCCTATACTTAGGGATATTTTACCCTAAGTATAGGGGAGGTAGACTGTGTACATTCTACTCATCGGTCTTCCCTTTGTGTACAGTCTGCTATACTTAGGATTACTTGATCCTAAGTATAGGGGGATCACTGACTTCTATTGATTTCATTCTTTTATTCGTCGTTGTAGTATACTATTCTTTTCACTTTTCTATATAAAGCATGAGTTATGTCTTTCTTTTCAGCTCTTTGATCACTATGAGGACATAGTTCGAGCTGAGTATAGGGGGGTGTCGTATATATTGTATATATACTTTAGCCATAACTCGTATTTTCAGATATATATATATATTTTTTTATATGGCTAAAACACTGTGTATATACAAAAAAAACTTGTAAAGAAAATGGAAAAAATGAAATTAAAAAAAAACTGTGTATATACCTGTATAAATTACTCAAGTTGTAAATTCTTGCATCTCATTCTTGTGAAATAATCAACTCACTCTTGTGTAAATATGTATCTTTTCCTTAAAAGAAAAAAAAATCTCTTGTATATATTTGTATATATTACTAACTTTTTACATTAAAAAAAACTTTTCGCATGTGCATCATCATTTTTCAAAAATCCATAAAAATTTCAAAATTTTGAAAATTGTTTCACAAAAAGATTTTTTTCCTTGCATGTACATATTTTCTTGCATTTGCATGAGCATTTTTCAGGATGATTTTGACATTTAGACTAAGTCTGGAATAAATTTGAAGAATGGAGCTTAGTTGGACCTTAATGCACTTAATTTTAGAGGAACCTTATAAGATTTGGAGTTAAGACTTTTCAGGTCCTAGCGACTTAATTCTTTGAGTCCATAAGACTATGTTCACATGTCATCTTGATGAGTCTAAGTAGAATATTTAACAACACACACATGATTCTTTCAGACCGTGGCTTACCTTGGACACTGCACTTTACACGTAGCTCTTCATGGATGAGGTAGTGAGGGGGCAGAATCTTTTGGCTTGGGGTAGCATACGAGGGTAGTACATTTAGGCGGAACCTCTCGTCCTCCTCTAGGTAGGGAAGTGCGTCTCAACCTAGTCTGGTGATGTTGAGGTCTAAAGACAGGAGCTGTGGGGTTGCAATAATGCTTCAAAAGAGGGATAGTCTACTGGCTCAAGAGGAAAAACTCTTTATGTACATGTTGCATCTTGTATATAGTAAAAAAAAAGAAAAAAATGCAAAATCTCCAAAAGTGGACAGACCTGAAAGAAAAATAAAATGCCTGTAAAAAAAAAGAATAAGAGCTTCAAAGTCATATATCAGTGAGCTTGCAGCGGGTGACATGGCTACACTGGTCATGCATCCAAGGATAGGTAACTACACTGGTTACCGTCCATTCTCTTCTCCATCCCCTCTTCTTGAGCTGGTTGTACTTGAACTTAGAAGGGAATATCCCCGCTCCTCGAGGAAAGAGTTGCCAGACCGGGTTATTTGCGTTACCTTGCTGAGAGAGGCTGAATCTTTGTTACTTCTGAGATGAGGAGCTATATTTCACTTACACATACAAGTAAGAATTCATAGTTATAAGAATTTGTGTATGTAGACTTGTTCTGATCTGACTGTTGAGGAGACCTGAATAGGAGTCTTATGGAACTTAGAGGCTGTTAGGTTTTAATTCCATGTCCTATTAAGGTTCCGACACACCAATAATCCAAAGGTCCGACAGAGCTCCAGACTACATTTTTATGAAGATAAGTTTGAAAGTCAACATCGTTCTAACTTCTTTCCTTTTTTCTTTTCTTTATTTTTATTTTCACTTATTTTCTAAATAAGTGTTTGATAAGGGACTAGCAAAGGTAAAGTATAGGGGAATAATGAATCCACGATTCATCACCTTTATTCTTTTATTTTAGCCTCTTTTCCTTAGTCAAATACCTGTAAATAACCACTAATTACATAAAATTACCATTTTGCATGCATTTGTTAATTACGCATTTTTTAACAATTTTTGTACATAAAAAAAGAATAAAGAAGAAAAGCAAAAGAAAAGGAGGTATTTATGCAATAAATACAGACTGACCCAAACCCCGAGAGAAGGTCAAGACTTGACCTGATCGACCAGGAATAAAGTAGGGGGAGATAAGGTTGTCTGTCAGAAAATCCAAAAATGTCTTGTACATATTTTTCATGTATATTTGTATAAAATTTACATTATTTTATTTGTATATAATTTGACCTCAAATCAATTATTTTTGTAAATAAAAGTTGTAAATAAAACTGTGTTGTAAATAATAAAAATATTTGTAAAATAAAATAATGTATATAATGCAAATAATTACACCCAGAAGAAGCCGCAAAGCAATAATTGAAACATCAATTCCGGCTCCATACGAGCTCAAATCAAACCAAACTCATTCCATCATACTATAAATTAAATTATCGTTCAAATGGCTGTGGTTTTGTATTTTTTTGAGTTACGGTTAAAAAGTCGGTTTTCTAGGGTGTATTGCGCAGTTTACCCATATATTTGTTGTATATAATTATTAATATTTATTTTTCATAATGTATATATTATAAATATTGTTTTCAATAAAAATAAAAATTAAAAAATTAAAATAAAAAAATCTTGTATAAAAATTATTTCCTTATTTGCACCTATGTACATTATATGTATGTAATATATGTATACAAATAATTTCCTTAAATAAAAATCACCAAAAAAATTAATTATCTAATATTATTTAATTAATTTAATTAAATTACGAAATTTTTATTTAAATAATTGATTTATTAGATTTATGTGACTTAATAAGCTACCATATATGTTAGATTTGATTACACACCTTATATGGCCACCATTATGGTGGTTAATTCATTTTCAATTAATTCATTTATTTATTTGATTTATTTATTCCGAATTTTGTAAATAATTATTTATTTTATTTATTTTATTTAATTAATTATTTTAATTCACCCAATAATAACCTTCCATTTTTGTAAATATCTCCATTTTTGACCTTCGTCTTCTTTTTAATGGGCTCCTCCTCCCTCATTCAAATTTGATCGATCTTTGGCGGAGAGGAGCCCGGTTTCCGAGAGATTTCTTGTTGAAGAGGGTCCTAGCCTCCGATCCAGTCGGTGACAGCGACTTGAGCTTCGTCGAGGCCATCATGGTGTGTCCAAATCCCGAGGTGAGATCCACTTTTACTTGTCGTTTCTCGTAGGTAAATTGTAGGTTTAGATGTTAGCATAGATATAGTGAGAAGTTTTTAGAATTTAGATCATAAAAAAATCTACATACATTTTCGCCCGACACCGATTTTTCATCTCACGTCGCGATCTCCACATGTTCTATTTCTACGTCACGCAACCTTCCACCTCCGACCACGCACGGTGGTCGGAGACACGGATCTATCTCTCGTTTCGCGAATCCGAACCCGTTCACACTTTCCATTTTGTGTATAAATAAAAAAAATATTTTTCCTGTTATCCCATAATTATTTTTTGCAGGAAGAATTAAAAAAATATTCTTTTCTCTCTAACTTTTATTTTGCAAGGAATAAAAAAATCATTTTTTCTTTTCTCTCTAACTCTTGTTTTGCAGGAATAAAGAAAAATAAAAAAAGATAAAATTGTTGTCCTTTTCCTCTAACAATTTATTTTGCAGGAAAACATAAAAAAAATATAAATAAAAAAATCTCCTTTTTATATTGCTGTTTATATCCTTGTTTTAAAAAAAACAATATACATATCTTTCTAACATTTTCTGCAGCATAAAAACAAAAAAATTAAAAAAATTTAAAAAAAACTCTGCAGCAGCAGAACCGCGCACGCCCTCGCGCGGGCACGGCCACGACCTTCATCCCCACGTGGCATGCGCCCCCGCGCCTGTCCACCTCCTTCAGCGGGTGGCGGCGCCGCCCTGTGTCTCGCCGGACTTGCGTCAACCTCCGCGCGTGGCGCCGAGCGCCTGTGCGCCCTCCTGCTCCTCCGCCCTCGCGCGGGCGGCGCCCCGCGCGCCTCCTGATCTCCCCCCTCTTCCGCCTATAGCGACGGCGCGGACGCCACCTCCAGATCCGCTCCGCTCGCCCCCGTCCCGAGCCACCTCCTTCCAACATCGCCCCCCAGCGGGCGCCCCACCGGCCACGCACCGACCCCCGCGCCCGTGCCTGGCGGCGCGCGCGCATCACCGCACCACCACCGTCCCTCCGCCTAAGCGGCGCTACCCGTGAACCAGCCCGCCATCGCCAAACTCCCCCTGCGCACGAACCACCGTGCCGACCTCGGTGCCCTGCGCGGCGCCGCCCTCCTGCAGCAGCGCCCAGCCTCGCGCCCGCGCAGGTGCCGAGTTTCCCCAGCCCAGCGGCCCGCGCTCTCGCCGTTGGCCTCCGCCTGCCGCCACGGCCGACATCCAGCACGCGTACGCCGCCACTCCCACGCACCCCGCACGCCGCTCACCAGCCACGCTCCTCCCTCGCCGCGTGGGCGGCGCCCTCTCTCAGCCAACGCCCTAGTGACGCCCCTCCGTGCGCCGTCCGCGCCTCCCTCATCCTTGGTGGGCGGAGGCGGCAACCCAAGTCCCTCTCTTGCTTGAGAAAGAAGATACGAAAGGTGAAAAGAAACCCTAAGGAGAGGGATTCAATTAAAAAAGGGGAAAATTGCAATAAAGTCCTGAAAGTATTTTGATATTACAAAGAGGCTCCTCTCAACTCCAAAGCACATGCTTTGCATGTGACATCCTGGGTAACTTGCAACTGAGACCCATCTCTTATTTGTCTTTATATTCAGTGTAAAAACTTTGCAAAATTACATTTGCGTCCCTTTAATTTCAGAACTTGAACTTGATTGCTCTCTCTGATGAAATAAATGCTTGCATTGCTCTAAAAATTTGGAGAAAATTCTCACATGTTCCTGCTATAGTTTTTGTCATTGTATAAAACTTTCATAGCATTTTGAGTTGATTTGATATATTTAAAAAAATCAAAAAACAATGATATTTTGTCTGCCCAAAATTGCAAAATTCATATAAATTCGAAATATTGCTTAAAAACTCCAAAAAAAATAGTGTAGATGTATTTTGACTTGTTTTAACTTCTGACCAATTTTTGTACATTTTCCATTATAAAACTCCAAAAAAATGCAAAATACGAAAAATTTTATAAAAATTGCAGAAAATTGTAGAAAAATCCAAAAATAGTGATTTCAGTTTCTATTTGTAGATATTTCTTTGTAGTGTCTCTTAAAAATAATTCTCAGGTATTTTGAGCTCTTAAAGGATTTTCAAATTACAAAATACTCCTGACTGTGAATAATTTTCTTTGTTTTGCACTGTCTTATTTTTAGAAAATAACAAAAACATCTTCTTTAACTTTATTGTATATTTTTGATTTTCTTTGAAAAATACAAAAAAGAGTGTGTTTTTGTTTCTTTTATTTCATTTTGTGCTTATTTGAAAAATATAAAAAAAATAAAAAATTCAAAAACCACTAAAAAATATCTTTGAAATTTGACTGCTTAGTTTTTCAAACGTGCTCCTTGTGTTCGACCATGGTCGCTATACCAGGTAAAAGGAATAGTGAAAAACCGCTTACATTATTATCTTGATTCATCTTATTTTAAGTGGTAAAATTTATTTTTCTCGATTGATCGCGCTTGGTGATTTGGGTCACGACGACCTTTGATTATTTACATACTTAACCCGATTGTCAGGCGCGTCATCAATACCACTTGAAGGATATGGTTAGATCCTCAAGTGCATCACGGAAGCGTGAACGTCGTATCAAATACGACGAGGAATGACTAGTCGTACTAGTTGTTCTATGCAGCGGAAACTAAAATTTTTTCATGCGACGAAACCTCATGATCAAAGAACACTTCTCGGATCGTTTCATCTAAACTACAAACAAGTAATAGGATTACCTCTTGAAGCGTGGTTGCGATCGAGTCTCTAAATGAAGAGACCTCCTGTCTCATGTCCGATCCGACGGAGGAGACGCTTGCGAGCGCGAGGATGAATCGTGTGCTTCTCGCAATCCATGTTGATGATCCAAGCGGCGGATCTCCTAATCTCGACACACGAGATCCAATGTCTTCTTCACGAGCGAGGCACACCGAAGGAGGCGGAGATCCACGAGCAAACGATCGGGCAACATAACGACGATGCTGTGGCGATGGAGACTCTCTCTCGGGCATCCATGGTGGACGACCATGAGAGAGGAAGAGAGCGCGTGTGGGGAGAGAAGAGAGAGAGAGACTTATGTTCTCTTATGTGCCCAGAAGAGCAAAGGGGTTCCTCTCCTTTTATAATATTTTGGGATCCATGGATCTCAATCCATGGACAACACAAATCCAGTGGCTCTCATTGACCGTGTTTCTTTCAATGGCTAAGATTTGTGTTGGTAAAAACCAACAACTATTAATTTAATTTAGATTAAATATATATTTATAAATCAATATAATTCATTCACCAAATTAAATCAAGATCTCTTGGAGATCATAGGAGAGAGAGTGCCTCCTTCCATGTTGGAAGGAGGGGATGGCCACATATTCCTAATAGGAGTGGTGGTCGTCCACTCCATATATATGGAAGGTGGCTCTCATCTCTAAATTGTAATCTCCAAGATTATGCAACAATTTTTGTTGCAAATTATTCTACAAAAATAATTCGCAATTATTTTGTAGACATTGCAATCTTGCCATTGAAAAATTTGTGAATCATATTCACAACCCAAAAAAAATGTAAATTACATTTTCAATTCAATGTCCAATGTGAATCCAATTCACATCAGCATTTAATTAACAAATGTAAATTACAAATAGCTCTCTCTTATATATTATAAATCACATTTATAATATATATGATTAATGTGGATAGTACTATCCACATTATTCATATCCCTGATAATTAAATCACATTTAATCATCTTGGATTTTTATTCTCATGTTCCCAAATAATATGAATCACATTCACATTATTCACATCTTTGATAATCAAATCACATTTAATTATCCTAGATAACTCTCCTTATAATATGAATCAAATTCATATTATCATGATAATTAAATCACATTCAATTATCCATTTTCTCAATGCTCGGATACATATATCAACAATAGAATTATCCATGAACTCTTTCAAGGATAATGCGCTTTCTCCGCGAATACTTGGAGATAAGGACATGGCGATTGTATTGTTCCATGTATAATGACTTGGATATTGAGATCACATCTCAAATCCAGATCTCGGACCTCCCATAGATGCTTGATTAAATCAAGACCACAAATCTAATCTTCTCATTGAATCTGAATCACATTCAGATCAATGTCCAATATTTGAACTAAGATTAGATTACTTCTCTACTGAGAGTAGTCACTAAAATCCAGTCCCGTTTCATCACTCCCTAGGAATGGAAGCGTCATGGTTATACAACCGTTTATGATCACATCACCCTCAGGTATTCCCAATACCTGTACATCCTACATACTGGAAGACCCAGAGTAATCCCGAAGTATAAGATCAATTTTACACTGTCTACTTCAGGGTTTTATCTTTAAGTTTCTCATTCGATCATTGGGAGTTGGTATCGATCATATACTTTCCAAAGCTTATATCATACCCAGGTGTTGATTATATACTTTCCAAAAGTATATATCAAACCTACAAATTCAGTCAAGCTTCCAAAGCGAGACGACCGTGCACGGAATTTGATTCTTCCCAAAATCTCATGAGTGAGCTCATGTCTTCCGGTTCGGTAACTGAACCTGTATGATCCCTTTGAGAGATCGTATTACTCATATTCCCTTGCATGCACACCAGCGCGCCATTGTATAGACCTTGATTAGGTCACCAACCTATTGGTCTGCCAAATGTACATACTCATACATATAGTAATACATCTGTCTCCGATCAGAGGATGCGTGCCTATATCATGACAGCATACGATATAGGACTTTGGTTATATTGATCTCGTTAAGTCAACTCTTTGATCTAACTAATCTGACACCTCCGAATCTCTATTCCTATGCAGAGGACCTGCATCAAGAGGTCGGTCAGATATCAACCTAATTGAGAAAGGATTGCCATCTCCTACTCAGGCTGGAGATCATCTATTAACAATCATTTGATGGTGCTTGATGAGTCCTCAATCTAACTCATTAGATATTCATCCAAGCACCAGCCTCTATGATTCAATAATTGAATCAACAACTAAATGATCATTAAGATGGCCATGGTGCATAACCTAATTGTACTAAGGGACCTATTATGCAAATTATTTATTCTTCATTTCAGATCAAGAAATGATATTTGCAATAACATTTATTGCATAATGGCTCGCCGTGGGCTCGCATGTCCAACCGAATGGAGCATCCTGCGTGGATCGAGGATGCATGGTGGACATCGTAATGTTGTTGGAAAGAAGTCATGGTGAATATATGTGTGTGCGAAAATGCAATAAACAAGAAGAAAAAAAGAATATAAGTGTTACACGGAGTTAAAGAAGGTTGAATGGTAGAGGAATTGGCTTGGTCTCAAGGCTCCAATGGATGCTATGGTCTTCGCTTGACCCACGAAGCTGCGACAGGAAGCTCGAGCTGCCACGACCATGGCCATGTACATGGCCCATCTGCCATGGATCACATCGGAGGGTGGCTCCATCGAGGCCCCTCGATCCTCACCCTCGCTTCTACTGGATGATGAGAAGGACTAGGGCTAGCCCACACGTAAAGATGGATGAGGTGATAGTTGGTCAGAGGTGGAGCTTTCATTTGAGGGAATGGCAGTTGAGGAAGATGGTTTCAACCACCTGGGAGTTATGACATATGTGGTGGAGGTTAGATGTGGAGGTCAGGCGAAGATGAGGGATGAATAGGCTACGTAATGGTACATAAATCATGGGAGAAGGTCAAGCGAGATGGTAGGATAAATAGGATAAAGATAGTCGGATTTGCAACGGACGAGAGGGAGGGACGAAGAGGCACGAGGAGGAAGAAGAGCAGCAATTGTCTGATCTTGTGATCAGACATTGGAGAAGAGGGCATGAGGGAGCGGCTGATCCGTTTGATCATCAGATCAAGCAGTTGTTGTGTAGGGGTTGATTGAATCAAGACTGTATGATCGTAAGATTAGATGACCCATAAAGAGGGTGACTCTCAATAAAGAGTCGATTAGGTGGCAGAAGGAGATTGGGCCATGTGGCCCATCAGAAAATTATTCAAAATAAGATAATGTTCAACATAAAAGTTGTGTATCTTTTCAAGATCAACAATTTTCACGTAGAAATCCAGGTCAAAATACATCATATATACATACTTATTTTGTTGCAAGTATTTTTAATTAATAAAAATACTTCTTTTATTTCTTTTGTCATTTTATTGGCATTTTATATAATTAATTATAGCCAATATATTATATAAATTATTACACTAATTTTTTATGGGATTTGTAACAAGAAGAAACACATAAAATAAAGGGACTTTAAACACGGATATTTGGTTCTTATATGTACATTAATTTGCCTTATTTATATGCAAGGTGTTGCATGTTAAAATGAATTAATTATTAGTTAAGTTAATCAAATAATTTAAGATAGGGGGATAATAAATCTATTACTGATGAATCAGGAATTCATCATAATTGTTTTAATCGTTATAAAACGGTAAAAGTACCATAAAATATCTACGACGGCCTGATGTAGTTTTGCTATGTTTAGCTATCCTAATTAGCAAAAAAATAAAGTTTACATATTATGTTAATCATTTTAAATAAAAAAAATAGAGTTCAATACGTTTGCTCGATACTTATCATTCAATACCTGATATGTCCTATGTGTTTATTTTTGTGTATTTCATGTCATGTTTGCATTTATAAATTATTTTGTTTGGATTTGTTTTCTTGTGATAAATCAATGATAGATTCATTAAATAAAATCATGGGAAAGTGCCCCAACAACAATCGAAATGCATTCACTTGGCATTGATCAAGCATAGTTTCATAGTGAATGAAGTGTCAAGAGTGTTCGAAGTCTGTGGTATTAGTAAATTCACGATGAATAACATGAATCTCATATTCACTAACGAGTTTTGGTACGCCATATCTTTGACGCATATCAACACTACCACTACCAAGACCTCCCACAATCTTGGACAAAGCTGCTTTCCAATGAAAAAATGGTGAAACCTTCTCCCACTTTAAGTAGGATCGGCTACATGGATTTTTGCTCAAATCTATGTCGAAAGATTCGACTTACATTGATTGTCGGCTATCTAATGCAACCCCCTACAAAGTGGCTTCCCAACATTGAATATTAATTCAACAACATCAACCACCTTACCACCATCATTTTCCCACATCCAAAGTTACATAGGGCTGCCTCTACTAGCATTGCAATCATAATTTCTTGGATGTTCAATCGCAATAAAAAATGAATTTTGAGTTTTCATTCAAATCTCGTTAAACCTCAAGGAACATTACACTAGGATCTAATGTGGACTCGAGCGAACAGTCGTAGGGACATTACATACGAAGTTGGACAATAAGGGTACCCCTATCTACCATTCTTCCTCTCAACTAACGAATCAATGCAAAGAGTCTCGCAACATTTCTCCTTGATTTGATGGTCCATATCAAATTGCATACTACATCGAAGCTGTGTATGAAGTACAACTTCCTTTCGAGACACATCTAGGCTTTCGTATGTCTCCACTTAAATTTAAATACGGACCAATATAACCTAAAACATTACTAAGTGGTAACTCGATCTTATCCTATGGCTTAATGCATCTTGTGAAAACTATAAACTATTATTTCCTTCGACGAACCTTCTTTTACAAAGAGATGCCCAATGTGTTGAACATGATTAGAGCAAAGAGGGTAGGTGTGCAACAACAACCTCTACTATATATTAAAGATGAATGGTTCACCATGTGATAACGAAAGGCTATACGACTAACTTCCTTTTCAAAGTATAGTGTCTTGTAGCATATGTCATGTTGGCTTACTTGTGCATACTGATGACTATATATACATATGATGTAATTTGCACGGAAAGGCACTCACATACAAAGGGTAAAATGGGGTTGCCCATTATTTTCTTGTATTTTTGTATTATTTTTTTAAAATACGTGAGGGGATTTTGATTGATCGATGACAATGCATTGTCATTCAATTTTTGTGTAAAATAGACAATGATGAGTTGTTTATCAATTTTTGTGTAAAATAGATAATGATGAGTTGTTCATTTGGAAGAGGCCAATCTTAGCAATTCTGAGACCATTAAAATTCGATAGTCTTAATGGAGGGATATGAGTCTATAAATGGGTCAAAATTTGTATGATAATATGTTATCCGTGAGTGATTACATTCAAAAATACCGCCAAAAATACAAAAAAGGTGGGGAGCCAAAGTTAGCACCCCAAGGGGGCAACCCCGGTTTACCCATGCATGCATGCATGCATACATACATACCCATACATGCATGCGTACATACATACATCCATACATAAATGCATGCATGCAAGCATACATACACAAGAGGGTCTTCAAATGAGGTAGAGTCTCATCATTTCGATAGTAAGCCATCAATGAGATCCATGGGATCCTAATATAATGGTTGCATCTCCAAAGGATTTTTCGGTTATTATGTTGTATTAAATTTGAATTTTCATTTGATAATTTCAATTTATTTTAGTCCCACATCTGTTATTTTCTGTTATACATTTATTAATCAATTTCTAAATGCATTCTCAACGAACTAATTTTATGTATATATTTGTAAACTTCGATGAATATACATAAACTTCATATTCAACTTTGTAAATTCGTTCATACATATGTTTACATTTCAAATAATATTTAAGTAAAAGAGAAATTTATACCCATAATCTTGAGTAGTTTCGTATTTACATACATAACCCTTGATAATCACGGATTACACGAGAAACCCTGAATAGTCATGACGGTTCCAAAATTGCACTAGTTATAATGTCGCGATGGATTATCTTTCGCTTAAAAATATGTTGTTTCGTTGTAGGCGGGCAATCGGAATCGGTCAAGAAATAACCACACGAAAGTCTTTGTCAATTTCAATCAAGTGGTTTTATGTTTATTTTACTTGGACAAGTCCCAAGGTCGAACACAAGGAGGCAAATGAACAACTTAGAATTTTGTCTATCAAAGTTTGTGCATGATTTTCGAGGCGGATTTTTTTGTATTTTTAATGCAATTAGGGATACAAAATGCAACTTTGTCCTATTTTAGAGACTAAAAATGTAAATATCAATCAAACAATGTCCGAAAAATATGAAACTTGGCCAATATGATAATTACGATGAAATGAATGCAGTGTAATTTTTTTAGAATTTTTGGATGCAAGATGAATTTTTTTATGAATTTTTAAATGCAAACAAAGTGAATTTTAATATTTAATTATAATAAATATTAAACCAATTTATTTTCAAGAGACAAATATATCCAAGGTTTATCACTAGGTGATCAATCTCAGAAAAATCCTAAAGCCTGAAAATATGAGATTTAATATCTACTAAAAATCAAATATTAAAATATGTAAAATGATTTTTACAAGGCAAACTATGCATGCAAATCAATTCTTTTTGGGCACAATGTTAAACACAATCAATTCTCCAACCCATGATTTTTCGGCAATTTTTAGAGTAATGGTTAATCAATGATAAAAATCAAAGCACGAAATGGGCAAAGTATGCAATTTTCCACAAAATATTTAATTATTAATTAACCATTGATCATAAAAATGTCAAGCAATTGCCACAATGTAGACAATTAAGTGAGGGAACAAAATGCTATCTTTTGGATAATAAAAATATGCGATTTAGCTATCCAAAACAAAGGGGAAATACATGGGTATAAATGTAACTACAATAAATAAATGGAAATAAATATGCAGAGGAGGGACTATTTTGTAATTACCAAAACTTCTGGGGGGTCTGCTGCAAAATTTTCAGCAGGTACGTGAGGCACACGTGACCTGGTCGGCGGGGTCTTCTACGTAAATAAGGAAACGACTGAGGGCGTCTTTGCAAATTACCCACGCGGTCACGTGCTGGGCATGTGACCCATGGGTTGATGACGTCCCCCCAGGTGCACATGCCTCACACATGCGGGGGGGGGTCTCAGACTTCATGCCCGACCCTGGTGATGATGTGGTCCTTCAGCTGGCCTTCGTGGTGGTTTTTGTGGCGCTGGACGATGATGACGTAGGATGCGAAGTTGATGGCAATTGAAGTTCCTGACTGGGGTGTCGAAGATGACGACGGGGAAAGCTAGAGCTTCCTGGAGAATCTTGGCGGTCAACGACGAAGGCGGTGACGCGGCTGAAGTGGTGGTAGTCATTGGCGAAGACGGTCAGAGAAGACGCGGCTGAGGACCTGGGGAAGAAGGCTCGACGGTGAGACGATGGCGGATGTTCGATGGTTGAAGATAAATGGATGGGGGTTCGATGATGGCGAGTAGCGAAGTAAATAGAGATTATCCTCGGGGATGGGAGGTGAGGCGGAGTAGCGGGGAGGTACGTGGGGAAGAAGGCTCGACGGCGAGCGAGCCAGAGTGGAGCAGCAACGCAACGACGGAGCTGCGACGAGGCTAGGGACCCCGGATCACGTCGTGAAGGGTGCTGGCAGGACTGTCACTCCCGGAGCGAGGCCTTGGGGTTGAATGGCGGATGGGGGAATACAGAGGTGGCGATGGAGCTTTTATAGGATTTGTGACGGGGTCGGATATGGAAGGTCGACGGAGATCAATTGATGGAGATTTTGATTTGGAGGAGATAAGGGAAAGATTGATCTGATTGAGATGACGGATCTCATGGGATCGGATAGGATTCGAGGGGGAGACGAAGAGGGAAGGTGGCGCGGTGGAGATGGCGATGCAACGATGAAATCAACGGGATTGGGTGGCGATGGGCGGCAGCCCAGAATGGGAAAGGGGGAGGAAGACGAAGGGCCTTGGCCGTCTGATCGGCCGAGATCGGACAACCCAGGTGGTGACGCGTGGCAACAAGAGGGCTGGTTGGGTTGCACGTGCGTGGCAGGCACGTGCCCCGCACGTGCGGTGATTTTATTTTTTTTAATAAAATGAATAAAAATCAATCGAAAATGGGTGACACGTGGCAGCTCCAGGAGCTGCCACGTGTCAGCACCACAAAAATCAGAAAATAAAAACTTTGAAAAATCCAAAATAAATAGAAAACAGCCTCAGATCGAAAAAATTTCTCAGAAAATTGCTCATCTCGATGATATCTGCAACTCTCATGAAGATATCAAAACCAAAATCGATCAATTGCACAAAGTGATATTTTTGGGGTATCCCATGCACATAGAATACCTAGATTTTTGGGGTTTTATAGTTTTTGTCATTTTTAAACCACATAAAAATCTGAAAAAATATGGTAAGATCAAAGATAAATATTTACACATTAATCTATTTTTTGGATTTTTATTACTTAAGAAAAAGAAGAAATAAAATAAAAGACGAAAAAGACCAATTTTGTACAGACAGTTAGTGAAGACTTGGACTTGGTTAGTTTCTTTGATTTCAGGCTCAGTTTGGATTTGGATTTTTACGCATTTTAATAAAACTTTCATCAAATAAGATAAATGAAAAAGAAATAAAATACAATAGGTTAATTATGTACATAAAATAATAGGTCAAAAACCGCTAAAATACAAAATGTACAAAAGAGGCCCAAAACCCAACTTTCACATATGAGCTCTGATTCACTTAAACTTGGTCTTGTTTTGAAGGTAATTGAATATACATTAGTTCAAAATGAGTAGGATCAAAATGGACACTGGATGGGGAAGATATGAGGGTTTTAGTCTGGGAATCCTAGAACTAGGGTTTGGGTTCTTGGTCCACTTATTTGGGTTAGTGATTTTTTTGTATTTTTAATTTATTCTTGTTAGTGATATGTACACAGTGGAGGTGGTTTTGGGTCATTCGGAGCTAGCTTGAGTTAGTTAAAAATCAGGGAAGTTTGGCTATTTACAGGTCAATTTTAGAAGGGATTTTGGGCTTCTTATTTTGTGCAGAAATGAGTGATAAAATACAATTCTTATTAAAACATGCATGAATGCTAATTATGCAGAATAAATGTAGAAATGCTAATGATTTTGAGGGATTTGAGCTTAATTAATGAGATTTAGAGTGATGAATCTGAGATTCATCATCCCCCTATACTTAAACCATGCTCGTCCTTGAGCATCAAAAGAAATGACATGAGGTGAAATGAGATTGGGTTCCCTACCAAGACCATGAGCTGAAGGTGAAAATGAAACTAGACTCGACCTTTGGATTATTAGTTTGGCGGAACTTCTGTGAGACTTAGAATTTTAAAATCAACAGCCTTCAAGTTCTACACATCATTGTCACAGTTTCGGCTCAGAAGTCATCTTAGATCGATCTCCCTCCCAAAGCATACCCTATGAACATTGAACAATCGACTCATGTGTGTGAAAGGTTTTAGCTCTTCCCATTCAGAATGCCAGACTACCATGCAAACCTCCTCTCCAGTAACTCGTCCTCGGGGAATCAGGTATTTCCTTCTAAGGTCTGTCGCGTTTTGTTCACAATCGAAATGGGGGAGAAGTTAGAAGAAGGAGAAAAGAACTGGAGGGTGGCCAGTGTAGTCATCTCTCCTTGTGAAGCTGGCTAGTGTAGTCGAGTCTTCACGAAGATCTGCAGGTTTTCTTTAAAGCTTGGACCTTTTTGGTTAGATATTTATTTGATAGAATGCTTCTTTGTATTTGGATTTTTGGCGGTTCTGCTTGGATCTTGTTGTGCCCCTACAGATATAGAATCTTTTTTTCCGTACATGTTTTGGTGTCTTAGAAAAAATTGTGCCCAGCCGTCCATCCCTTTTCTGAAGCTTTATTTCAATCTGTACTCCGGTCTTTAATTTCCACGCTACCAGAAAAGAAACTCACACAATCTTCCAACATCCCATCTGAGTTGAGCTAAGTGCATAGTGCGAGAGTACAAATTAATTCCCTATTCCAGAGTCGTACCCAGAATGAAGAGACCATGTTAGACACTAAGAGACAAATGCCGCACATTGTCATGTAGAACTCAAAGAATTAAGTCAAAGACCTAAAGCTTCTAAAATCCTATTTCTCGGTGAAGTTCCTCTGAAAATTAGGTGGATTAAGATCAAGTCCAGATCACTCTCGGTTTCTGCTCATAACTCGGTTCAGAACCTAAAGACTTTTCACATATGCAAATGAATGAAATGCTGGATGAAGTGCAGGTGTGTGAAATGCAGACACATTTTTTGTGTTTTTTTTTGTGATTTTTTAATGAAAGGATTTTTTAATGCAAAATTTGAATAAGAAGCCTTTTTTCTTCTTCTTTTTTTCTTTTTTTTCAAAAATTTTGGGTTGGACACAATCAGTGTTAGTAGCAAAACTCTTTTTCTTTTCTTTTTCTTTTCTTTTTTTAAGTTAATTACCCACCCCGTAAATACATATGGATTTACGCAAAAGTACGAGATATGGGTAAAATATATACACAGTATATATACAGACCCCCCTATACTTAGCGAGTGACGTGTCCTCAGAACACAAGAAGCTTAAAGAAGACATAGCTCGGACTAAGCGTAAGAGAGTGAAAAAGAAAAAGACAGATTGGTCTGCCCCCTATACTTAGACTGTAAACAATCTAAGTATAGAAGAAGAGCAAAAAAATAAAGCGGTTGGGGTATGTGAATGAGGAGAGTATATATAGATGGGTGTCGGTTCCCCCTATACTTAGGCTCTGGTCAGCCTAAGTATAGGAGAAGGGTGGAAATGGGGCGATCGTGAGAAGGAGTGTGATGAGGGAAATGGTATATACATATGGCATCGGTCCCCCCTATACTTAGGCCTTGGCCTAGGTAGAGGAAGAAGCTGTACAAGGAGACCGATGGGAGTGGGAATGATCTGATGAATCTTCAATGTGCTCACTATGCGTGAAGTAGATGACCTTAACTTGAACTGTCTGCTCTTTGGATGATTCTATATACGGCTTCAACAATTGCCCATTCACAGAGAAAGGTTGTGCATCATCTTTGAGTTCGGCAATATCCACACTTCCATTGGTATGCACATCGATGACAATTTAGGGATCCGTCCATTTTGATTTGAGTTTCCCATGAAAAAACTTCAACCGAGCATTAAACAACCACACTTTCTGCCCAGGGACAAAGGTTTTATGTCTAATGTCTCTATCATGCTATCTCTTGACCTTGTCCTTATAGATCGCACTGTTGTCATATGCCCGGTTTCAGATTTTAATTAGCTCATTCAAATTTAAGTCTCAGCATAATTTCCCAAGGTGACAACTCCAATTCAGCTTTTTGATCGCCCATTCTGATTTGTGAATTAACTCTGCGGGTAAATGGCATGGCTTGTCGTAGATCATCCTAAAAGGTGAAGTACTGAGTGGAGTCTTGTAGGCTGTCCTATAGGCCCACAGAACCTGGTCCAACAGTTTCGACCAGTTCTTCCTATCTGGACGAACCACTTTTTGAAGAATACCCTTCAGCTCTCTATTTGAAACCTCTGCCATGCCATTTGATTATGGGTGATATGGGTTGGATATTCTATACTCAAATTTATATTCCTTAGCCAAAGATCTCATTTCCTTATTCACAAAGTGGCTACCCCCATCCGAAATCAAGACTTTTGGTACCCCGAACCCTGCAATGATATTATCCTTGATAAACTTACAGACGATTTTGCTATCTGCGGTTCGGGTTGGAATAGCCTCTACCCATCTCGATAAATAATCAACCGCTAACAAGATGTACTCAAATCCATTGCTATTGGGAAAAAGACACATAAAATCAATCCCCCATGCATCGAAAACATCACAGAAAATCATTGGTTGCATGGGCATTTCATCTCTATAACCAACAATCCCTCCCATTCTTTGACAAATCGGGCATGACCGTACAAAATCATTAGCATCTCGAAATAAGGTTTGCCAGTAAAATCTACATTGGAGTACCTTGTGCGTGGTTCTTTTTCCCGAATGATGTCCTCCAGCCTAGAGACAATGACAATGTGTGAGGACACTCTGGTATTCCTCCTAAGGAATACATCTTTGCCAGACGCAATCCGGTCCTTCGTAGAAAAGGAAAGGATCGTCTCAATGGTATTTTCTTGAATCCGATTTCAATCGATCAATCATTCTCTTGGTCCAACCAAAGGGAACTTGGAGACAAGATAGTTCACTATGTTGGAATGCCATGGGACTGAGTCAGTAACGCAAACTGACTCGTCTGGAAAAGTCTCCTTAATTGGTTCAGTGTCAGGATAATCGTTTTGCTCAATTCGGGAAAGGTGATCAGCAACAACATTCTTTATTCCAGGTTTATCCTTGATCTTCAAATTAAATTCCTGGATTAATAAGATCCATCTCAAAAGCCGTGCTTTGTCATCCTTCTTATCCACTAGATATCTAATTGTCATATGATTAGTGAAAATTGTCACCTTGGAGCCCAATATGTATGATCTGAATTTTTCAAGGGCCCAAACTACCACGAGCATTTCCTTTTCAGTTACTGTATAATTTCTCTATGCAGGATCCAACACTTTGCTTGTGTAATGAATCACATAAGGAATTCCATCTCGTCTTTGTCCAAGCACAGCTCCGACAGCAAAATCCGATGCATCAGTCATGATCTCAAAGGGAAGAGACCAGTCGGGAGCTTGTAATATCGATGATTCACATATTTTCTTTTTCAGGATCTCGAAGGCCTCTAGACACTTGTGATTTACAATAAACCCGGTGTCTTTTCCTAAGAGCTCAGTCAGTGGGCAGGCGATCTTTGAAAAATCAAGGATAAAACTTCGATAAAATCCAACATGATCTAAGAAAGACCACATTGACTTGACGTTGGTTGGTGGCTCAAGTTTCTTGATCACATCCACCTTGGCAGGGTCGACCTCCATTCCCTTTTTGGAGATGACGTGCCCCAACACGATACCCTTTGACACCATAAAGTGACTTTACTCCCAGGAGAGTACCAAATTAACCTCCCTGCATTTCTGGAGGACTCGGTCCAAGTGCGCTAAACATGTATCAAATGAATCACCATGGACTGAGAAGTCATCCATAAATATTGTAATCAACACAGACGTGTCACGACGTGGGTACTCGGGACGCGATCTCTACCCCCTCCTTGTTGGTGATCATCTGGATTCCCGACTTCTTTGGGATAACATGAAGGGGGGTGATGAATCCTCATTCATCACTCTTTATTCTTTTATTTTAGCTAAATATCTTGGCAAAACATCATGCATATAGTTGTAAATACAATAAATTATCAATAAGCATGCATTTTTAATATATAATAATTAGCATGTATTTGTGCAAGAAATAAGAGAACAAAGAATAAAAGAAAAAGAAGGAAATATTTAGAATAAATATTGAGTGACCTGAACCCAAGAGAGGGTCCAGAATGGACCTGATCGCCAAATAAAATAAGTAGAGAGAGATAGGGCCATTCTACCTTGTACATACTCCTTCCTATGTGTATATAATTTATTTTTACAAAAATAAAAATGAAAAGGTGCTTTTAACCCCTTATATATACTTTTAAAAATAAAACAAAAATTAGAAAATAAAATAAAAATAAAATTCTCTCTCTACAACCCTGTACATGACACATGTATATATGTACCATACATCTATTTATTTTATACATGTAAATAATTAGTAAAAATAAAATAAAAATTATTTTATACTCCAAATAATATGTTGTAAATAAATAAAATATAAAATTGTTGTATTTATGCAAAAATAAGAAAATAAATATAAATATACAAAATACATAGGTATTTTATACCTGTATATAATATAATATATTGTATATAGATTAAATTATTTTTCATAAAAATAAGTAAAAATCACAAAAAAGTTTAGAAAATAATAAATATTTTTTTTATTTTGTACACTTTTTAATTTGAAATCATTTTCTATTTTTATTTTATTTTCCAAATCTTTTTAATTTCTTAATTTCTGATTGGTCCGGGTGGGATGTTGACCCCAGTCAACTACCTCTCCCGGACCCTCCTAGCGCGCGGATCCGGCTCTTGCCCCATTTTCTCCCATTTCTTTCGTCTGGATCCTACGACCTCCTACCTCGATTTTGGCGCCCGCGTCTCCCTAGTGGATCAGTGATCCTCGCAGATCCCTAGGGAGTCGCAGATCGTCCTCGGATTGCGCACCCCGGCCCGATTGCTCCGACCACCTGTGATGCACTATATAGTCTTCCATCGCCTCTCCTTCTCAGCAGCTTATGCCGCACACTCCCTTGATACCCTAGAACCCTTCCCCTTGGTGACAGCAATCGGAGGAGGCCCTTGGTGACCGAAGGAGACCGCTGCAGCTGACGCTCAAGACTCGTGGTCGGAGCACCGCCGCGACAAGCCTCCCCCACCTTCCGCAGCGAGGTTGAGGCGACGACCTCCTTCGAAAACACCCCTTGGAGCTCAGGATCCCTTTACGACCCTCAGGTATCCACTTCACCATTCCTAGCTCCCTTATCTGCTTTAATCCTTCATTTATCGCCCACCGCACCTCCGCCAGCTCCGACCCACCAGTCGGAGCCTCGCCGTCATCCTCCATCCGTTTAGATCGACTCACACGCTCATCATCACCCTTCTTATGCAACCTGATCATCCGAATATTGGCTATGGTAGTCAAGATTAGGCACTAGGTCTCGACCCTCATGCACGATGGAGACCCCCTTCTCATTCACCGTCGTTTCCCTTTGCTTCTGGTCCAATAATCCTGACCGGAGCTTTGCTCAGAGTATGAGCTTTGCCTTGCAGGTTGTAGCACGCGCGGAGACCACCCAAATCCCTTTCGACACGCTTCGCTGGAGCTCGCCCAAGTCCCAGCCACCATCTCTCCGATCCGACCGCCAGCGAGCCCATCTGACTTGCCCACCCGACGCGGAGGGGCTTCACGATTCCGTTGCCACTGCCTGATCGTTCATCGGAGCGCCAGATCACCGTCGGTGCTTTGGTGAACTTTGCCCAGGCAGAGTTCTTCCAGACCTTCCCTCTGCTGTCGGACCATTCCCGCGCCCAGATGCCATCATAGCCGTTCAGTGCCTGCAGTTGTCAGGCCGTTTGATATAACATCTAACGGCCCCGTACGCCCACGTTCCACCTTTCTCACGACCGTTGGATCTATCAGCTGGGCGCGTCAGAGCCGCACGCCTCCCCTCCACTCAGCGCCTGCCACCTGTCCACCCCACGCGCAACGTACGAGTTGCTTAGGTAATTTGCTCAGATACCCCTGCGTTTATTTCTGTTTATAGTTTTGTTTGTAAAATAAAAGTTATACAGTGAGACTTTTTGCATATTAGCCCCTAAAGTGTTCTATATTTACATTTCAGTCATGTTTGTCGCGTGGCCTTTCACGTGACCTCTGGGTTATTTGCATGTTTTATCCTAGATTCCATGTTTGTTAATAAATGAATCTTTATAAATAGGATTTGCATTTATACCCCTGAGTGCCTGGTTCACGTGACGCCCACGTGAGGATCTGGACTTTTTGCAGATTCAACCCAAAACTATTTCCGTGTGTTAATGTTTGGCTGGAAACTTTTAAATAATTGCATATTGGTCCTTGTGTGTTGTGCTTTTTATTTTTGATGAAATAAATAGCAAATTTTGTCCAAAAATCACGAGATTTTGATACATGGCTCCTACCATGGTGTAGGGATTTCTGCAAATTCTTGGTTGCATTTTGTTTCCATTTATTATTTTTAAAAATTCCAAAACCCTAAAAATTGCTACTATCTGTTTAAAAAATCAATTAAAAATATTAAAAACCTTAAAAAATTCCAAAAAAATCACTGCTTGCTTATTTTGTGTTGTTTTTACTTCAGTCTATTTTTTGTTGCATTTTCATTACCATAAAAATTAAAAAAGACTAAAAACCTTAGAAAAATCATTAAAAATTCATAAAAATTTTGATAAATGTGTTTTAAGTTTCTGTAGTTAGATTTTGTTTTATAGTTTATCAAAAAAATACCGTTGGTATTTTACAGGCATTTTACCTAATTTTAAATTGCCTTTATATCCTAGCTGGACACTGCTTGTCATTTTTGAGTTTATTTGATTTTTAGAAAATTAATTAAAAATTAGAAAATACCATAAAATCCACAAAAAACATTTGAATATTTTAAAAACCCAAAAATATTTTTATTTTAATTTTATGGGTATTTTTGATGCTTTAAATTGTTTGTTTGTAAGTTTTAAAGTTCTTCTATCAATTTTGTTAATATTAAAAATTACAAAAAAAATGAAAAATATAAAATCCACCAAATCCTTTTATTTTCTTGGATTCCCGCTACTTCGTAGCTTTTGCATCTCGTGCTCCTTGAGTTCGACCCTGGTAGCTATACGAGGTAAAATAAAATAGCAGGACCGTTATTTCTTTGATTGATTGATTTTTATTTGTGGTGGTTCTCTTTTTCTTGTTGAATCCGATCCGAGTAGTTGAGGTCACAACGACCATTGATACCTTTTACCCTTAGTCGCTAGGGATATTCGGTTCATCAAAATGGCACCGTTGCCGAGGAACACGGCTTAGTAGTCAGTTTTCTGTTTTGCAGCTTTCTTTTTCTTCTTTCTTTTTCTTTCCTTTATTTTTCTTTTATTTGTTTTTATTTTTGCTTTTGTTTGCTTTTATTTATGTTTTTATTTCTTTTTATTTTATTTGTTTTTATTTTTGCATTTATTTTCCTTTCCTTTTATTTTATTTTATTTTTTTCCTATTCTTATTGTTATAATAACTGTGGACTGACACATTTTCTGTTTCGACTTTCTTGCGAGGGCCCGACGAGCGAGAGCGGCTATCTTCGGAGAGCTAAGGCACCCGCGTGACTTGGAGGCGGCTCGTTTCTGCATGAAGCCGCAGGAGAGCGTAGGAGAGAAGGAGCATGAGTGTGGGGTGCTTTAGTTTAGCTTAGCTTAGTTTTTATTTCTGCATTATTATTGTAATAATACAGGACAGACTTTCTCAGACTTGGTGGTTATCTCGGGGTCTGTTTTGCCGAGCACCGGTGTGCTCGGGGGACCTCACCACGATTTTCGCCGGTTTTATTTTTTATCAGTTTTTATTTTATTTTGATTCTCGAAGGTTTTGGCCCTTAGATTTAGGATTTTTACTTGCCTTGTGACGTAATTATTAAGGCCCAACCCTAATTACATATCCGCTCCTATAGATCGTAATTGGACCTTATTAATAACTCACTAATAAAAAGTTAACATGGTCACCTGAGGGGTCACGTGCCGCTAGAGGTCTTATACAGCGCTGGCAGGATCCGTTGTGGCAGACACCGATCGGCATCAGAGACCGAACCCCGACCCCTCTTGTTGACCTGTTAGCTACAGTTCTTCGCGAGTAGAAATTATTTGTCTAAGACCGATTTCTTCTTGCATCATATAGATAGGTTTATTTCTGTCTTTTAATTTATGCGTGGATCACTCTACATGTAGAGAGCTGGAGTCAGGTACGCATCTCTTACTCTGCATGCATCATCTTGTTTAGTCGCGCATTGGCTTTTTCGTTTTCTCCCCCTGTTTTTGGACTTAAAATAATCAGGAGAATCAAAAAATTTGTTAGGCGTTGTTTGATTCAAAAAATACTTAAAAACGAAAACTATAAAATTGGGAATGTTTAAGCATACTTGACCCTAAAAGACATTCCACCTAAAAATCTGTCTTGGGAGAGTAATCCCCTCATTGTATGGTTTGGATGAGCGAGAGAGTGACCCGTACCCTAGGCTAGATCCACATCCGACCTTTCTTCAAACTACTGGTCTCAGGTTAGTCGTTCTCCAGTGAGGATCTCTCCGATCTTCGATAAAGCAGGCCGCGATATCCTTAACAGAGCGAGTCGATCGGGTAGCCGGTAAACGGTCCGCAACTTGTACTGGCTGGGAAAGATCTAACCTTGGATCAGGACAGTCTCCTAGGAGTGTTGGATTCCCAACAGCTCGCTTAATCGCTCTGAAAGATTGTTTGATCACCTAATAAAATTGACAAGGTAAAAGACCGATCCTTTACAGTCATCAGCTCTGAGTGCGTACGTGAATCGAGGGTTTGCTTGGCCAATCTTGTGTGCTTTTCCAGATCTCATCCGCCTTCACTTGACACATCAAGATGATGGGTCGGAGGTCCCTTAGGCAGCCTCTGGCTGCACCTCTTTCGAGCACTCCGGCCCGTTCGTCTAGGTTGGTTCGTGAGAGCCGAGACCCTCTCTCCGAACTCGAGTTCGACGCCATCCAATTCCTCCTCGACCACCCTTCTACCAGTCGTGAGGTGCCCCAGCAGAGACCGTAACAACTAGTTGATTTATCGGTACATAAGTTTGGGTCTTTTGCCTTTTCAGAGACCATGGCCAACAGTGAGGAGCGCACTGATGGACCCAGCGGGAACCAAACGTACGTATTGGATCAGGGTGCCATAAACAACACCCTGTTATCCTCCCTAGAGACCATGCAGCGTCAGATCAGGAATCAGGGGGCTTTCATGGTACACATGCATTGAGAGATGGAGCAGATGCGAGCCGACCGAGAGCAGCGCAGAGCTGACGGAGGAGGAGGAGATAATCCCGATGATAGAGAGCTTGAGCAGCCAGCACAGCCAGCACCTGCACGACTGATGAGGGAGTTGCACAACCCTGGTACAACTCTCACCCATAGATGTATAGTGTTGCCAGCCATTTTGGGAGATTTCAAGCTCCCACCTCAGACGATTCAGCTTCTTCCCCGCTTCCATGGACTCGCCATAGAGGAGCCACACCTCCATCTCCAGGAGTTCGAGATGATCTGCAGTACTGTCCATGATCATCTTGTGGATGAGGACACCGTCAGGATGATGGCCTTCCCTTTCTCCCTCGTAGACAAAGCAACCAACTGGCTGAAGCACTTAGGGAGATTTGTCACGACGTGGGAACAACTCCGGAATGAGTACTTGAACAAGTACTATCCACTCGGTCGGTCGAATGCATCCAGGGCCCTGGTGATGTCCCAGACCCGATTGTATACACAGGGGAAGCCCAAACCACAGGCTGTGTCCTATCAGAGGATAGCATGGGTTGATGCGGGTTCATCTACATCATCAGCAGCCACATCACAAGCAGAGTTGACGACTGTTGCTATGGGGATTATCAGTGAGAAGTTGGACCAGATCGAGTTGATAGAGAAGAAGCAGTGCCAGGACATGACTCAGATCGATCAGATGGCACAGACGCTGAGTGACATGAGGACCCAGATCATGTGTCTCCAGGAGGCACATACGACTTCTCAGCCCCGTCTCAGGTCACGGGCAGATACCGACAGCAGCAGCTCGACCCATCCCTCTGCCCACTACCGACAGGTGCACCACATTCAGGCGGAGCAGTTCTAGCAGCAACAACAGCAGTATGTCCAGCCACCGCCATCTCAAGACAACCAGATGGTGGTGTACCAGTCGGACTAGCCCCTGGCAGTTCTTCCTCTACCCACTTACTAGCAGGAGCCGTTGATGGATGTCAACAGGATTTGGTATGACCGACCTTAGCCTGGGATCTGAAGAGTCCATCTCGGATTCTGTTGATCGATCGGAGGTACTAGTTCCCAGCAGCAGCCTCCAGTTCAGGGTGGCCAGTACGACCAGCATCACCAGCAGCACCAGCAGCCCGAGTTCCCACATCCACATCCGCAGCCACACCACCATCAGCCAAGTCCTCATCCCTATCAGCAGGGACAGTCATGGAGGCATCAGCGGCAGCCTCAGTAGTATCATCCTCAGCAGTAGTATCCCTCTCATCCTCAGCAGCAGCCTCCCTTTCAGAGAGGCCACCCGACTGGTTCTCATGGACCCTCCTATAAGAACCCATCCTTAGATGATCTAGATCGCCTCATCTCCGAGCAGCAAGCTACCTTCCGACGGGAGATGGATGAGTTTCGACAGGAGATGAGAGAGATAGTGAAGGGAAAGGCTGCCATACCCACCCAGATTGAGCCAAATCCGAACAACCTCAAGAGGAAACCTGAGCAGGTAGAGTTTATAGAGATAACCACTCCTAGTGATTCACTTGGTGATATTTCTGCATACACTTTTGATGTTGACTTTATTACACTTAGGAGCGGTAGGATGCCAGTCGATGGCACCTCGTCTGAGCGACGACCATATGCAGCCTCAGGAGCGCCAGACGAGGAGGAGAGCGGTGCTGATACCGCTCGTGATGATGAGGACGGTGGTGCTGACGCCACCAAGGATGTTGATCCAACTGACTTTTCTGATAATAAAGGAAGGGGTTCTTCATTTGTGAGTCCATCCGTGTTACTTGGAGATGTTTGTATGGATTCTACTTTGCCACAACAGAAGGGACCCGATCCTAGCTCTCCATCTGAGGAGGGCCCAGCCATCCCCTTTCCCAAAGCACTCCGCTTGGCTAAGGGGACCAAAAAAGAAAACCCAAAATAATCACAGCAGCTAGAGTTCAACTAGCAGATGATGGGCAGATTTTAGATACAGCTGACTCTACAGGAGGCCTTGGAGCACATCCCCCTCTTCCAGAGGAACCTTAGAGAGAGGACTACTATTCGTAAGAAGAGGAGGAACCACCACTTAGAGATCTATGTGCTCACTCGTGCCACCTGCTTCGCCATCTAGAATCGTCTGCCAGCCAAGAGGCCAGATGCAGGAGCTCCCTATGTCAGATGCCACATACATGAGTAGAGGTTCGATCAGACACTATTAGACAACAATTCTTCTATCAACCTACTTCCGGCAGCCTTACTCGATCGATTCGAGTTTGGCCCTCTTCGACAGAGCAAGATGGTCCTTCAGTTTGCTGCTCGATCAATCAAGAGGCTAAAAGGGTTGTTGAAGGACGTGGTCATCACAATTCAGGGCCTGAAATTCCCCATGGACTTCGTTGTGTTGGACATGGAGATCCCTGAATCTGTGACCGATACCCCCATCATTTTAGGATGCCCGTTCTTGGCCACAGCCAAGGCGGTGTCCGATCATGATAACGGGAAGGTGTACTTTCGCGTCGAGGGCGAGAGTATACAAATAGAGATGATCGATGAGACCAGAGTGCGAGATTCATCTTACTCAGAGTCGCTCACAGATTCAGAGTAGATGATAGAGGCAGAGCGAGACGTCCACCAGGAGTGCGATTTTGTGATTACAAATGATGAGACAGTTTGGTCAGACCCAGTTTCACGAGCCATCCTCTCACCTTCAAAGTCTGCTGATGCACAGATTCCAGTAGAGGAGAGCTTGGAGATCACATTCTTGGTACAGGACACACTTCCGGCAGCAGATCACGTTTAGGAGAGCGAGGCAGTTGATACTCCCTTTGATTCAGATTCAGATCCCTCAGAGTCAGATATTGATTGGGCAAAGTTCGATGATATGATTCCGTGTCTGATTTCCACAGATCCAACAGCTAGGGTGGAGACTGATCCCATTCAGAGCACAGACACACCGGTAGAGCAGTCTTCACCAGATTTCCAAGTTCAGCGAGAGTTCTCCCATGAAGATTTGGTTGCGTCACTCAGACCTTTCAGAGACCAGATCTGCCAGCTCCCAGTTGTCCAGAGCTGAAGCCCTTGCCACAGTCGCTGAAGTATAGGTTCCTTGCTGGCGAGCATGAGATGCACCCAGTCATTATCTCAACGGATTTGATTGGAGAGCAAGAATCTTGTTTGATGGAGGTTCTCGAAAAGAACTGCAAGACGATAGGATGGAGCGTAGCCGATCTCCAGGGGATAAGTCCGACCCTGTGCTCCCACCATATCTATCTCGAAGAGGACGCCAAGCCATCGCGTGAGTTCAAGCGGCAGCTGAACCCAAATCTTCGAGAGGTTGTCATGAAGGAGATCTCGAAATGGTGGAGCGCCGATTTTATCTATCCTATCTCCGACTCCAAGTGGGTCAGTCCATTACATGTGGTGCCCAAGAAGACGAGCATCACTACAGTTGTGAGTGAGTCAGGAGAGGAGATCGCTACCCGAGTACCCACTTCTTGGAGGGTCTGTGTGGACTACAGACGATTGAACCAGACCATCAAGAAGGATCATTTCCTGCTGCCTTTTATTGATCAGATTATAGAGAGTCTAACTGGGAAGAGTCATTACTGCTTTCTTGACGGGTACTCCAAATACAATTAGGTGGCCATTGCGTCCGAAGACCAGGACAAGACCACATTCACCTATCCCTTTGGGACGTATGCTTTCAGACGGATGCCCTTTGGTCTATGTAACGCCCCGGCGACATTCCAAAGATGCATGTTGTCCATCTTTTCGGACATGGTGGGTGATTGCTTGGAGGTCTTCATGGACGACTTTTCGGTCTATGGCGATGGGTTTGATTCTTATCTTGACTTCCTAGACCGCGTCCTTCAACGATGCATTGAGGTCCATCTTGTGTTATCTTGGGAGAAGAGTCACTTCATGGTGACTCAAGGGACGATGTTTAGTCATATCATCTCCAACAGGGGTGTGGAGGTTGACCCGACCAAGGTGGATATCATTAGGAAACTCAGTCCACCATCCAACTTGCGATAGTTACGGTCTTTTCTGGGGAACGTCAGTTTCTACCGATGCTTCATTCATGATTTCAGCAGGATTGCCCGACCGTTGACTGATTTGCTGACTAAAGACACCGAGTTCATTGTGGATGACAAGTATCTTGCATCATTTGAGACTCTCAAGAGTCTAGTTGTTGAGGCTCCTATCCTCCAGCCGCCTGATTGGTCTCTCCCATTCGAGATCATGACAGATGCCTCCGATTTTGCTGTAGGGGCCGTGTTGGGATAGAGGAGGGATGGAGTACCATTTGCCATTCACTACACTAGTCGTACATTGGATGTCGCCCAGCAGAACTACACCATCTCTGAGAAGGAGATGCTAGCCGTAGTCTTTGCCCTAGATATTTCATATCATACATCATTGGATCTAAGGTGACTATCTTCACAGACCACACTGCCATCAGGTACCTCATGTCATAGAAGGATGCCAAAGCGAGATTGACTGGATGGATCCTTTTACTCCAGGAGTTTGATATTGAGATTAAGGATAAGCCTGGAGTCAAGAATGTGGTGGCGGATCATCTCTCCCGATTAGAGCATCTTGAGGATTCTGAGCAGATTGATCCTATATCTGAGACCTTCCCAGATGAGGTGATCCTTGCTATCGCCTCTCTCCCATGGTATGCCGACATTGTGAACTTTATTGTTGCCAAGAAAGTTCCACAAGGTTGGCCCAGGCAGCGACTTGAGACCATCCTCGCAAAGGCCAAGTTCTACCGTTGGGATGATCCCGTCCTTTATCATGAAGGAGGGGATAGCGTCTGGCGTCAGTGCATTCCTCAGGAGGAGCACCATAGCGTACTCACTTACTGCCACAAGCTTGAGGCAGGAGGACATCACTCTGGGAAGAAAACAACACAGAAAGTGCTCCAATCCGGCTCTGATGGCCTACCCTCTTCAAGGATTCTGATGAATTCGTGAAGAGGTGTACTGATTGTCAGAGGATGGGCACATGTAGCTAACGTGATATGATGCCGATGCATCCCATTCATTTTTGTGAGGTTTTTGATGCATGGGGCATCGATTTCATGGGTCCAAGCCCTAAGAGCCAGGGATTCGAGTACATTCTGTTGGCCGTTGATTATGTGAGTTGTTGGGTTGAGGCCATCCCCGCTCGAACTGCAGATGTTAAGACTGTATGCAAATTTTTGAGGAAGAACATCATTTGATAATTCGGGGTGCCTAGAGTTTTGATATTTGACGGGGGGTCTCATTTCGTCAACGACAAGATAAAGGCCCTTGCTAGCGAGTTCAGCATTGACCATCGAGTAGCCACTCCATATCATCCTCATACCAATGGTCTTGCTGAAGTGTCGAACAGGGAGATCAAGACTATATTGCAGAAGGTCGTCCGCCCTGACTGAAAGGATTGGTCACAGCTTTTGGACTCAGTCTTGTGGGCATATAGGACGTCCTTCAAGACTCATTTGGGTACATCTCCCTTTCGCCTCGTTTATGGCAATCCCTACCATTTACTTGTTGAGCTTAGGCATAAGTCACTTTGGGCTGTCACGAACATACTTTTGGATCCAGTGAGTGTAGGAGACCAAAGGAGGGCAGAATTGGTAGCCTTGGAGGAGCTTAGAGATGCAGCCTTTTCGAGTAGCCTACAGTACAAGGAGAGACTAAAGGAGTGGCATGATTCTCATATCAGCCATAAGCAGTTTGAGCCAGGACAGAGAGTATGGTTGTTTGATGCTAGGCTTAGATTATTTCAAAGGAAGTTGGGGATCATACCTTGTCCGAAAGGTACATGACAATGGAAGCATTGACATATCTGAGATGTCATCTGAGTCTACCTTTCATGTTAACGGTCAGCGGCTCAAACCATATCTAGATCATGAGCCACTGGTCGTTGACATCGCCCCTATTCATTTTGCGTGAGATGTGGTCTTTGACTCACATCTATTGCATCTCACGCCTGATTATCACTGTCTTCCACCATGTATAGATATAGATGTCCATATCACACCATTCTTCAGTCCAACACCCCATTTGCATCTTTGATTATGCTATAATTAGGGTGTGATTTACCCTAAGTATGGGGGGGGGTCAGACTTTTGATTTTCTTTTGATCCTTTCTACCTCTGTTTTGTTGCCTATACTTAGGGATATTTTACCCTAAGTATAGGGGAGGTAGATCCTGTACATTCTCCCACTCGGATTTCCCTTTGTGTACAACCTGCTATACTTAGGATTACTTGATCCTAAGTATAGGGGGAAACACCGAGATTCTTTTTTCATTTCTATTCTTTCATTCGTCGTTGTAGTATAGTTTTTTTTTCACTTCCCTATACTAAGCACGAGTTATGTCTTCTTCATCGCTCTTGATTCACTCTGAGGACATCGTCGAGCTAAGTATAGGGGGTGTCGTATATATTCCATATATACTTTAGCCATAACTCATACTTTGTGTGAGTGTGTTAATAAATAAAATGGCTAAAATCCTTAAAAATAAAATGGCTAAAATCCTTAAAAACACATAAAAATTTAACTTTTCTTGTACATAAAATTCTTTATTGCACATACATAGCTATTTACAAAATTATTTTTATACAAATGTTTATAAAAATATTTTGTGTGTAAAGAGTTTGTAAATATTTTGATATAAAAATTATGTATATATAGTACAAAATTTTTGTAAAATGTTTGAAAAACAAAAAGTTTACAAAACCCTTTTGTAAATGTGTGTAAATATTTTGCAAAACTTCTGCATTCATTCATGCATTCATTCATTCAAACATTTTTCAAAAAATTTTCATATTTTCAAAACTTGCATAAAAGCATTTTTGTATATACTTGTATAGTTTTCCTGAATCATAGTTGACATTTAAACTAGCCTGAAATTAAGTTGAAAAATGAAGCTTGGTTAAGACCTTAATCCACCTAATGCTAAGAGGAACCTTAGATGGCTTAGGGTTGAGACTTTTCAGGTCCATGGTGACTTAATTCTTTGAGTCCACTAGGCTATGATCATATATCATCTTGATGAGCCTAAGTAGAACACTTAGAGACACACACATGACTCTCATAGACAATGGCTTTACTTACACCAGCACTTTACACCTATCTCTCTACGGATGAGGTGGTGAGGAGGCAGTCTTCTTTGACTTGGGGTAGCATATGAGGGTAGTACATCTAGGCGGAACCTCTCTTCTTCTTTTAGTGAAGGAAGTGTGTCTCAACTTGGTCTGGTGGCATTGAGGTCTAAAGACAGGAGTTGTGGGTTGCAATAATGCTTCAAAAGAGGGATAGTCTACTGGCTCAAGAGGAAAAACTCCTTATGTATATATGCTGCACCATATAGATATATTGTACATATGCACATCGAAAACAAATGTGTGCAAAAAGAAAAGAAAAACTCCAAAAAAGTGGTGGGTCTGAGAGAAAATGAAATACCCACCGGAGTGTATATAGTCAAATAAAGCAAAGCTTATGTTACCCATGCCCATCTCATGAAGTTTGCAGCAGTGACACTTAGCTATACTGATTGGGCTCCCTAGGATACATAGCTACACTGGCCATGGGTCCATTCTTTTCTTCCTCCTCTTCTTGAGCCGGTTGAACTTGAACTTAGAAGGGAATACCCTGCTCCTCGAGGAAAGAGTTGCCAGACTAGGGCATTAGAGTTACCTCGTTAAGGGGGGTTGTTACTTTGCCATTTCTGAGGTGGGGAGCTACATATCACTTACACGGTACAAGGAAAGATTCATGGTCATTAGAGTTTGTGTATGTAGACTTGTTCTAATCTTGATTGTTGAGGAGTCTTGACCATAGATTGGTGGAACTTGGAGGTTGTTAAGTTTTAAACCTAAGTCCAAATAATGTTCTGACAAACTAATAATCCAAAGGTCTGACTGAGCTCCATACTTCAATTTAATGAAGACAAATTTAATAATCAATATTGATTCACCTTCTTTTTCTATTTCTTTCTCTTTTTCACTTCTTTTTCAAATAAGTGTTTGCTAAGGGACTAGCAAAAGTAAAGTATAGGGGGTGATGAATCCTCATTCATCACTCTTTATTCTTTTATTTTAGCTAAATATCTTGGCAAAACATCATGCATATAGTTGTAAATACAATAAATTATCAATAAGTATGCATTTTTAATATATAATAATTAGCATGTATTTGTGCAAGAAATAAGAGAATAAAGAATAAAAGAAAAAGAAGGAAATATTTAGAATAAATATTGAGTGACCTGAACCCAAGAGAGGGTCCAGAATGGACCTGATCGCCAAATAAAATAAGTAGAGAGAGATAGGGCCACTCTACCTTGTACATACTCCTTCCTATGTGTATATAATTTATTTTTACAAAAAAATAAATAAAAAGGTGCTTTTAACCCCTTGTATATACTTTTAAAAATAAAACAAAAATTAGAAAAATAAAATAAAAATAAAAATAAAATTCTCTCTCTACAACCCTGTACATGACACATGTATATATGTACCATACACCTATTTATTTTATACCTGTAAATAATTAATAAAAATAAAATAAAACTTATTTATACTCCAAATAATATGTTTTAAATAAATAAAATATAAAATTAGGGTATTTATGCAAAAATAAGAAAATAAATATAAATACACAAAATACTTAGGTATTTTATACCTGTATATAATATAATATAATATATTGTATATAGATGAAATTATTTTTCATAAAAATAAATAGAAATCACAAAAAATAGTTCAGAAAATAATACATATTTTTTTATTTTGAACACTTTTTATTTGAAATCATTTTCTATTTTTAATTTATTTTTTAAATCTTTTTGATTTCCTAATTTCTGATTGGTCCAGGAGGGATGTTGACCTCGGTCAACTACCCCTCTCAGACCCTACTAGCGCGCGGATCCGGCTCTTGCCCCATTTTCTCCCATTTCTCTCGTCCAGATCCTACGACCTCCTGCCCCGATTTTGGTGCCCGCGTCTCCCCAGTGGATCAGTGATCCTCGCGGATCCCTAGGGAGTCGCGGATCGTCCTCTAGTTGCGCGCCCCTGCCCGATTGCTCCGACCACCTATGATGCACTATATAGTCTTCCATCGCCTCTCTTACTCAGCAGCTCGTGCCGCACACTCCCTTGAGACCCTAGAACCCTTCCCCTTGGTGACAGTAATCGGAGGAGGCCCTTGGTGACCGAAGGAGACCGTTGCAGCCGACGCTCAAGACTCGTGGCCGGAGCACCGCCGCGACAAACCTCCCCCACCTTTTGCAGCGAGGTTGAGGCGATGACCCCCTTCGACAGCACCCCCTGGAGCTCAGGATCCCTTTAGTACCCTCAGGTATCCACTTCTCCGTTCCTGGCTCCCTTATCTGCTTTAATCCTCCATTTGTCTCTGACCGCACCTCCGCCAGCTCCGATCCACCAGTCGAAGCCTCGCCGTCATCCTCCATCCATTCAGATCGACTCACCCGCTCATCGTCACCCTTCTTACGCAACCTGATCATCCGAATCTTGGCTCTGGTAGTCAAGATTAGGCATTAGGTCTCGACCTCACGCAAGCCGGAGACCCCCTTCTCATTCACCGTCGTTTCTCTTTGCTTCTGGTCTAATAACCCTGACCGGAGCTTTGCTTCGAGTCTGAGCTTTGCCTTGCAGGTTGTAGCACGCGTGGAGACCACCCAAATCGCTTTCAACTCGCTTCGTCGGAGCTCGCCCAGGTCCCAGTCACCGTCACTCCGATTCAACCGCCAACGAGCCCATCTGACTTGCCCACCCGACGAGGAGGGGTTTCACGATTCTATTGCCCCCTCCCGATCGTTCATTGGAGCGCCGGATCACCGCAAGTGCTCTGGTGAACTTCACCCAGGCGGAGTTCTTCCAGACCTTCCCTCTGTTGTCGAATCATTCCCGCACCCATATGCCATCACAGCCGTTCAGTGCCTGCAGTTGTCAGGCCGTTAGATCTGACATCTAACGGCCCCCGTACGCCCATATTCGCACCTTTCTCACGGCCGTTGGATCTGTCAGCTGGACGCGTCAGAGCCGCACGCCTCCCCTCCACTCAGCGCCTGCCACCTGTCCACCCCACGTGCGACACACGAGCTGCTTGGGTAATTTGCTCAGATACCCATGTATTTATTTCCGTTTATAGTTTAGTTTGTAAAATAAAAGTTGTACAGTGAGACTTTTTGCATATTAGCCCCTACAGTGTTCTATATTTACATTTCAGTCATGTTTGTGTGTAGCACATGCTCTATCACGTGATCTATGGGTTATTTGCATGTTTTGTCCTAGATTCTATGTTAATGAATGAATCTTTATAAACAGGATTTGCATTTATACCCCTGAGTGCCTGGTTCACGTACCGCCCACGTGAGGATATGGACTTTTTGCAGATTCAACCCTAAACTATTTCCTTGTGTTACTATTTGGCTGGAAACTTTTAAATAATTGCATATTGGTCCTTGTATGCTGTGCCTTTTATTTTTGATGAAATAAATAACAAATTTTGTCCAAAAATCACGAGATTTTGACACATGGATCCTGCCATGGTGTAGGGTTTTCTGTGAATTTTTTGTTGCATTTTGTTTCCATTTATTATTTTTAAAAATTCAAAAACCCTAAAAAATGTTACTATCTGTTTTAAAAATCGATTAAAAATATTAAAAACCCTTGAAAAATTCCAAAAAAATCACTTCTTGCTTATTTGTTTTTACTTCAGTCCAATTTTTGTTGCATTTTCATTTATAAAAACCATAAAAATTACAAAAAACTAAAAACCTTAAAAAATCATTAAAAAATCATAAAAAATAAAAGAAATATGTTTTACGTTTATGTAGTTATATTTTATTTTATAGTTTATCATAAAAATACTGTTGGGATTTTACAGGCATTTTACCTAATTTTAAATAGCCTTTATATCCCAGCTGGACACTGCTTTTCATTTTTGAGTTTATTTGATTTTAGAAAATTAATTAAAAATCAGAAAAATACCATAAAATCCACAAAAAACATTTGAATATTTTAAAAACTCAAAATATTTTTATTTGAATTTTCTGGGTATTTATGATACTTTAAATAATTGTTTGTTTGTAAGTTTTTGAGTTCTTTTTTCAATTTTCATATTATTAAAAATTACAAAAATTTTGAAAAATATAAAATCCACCAAATCCTTTTATTTTCTTGGATTCCCGACTACTTCGTAGCTTTCGCATCTTGTGCTCCTTGAGTTCGACCCTGGTAGCTATACCAGGTAAAATAAAATAGCAGGACGGCTCTTTCTTTGATTGATTGATTGATTTTTATTTCTGGTGGTTCTCTTTTTCTTGTTGAATCTGATTCGAGTGGTTGAGGTCGCAACGACCATTGATACCTTTTACCCTTAGTCGCTCTGGATATTCGGTTCATCCGGGGGCCACCCACTTGGAGTCAGAAATGGGGTATATAAACCCTGCTTTGCATCATTTCTCTCTCTTTCTTAACTACTTCCCGAAGATTGGGATTTAATCTTCTCTGGAATTCATGGGAAGGCATTGCATTATCCTCAACATAAATTTGGTGCGAGCAGAGAGCGGGATTGATTTGTACGAGATCTGACACAGTCCAACCGATGGCTTTTTGATTTCGCTCAAGGACTTTGAGTAATCTAGATTCCTGATCTATGGTCAATGATGAGCTAATGATCACATGAAATTTCTTTTTGGGTCAAGTAAGAAATGCATACTTGAGTGTGGGAGGAAGTGGTTTCAGCTCTGGTAAATCTGAATCATCAATTAGATCTGGCTGAGTGACTTTTGAATCTGGCTCTGTGTTGGTTGGCGGTGAATCACTTTGTGATGTGCTATCTACCAATTCCGAAGAAAGGTGAGTCGGATCGCAAAAGTAGTGTGGTAATTCGGCCAAAGCCTCGTCCGACTCATCATCGATATTTCTTGACTGTCCGAATAAGATGGGACTGACAAATCTGAAAGGATTTATGTGTCATCAAAGTAATAGGTATCTGGGTGTTTAGATAGGTTTGGAAACATCTCACAAACTGTATTGTGCACTGTTTCTTCTTCTGACGAGATGCTTTCACTCTGAATTTCTGGTAGTTGACCCCACGACCCAGTAGTGCTGATGAGATTGCATTCTGATGTTTCTGAGTATTCGGTGGTAGATTTGTAGTCTGGTCTTTGCCACTTTGTTTGCTTCATCTCTAAGTCTACCTCTCCTCCTGGAGATCGGAACTTCATCATTCCTGTACCGTAATCGAATACGGCTTTAGCGGTTCGTAAAAATGGTCTTCTAAGAATGATTTTGGATTCATTCCAATAGTTTGGGTCTCCATATCAAGGACAGTGAAGTACACTTTGTAGTATGTACCCTCGATCAAGATGACTACATTTTTTACTTCTTCCTTAGGTCTCTTAGTATATTTATCTGCAAATTGGAGTAGAGATAATGATTATCTGAGAGGATCTAACTCCAATTTGTAATATAAGGCTAAGGCGAGAAGATTGATCAAAGAACCATTAAGAGTAGTGTACGTGCGAACGCGATGCCACCAATGCGACTCTCCGCATAATGAGCATCCGGATCCCTTTTCTTTCTTGGTAAATGTTGATTTCTAACACATTTGGTAGTGGCAAAAATCAAGATATGAGTCTCCACAAATTGACTTGGTTTCTTTGTACGAGTCCTGGTGGGCGTGCATTTTACTTTCAAGTATTTTTGAAATGCCGGATTACTGGCCACATCTTGATCAAAGGGTACTTTGACCGTGATATTTTCTTAGCAGAATCGTTCCATTTCTGGGTCATCTTGAATGTTTTTCTTTGGTTTTCCTTTCTTAAGAGCATGGGGGAAAGGAATGGAAGTATTTGAGACAGGAGATAGAGAACCAGAGTCATAAATAAGAGCATCTTTATTAGAAATAGAGTTCTTATTACAATCATTAATTTTCTGATAATAATCAAAATCAGGTTGCTGAAAAGGTGACAAAGGTATTTTTGCAGCAACTAGAGGTGCAAGGTCCTCTGTAGACTCCATAGATACTTTTCCCTTTTCACGTTTTGGGATCTTCACTGGTGCATAATTCAGGTGTCCTTCTTCTTCATTCTTGGAAGCATCCTCCGGTTGATCTTTTGAGTCTTCACGATCCGATTCCCATGCCCGGTCAGGTACGTCCACGGTCCTTCCGTTCCTAAGTGATATAGCATTGATATTGTCAAGCGAAAGGATCTCTTATTCAGATGTGGAAAAATCTGAATAGTATACCTGGCCATTGTGTTGGGAAGATTGAGATTTGTTCAAGATATTAGGGTTAGATTGAACTTGGGCGGGAATGGTTGTAGCAGGGGATGTCTGTTCATTTCTCTATCGGGACAGGCGATTAACATCAGCCCGTAGATCTTGTAGCTCATTTCGAAAGTTGCGAATCTCCTCGAGCATCTGTCTCTGGATATCTACAGGTTCTTCTGGAGAGTTGGATGGTTGAGATGATTGTTTTGCGGTGTGACTTGGTGGAGCTTGATATTGTTGACGGTATTACTGAGGCTGGTTCTGGCGGTTGTATGGTTGTTGCTGCTGCTTCGGATGCTGGAATGATGCAGTGTTCTGAGTGTGTTGTGGAACTGGTGGGAATGTGGCATTATAGAAAATGGGTGGACATTGGTAAGGCTGATGGCCCCCCATATTACCCTGCCGGGTAGTATCCTGAGTATACCAAATGCCGTTCACTTCGAACGTCAGAGGCGGAGCTTCTTCAACTATCTCGACTGATGAAGGTGACTGCTGGGAAGGTTGGGCATAAGATTGGTCCTGAACCCATGGTTATTGTTATCCTTATCCTGACTGCTCTTGAACGTGATGTATACGATAGATCTGGACCGTAGGTGCAGTGGGTATCCCCATATTGGATACCTTCTCAGTCAGCTCATCCATTTACTTTGGAAACTGGGAGATCCTGCTGTCGATGCCGTTCATCCTCTTATGAATCTGATCCACAACCGTCAATTTATCATCGATGATCTTCATGTTTGGAATCAAATCTTCTGCTATTTCTGCAACAGTTTGCTTTCCCCCTTTTGATGTAAGGGAATCGGTGTATTGATAACCGCCTCCCGCACCCTTAGTTAACTCGAGCAAGTTAATGTCCAAATTAATTTAAAGTGTTCGTTGCAGTCGGATACGAGAGGGAAATATCAAAAACCACTTTTAATTTAATTAAGTCAATTTCGAGTGGCAAATTTTTTTACTTGGTGAAGTCCAAGGTTGAACTTAGGGAGGCATCTGTCTCCTTAGGTGAATTTTAGCAAAGTCCAAGGTTCGATTTTCAGGGAATTATTTTTTTTGTCCTTTTCTATTTCTATGCAAGACACATGCAACAATCAAGCTAATTTAAAGTTAAATCAATTAAGGTATCAAATGAAGTCCAAAAATAATAAAAATAGGCCAGATGATGAAATATGGTGAAAATGAACTACCCTAATTTTTTTGGAATTTTTCGACACTAAATGAATTTATTGTGAATTTAAAATGAATGCAGGGTAATTTTCACTAAGTTAATTTTCATAAATAACAAATCACAATATTTTCAGGAACTAAAATTATCCTAGATAGATTTGATGATAAGGAATCTAAGAAAATTGTCAAACCTAAATTTTACTGTGAAATGAACCTACTAAAAATAAACTAAGGAAATCACTAGAGAATATTTTTAGGCCTCGATATGTGTGCAAATGGGATGAAATTTTTATGCAATGTTAAGTTAACTATCCTAGAGCTACTTTGATTTTTTGAGAATTTTTGGAGTTACAAAGAATTAATTATCAATTAAAAGGTCCAACTGGGCAAAATAACGCAGAAATCAACCAATTAATTCATTTAAAAATCTACTGATATCACAAAAATATGACAAGTGTCACAACAGATAGAGGACAAGCTAAGCTACAACATGCAATTTTTGGAAATTAAAAATGATGCAAAATGACACCTAGGGATGCGTGCAAAGACAAGGGTGTAATTGCAATACATGAAATAAAAAATACATAAAAGTAAACATGCTGACAGGGACTTAAATGTAATTACCTATAATGTTGGGGGGTGAAATGTAATTTCTCCACTAGGCACGTGCTCCTCATGTGGGGGCGCTTCACAGGGACCTATGTGCAATTTTGGAAAGTTCCCAAGGCCTCTGTGCAAATTAACCAGGCCGCACGTGCTCCTCACGTGGGGCGGCCTAGGCTCGGATGGCGTCGGTGGCTCGGGACGAGGCTCGGGGGCTTCTTGAGGTTCGACTAGAGGCTCGGATAGCCTCGGGTGGCCCGAGCCTAGAGGTCGGGGAAGAGGCTTGGACCCATCTACGTGGCGCGATGAAGACCGTAGGATCTGGATCGATCCAACGGTTGCTGGATGATGAAGACGTGGCGCACGAGTGACCGTCGAATCTTGATTGATCCAACGATACCTGGAGATCGATGGAGGGTGGCGACGTGGCGTGATCACAACCGTGTGATCCTAATGGAGATCGACGGTCGCTGTTGGCGGGCTGATGTCGACGTGGATGGCTGCGGACCGCTGGATCTAGATGGATCCAACGGTGGTGGGCTTTCTCCAGAGATATCCACGTGGCTCACTCCTGTCCGTGGGATCACAGCTGATCCTACGGCTGTCTGCAGCTCTGGGTGATTGGCGACGTGGACGACTAGGGACCGTTCGATCAAGATGATCGAACGATGGTTGTGCTTCGTCCTCAACGGTCCTCCGCCACATGCGGAGGAGTTGGCGGGGCTCCGGTGAGTCGGGCTTGGCTCCGCCCGATCCTCCTGGCGTCGGTGAAGGCCGAGGTCGGGTCTGATGTAGCTCGGAAGGTTCGTGGTGCTACGGCGATGCTTCAGGTGACTTCAGGAGCTGGAGAGGGGCGTCGGAGCTCCGTGGCGGCGAAGCTCAAAAAGAGCTCCGATGAGCTTCAGGTAAATGAACTGGGGGTACCTGCAGGGGGTTAGAGGGAATAGCCGAAGCTTGTGCGTGCTAGTGGAGATGTGAGGTGCGAGTGGCGAGGCCTAAGGCGGTGCAAAGGGTGTCCGGCGAGGGTGCTCCGCCCAGGTGGCGGAGCTGGAGTTGATGGAAGTTGGAGTGATTCGGCGGAGGGTGTGAAGGGTACCGCGAAGGTCGGAGCTCCATCGCGGAGCTCGACGAGGTGAAAGCGAGGCGACACGATCACGGTGGAGGTGGAATTAAATCGGCGAAAAGTCAAAGAAAAATCAAACGAAGATCAGAGAGGATGGAGGAGGTTACCTGGGATTTGGAGCTCGAAGTCGAGTTCCAGGTCGTCACTCGAAGGGGCGGTAAGGCCCTGTGCTCAGGCAGTTACGCGGAGGGCAGCTGCGACACGGCGGTGGCGCCGTGGATCTCGTCGGAGAAGAAGGTCCATCTTCGCTCAAGGATTTACTCATTTCTGTCACAAATCGAAAGCTCCGAGCTCTAGGTTCTTCTCTGGAGTGGCGGATAGGGCTGAAGTTAGCCGGAGCCCAAGTATTTAAAAGGTGAAGGTCTCGGCAGGGCTGGTGATGGGGCGAAGTTCATGGAGTTCGTGGAGCATCTCCGGTGGTCGACGTGGGTAGTGAGGTGGCTGGCGAAGATGAGGGACGAGTGGCGATGAACGTGGAGGTGATGGTGGTCGAAGAAGGTGGCTGGAGTGCGGCCAAGAATAGGAAGGGGCAGCGTGTCGCGCACGGCTGAGATCGTGGGAGTGAGAGACGCCAGAGGTAGGAGACGAAGCCTTGGCCGTTGGATCTTGTGATCCAACGGCCCAGATCAAAGCACTAAGGAGCGTCTAGGATTAGATCAAGGGTGAGGAGATCTGAGGCCGTGATGGCGCCACATGGAGTGAGCTGGGCGAAGCGCGAGCGGGCGGCTGAGATCAAGTCAAGGCAACGCGATCTAAGGGTCAGGAGGTCAACACGTGGCGCGATGGGGGCGACGCGCGAGCGGGCAGCTGAGATGCGATTAGGGCTTAGATCGAATGGTTGGAATTAGAGCGCTAGTGGACGGTGCAGATCGAAGGGCTGAAGGCGTGATCTGATGGCGCATAATGCGCCACGTGGCGTGCTGTGGAAGAGGCGTGAACGGGCGGTTGAGATGAGGGCTTGGAGATGATCAAACGGTGGAAATACAAGGCGTACGTGGAGGAGGCACAGCCGTTGGATCTGGATGGAGATCCAACGGTTGTGGGCGCAGGCGGCTAGGCAAGGGGAGCGGGCCGCGTGGTGCAACCAGAGGGTGCCACGTGGCCAGCTGTGATTGGTTGAAAATAGAAATGAGTGTAGAGAGAGAAGGAGGCCGAATTTGGAAAAGCTCAAAACATTAAAGTTGTAGATCTTGATGAGATCTACAAGTTTCATGTTGACCAAAGACGGAGATGAGGTCAATTATGATACAAAAATACAAATATATACAAATATAGTATACATAGTGTACATAAAGGCCCAAAAAACCCAACTTTTTCATATGAGCTCCAAATTGGATGAAATTTATCTCATTTTAAAGGTCTTTTAATGTGTATTATTCTGAAGGTGAGTAGACCTATTTTGGAGTTTGTATAAGGGAGCTATGGACATTTTATGGTCCAAGAGGTCTAGGGCTTTATTGGATATTTTACAAAGGGGATTCCTGATTTTCTTCCTTATATCATTAACTCAGGTGTACATGTTATAAGGGAGATGTTATTTTTAAGAGGTGAATATTTTACAAGTGATTTTGGCTTCTTATTTAATGCAGATGGAGTGCTAAAATGCATGTATTATGAATGCATGTATGAATGATATTTATGCATTATAAAGGAAAATATGCCTCTATTTACTCAAGAACAAGGCTCTATTTTTAACTTTTATAGTGATGAATCACAGATTCATCAACCCCCTATACTTAAACCTTGCTCGTTCCCGAGCAACTAAATGAAATGCAAGAGTGAAATGATTTTGGGTTCCATACCAAGGTCATGAACAAAAGTTTAAAATGGAGCTTGACTCGACCTTTGGATTAATTGTGTGGCGGAACCTTATTGGGACCTGAACTTAAGACCTAACAGACTTCAAGTTCCACAAGTCTTCTATTCAAGACGCCTCAACAGTCAGGTCAGAACAAATCCTCAAACGCAAATTTCTGATGACTATGATTCTTACTTGTACTGTGTAAGTGAAATATAACTCTCCACATCAGAAATGACTCGGAACCAGCCTCCTCTAACAAGGTAACTCAATAACCCGGTCCAGTAACTCTTTCCTCGAGGAGTGGGGTATTCCCTTCTAAGTTCAAGTGCGACCAACTCAAGAGGAGGGGGTAGAGAAAAGAATGGACGGTAGCCAGTGTAGCTACCTATCCCGGGATGCCTGACCAGTGTAGCCAAGTCATCCAGCTGCATTTCTTTGCTAATATACAGACTCCGACAGGTATTTTATTTTCTCTTGGACCTGTCTGATTTTTTGGAGTTTTTGCAAATTTTTTTCAAACTCATACAAGGTGCAGCATGTACATCAAGAGTTTTTCCTCTTGAGCCAGTAGACTATCCCTCTTTTGAAGCATTATTGCAACCCACAGCATCCCATCCTTAGACGTCAACACTACCAGACTAGGTTGAGATGCACTACCCTCCCTAGAGGAGGACAGATGTTTCCACCCGTGTGCTACTCCAAGCTAAAGGATTCTACCTCCTCACCACCTCATCAATGAAGAGTTACGTGCATAGTGCTTGTCCAAGTTAGGTCATTATCTAAAAGAATCCTGCGTATGCACGAGATATTCTACTTAGACTAATCAAGATGACATGTGAACATAGACTTACGGACTCAAAAGAATTAAGTCACTTGACCTGAGAAATCTTAACTCCAGTTCCTATAAGGTTCCTCTGAAATTAGGTGGATTAAGGTCAAATCAAGTCCATCCTCAATATCTACTCATAACTTGGTTCAGAACCCACTAGCTTTTCACTTTGCATATGCAAAGTATGCAGATGAGATGCAGATGTCATGCTATGAAGATGAATGAAAATGCAATACTCTTTTTATTTTCTTTTCAGATGCAGAGATGATATGCAAGAGTAAATAAGAAGCCTTTTTTATTTTCATTTTTTTGGGGTATACCTCCTATTTTACAACAATTTACAAGAGTTGTATAAGTATATACATTTTTTTCAATTTTTACCCACCCGTAATTATTGCAAAATATATACAAAGAGTACGCGAAAATACGTGAAAGTATGAGCTATGGGTAAAGTATATATGTAATATATGCATGCCCCCCTATACTTAGCGTGTGCTATGTCCTCAGAGCACGAAGAGCGAGGAAAAAGACATAGCTCGTGCTAAGCGTAGGAGAGCTAAAGAGAAGGAAAAATGTATAGAAATCGACCGGTCCCCCTATACTTAGGCTCTGGCAGCCTAAGTGTAGAAGAAAGTCAAAAAGTGGGGCGGACGAGGTCAAGAAGAGAAGTGGATGAATATACAATGCGGGCATCGCCCCCCCCCCCCCCTATACTTAGGCTCAGGTCAACCTAAGTATAGGATGAAAGTGAGTATGAGGACCAATGTGATCTGGAGAATGTACAGTGAACTGACTCAGGTGAGTCATCCCCCCTATACTTAGGATCTGATCATCCTAAGTATAGTCCAAGATAGTGATTCAATGAGGTGGGGATGGGTTACTAGAGTCGTGGGGGAGAAAGGATAGGATGTACAAGAACGATGATATTTATAACTGAGTCGGTCTGAATCTTTCGAGATGCTGCGGATGGCTGGAGTTCATTGCCACAAGGTCTCATACGTGGCTCGAGGTGTATCTGCTGAATCTGTCTCGCGCATGAATACAATCTCCTCAACATGGACTAACTGCTCATTGGATTCGACGAAGTGCTTCAACAGTTGTCCGTTCACTAGGAATGTCGGTGCATCATCTGCGAGATCTGAGATCTCGACACATCCACTATCATGCACCGTACGGACGACAAATGGGCCCATCCACTTAGACTTCAACTTGCCTTGAAAAATCTTCAGCCTAGCATTGAACAACCATACCTTCTGTCCAGGAACAAAGGTTTTTCGTCTGATATATCTATCATGCCAACGCTTCACCTTGTCCTTGTACACCAAACTGTTGTCATATGCGCGGTTTCGGACTTCCACAAGCTCATTCAGATCCAATTCTCTCTGCTTCTGCCCAAGGTGTGTGTTCCAATTGACCTTCTTGATTGCCCATTCTGATTTGTGCACTAACTCTGCGGGCAAATGGCACGGCTTTCCGAATACCATTCGGAATGGGGAGGTTCCTAACGGTGTCTTGTAAGCTGTCCGATACGCCCAGAGGACTTGATCCAAGATCTAAGACCAGTCCTTCCTGTCCGGGCGGACAAGCTTTTGCAATATAGTTTTCACCTCCCTATTTGACACCTCAGCCATACCATTGGTCTGTTGGTGGTAAGGGCTAGCGACACGGTGTTCGATGTCGTAGTCCTTCAGGAGTTTCTTCACCTCCCGATTCACAAAGTGGCTACCCCCGTCTGATATCATCATTTTGGAGATCCCAAACCTAGAGATTATGTGCTCTCTGATGAATTTACAGACAGTCCTGCTGTCTGCGGCTCGGGTCAGGATAGCCTCCACCCATCTGGATAGATAATCTACCGCAAGAAGGATATATTCGAACCCGTGGCTAACATGGAATGGGCCCATGAAATTGATGCCCCAGGCGTCAAAGACATCACAAATGATGACAGGCTGCATCGACATCTCATCCTTGGAACCAACGGTTCCTCCCATTCTCTGACATACCGGGCACGACTTCGCGAAGGCGATATCATCGCGAAACAGAGTCGGCCAGTAGAAGCCACACTGAAGAACCTTCCATGTGGTCCTCTTCCCGAAGTGGTGTCCTTCTGCCTCTAAGCTGTGGCATAAAGAAAGGACACTCTGGTATTCCTCCTGAGGAATACACCGTCTCCGATCGGATCCTCCCAATGGTAGTGTCTAGCGTCCGACTTCAGTCGGTCAATTTGGCTCGTGGGTCAATCTTCGGGAACTTTCTTGGAGACAAGATAATTCACGATATTGGTGTACCATGGGAGTGAGTCGACAACAAAAATCGACTCGTCAGGGAAGGAGTCTCGAATTGGTGAATCCTCGGAAGTATTAGGATCTTCGAGACGAGAGAGATGATCGGCCACTACGTTCTTCTTTCCAAGTTTATCACGGATGTCCAAATCAAACTCCTGGATAAGCAAAATCCACCGAAGAAGACGCACCTTCACGTCCTTCTTCTCCATCAAATATCGTAGTGCCGTGTGGTCAGTGAACACGATTACCTTGGATCCAATTAAGTGAGATCTGAACTTGTCTAAGGCAAACATTACCGCAATCATTTCCTTTTCCGTAACTGTATATTTATGCTGAGCGGTGTCAAGCACTTTTCTTGCGTAGTGAATTGCGAACGGGACTCCATCTCTTCTTTGTCCTAACACAGCCCCAACAGCATGATCTGAGGCATCCGTCATGATCTCAAAAAGTAGAGAGCAATCTGGGGCTTGTAGGATGGGTGCGTCCATGATCATTCCTTGTAATAGCTTAAAGGCCTCAAGACATTTGTGATCAACAATAAACTCCATGTCTTTTCCTAAAAGCTCAGTTAGCGGTCGGGCAATCTTAGAAAAATCCTTAATGTATCTTCGATAAAATCCGACATGCCCAAGGAACGACCGCAACTGCTTGACGTTGGTTGATGGCTGGAGTCGTCTGATCACATCCACCTTGGCAGGGTCAACCTCCATTCCTCTCTTGGAGATGACATGCCCCAACACAATGCCCTCCGTCACCATGAAGTGACTTTTCTCCCAGGAGAGCACCAGATTGACCTCACAACATCTTTTGAGGACTCAATCCAGATTCCTAAGACAGGAATCGAAGGAATCATCGTGGACCGAGAAGTCGTCCATGAAGACTTCCAGGAATTCGCCGACCATTTCGGCGAATACAGCGATCATCACCTTTGGAAAGTACCTGGAGCATTGCATAACCCAAAGGGCATGCGCCTGAAAGCATAGGTACCAAAGGGGCATGTGAATGTGGTCTTTTCCTGGTCCTCTGGAGCTATGGCTACTTGATTGTAGCCTGAGAACCCATCCAAGAAACAGAAGAACTCTTTCCCCGCTAGTCTCTCTAAAATCTGATCAATGAACGGTAGGGGAAAATGGTCCTTCTTCGTTGCGGCATTCAAGCGTCTGTAATACACACAGACACGTCACGACGTGGGCACTCGCGTCACGATCTCCTCTCCGTCCTCGTTGGTGGTCGTCTGAATTCCCGATTTTTTCGGGACAACATGGATTGGGGCCACCCACTTAGAGTCGGAGATTGGGTAAATGAAACCCGCATTGCACCATTTCTCTATCTCCTTCTTCACGACCTCTCGTAAATTTGGATTCAAACGACGTTGGAATTCACGAGAGGGTTTGGCTTCATTCTCCAAGTATATATGGTGCGAACACAGAGCGGGATTTATCCCGTGGAGATTGGAAATGCTCCAGCCTATTGCCTTGCGGTTTTTCTCCAGGATCTCTAGCAAGCGAGATTCCTGCTCCTCGGTCAATCGCGAACTGATGATGACCGGATATTTCTTGTCCTGACCCGCAAGGAAGGCATATTTTAATGTTTTGGGTAAAGGTTTGAGCTCAGGAATGTTGTGATCGTCTAAGAACTCTGGCTCAATCTGATCTGGTTCAGTGTTGGAAGTGGTTGGATCTTTCCCTGTGATAGCTGCCACCAAGTTGTTCGGCTCTGGAGTTAGATCGTCAAAGGTCTCCATACAATCAGCAAAAGCCTCATCCGACTCGTCATCCTCATCTTCCGATTATCCTAAAGAGGGAAGGACTGACATGCCCAACTGGGCCTCTAAGTCATCAAAGATGTAGGGCGATGCAGGTTCTGAGCTGTACTCGTTCCTGAGGACCTCGCACTAGACTCATGCACTAGATCATCTACGGAGGGGATGGACTCATCGGTGCTGGCTGGGTTCTGTCTCCATGGCCCAACTAAGTCTACATGCTCGCAGTCTGCTTCGCTTGAAGAGTAATTGGTGCTGGATTCGAAATCCGGTCTCTGCCATCTTGTCTGCTTCATCTCAAGTTCCTCATCTCCGCCTGGAGTTTGGAACTGAATCTTCCCGATCTTATAATCAAACAAGGCCCCTGCTGTTCTGAGGAAGGGCATGCCTAAGATGATCTGGGAATCTCTCCAATTACGAGGGGTTTCCATATCCAGGACAGTGAAGTCCACCATGTATTCCTGCCCCTCGACTTTAATCACAACATTCCTCAATTCTCCTTGGGACCTCTTGGTTGATTTATCAGCAAACTGTAGAAGGGCTCTAGATTTCCTAAGAGGTCCGAGATTAAGACGCTCATAGAGGGCTGTAGGCATCAGATTGATTGAGGAACCATTGTCCAGGAGAGTGCGTGCAAACGCGATGTCATCAACATGACTCACTACATAGTGTGCACCCATGTCTCTTCGTTTCCTTGGAAACGAGTTCTTTATTGCACAAGTCGTGGCTACTGATAAAACGTGTTTCTCAACACGGCTTTTGGTCTTCCTGCTAACCCTAGTAGGTGTGCATCTCACCTTAAGGTATTTTTGGAATGCAGGGGTCATCTCCACGTACTTGTCAAAGGGGATTGTGACCTTGATGTGTTTGTTGCAGAACTCTGCCATCTCAGGGTCATCTTTTGAATTTTTTTCATTTTCTTCTTTCCACCCTTGAGAGCTCGGGGGAAAGGGATTATTGACTCCAACTCAGGTTCGGAAACTGAAAGATTTTCATTAACTTCTGGAACTGAGTTCTGTACATGACTCTAACTATGAAACAGACTAGGACTCTGACTCTGACTGAAAGAAAAATGCTGAGGCGAAACCGATGATGCATCTTCCACGACTTTTGGACGATCCTCCTCAGATAGAGGTGCGGGCTCCTCATCGGTTCAGTCGGACTCTATGCTGATGCGAGACTGCTGCTTCGAGGACTCAGATGTCCTCTTCTTCTGCCGGTGATGGTGGTGGTGATGCTCCTCTTCTTCCTCCAAGTTCTCCTCAGGTAGAGACTTGGCGGCTCCTTCCTTCGGCGCCCGTGCCCGATCAGGCATGATCACAGTCCTTCCGCTCCTGAGGGACATATGATTTACATTATCGTACGAAAGGATCTCATGTTCAGATAAATAATTATCTGAATAATATACCTGATCATGAGGTCGGTTCTGGCCATAGAGTATGCTGTTTGGGTTGGCCTGAACCTGTGCAGGAATTGGGGTCTTTGGCGCCATCTGTTGGTCCTGGGTACGAGAGACACGATTAATATCGGTTCTCATATCCAGATAATCGTTCTGCATCTGTTGGACCCTATCAGACAGGGTCTGGATCGCCAATGTGAGGGACTCCGATTCGGTGGGCTGGGCTGGCTGATTCGCGGACGAGGTTCTATATTGGCCCTGTTGTCCATGCCGATACTGCTGCTGGTGGTGGGACGGTGCTTGGCCCTGCTGATATGTGCGCTGCTACTGCTGGTACTGCTGAGGCTGGTACCCTTGTTCTGGCCTGGACTGAAAGCGCGGTGCGGGGACAAAGCCGGTTCCTTGGTAAGCTGGGGAAGGTCGGTGAGGCTGACCATTCCCCATCCCCGACTGTCTACTGACGGGGTCGCGGCTGTACCATAGCCCGTTGATCTTGAACACCGGCGGAGGCTCCTCGTATCCAGTCTCTACTTGTGGGGGTGCATGTTGGTCCTACTGGGTGTAAGTCTGATCCTCCACCCAACCACTGTGAGGCCCCGGTGCCTGTTCCTGTATAAGATGGACTCGATGTACAAGTGCAGGTGGTGCAGAAGGGGCAGGTAGCTTTATCTTGGCTACCTTCTCAGTAATTTCCTCCACTTGTTTCGATATACGTGAGAGAGACTCAAGGTCAGTGATCCTCTTGTGGATCTGCTCGACCATGGTTAGCTTGTCGGCAATCATCCCCATGCTAGGGATGAGGTCCTCGGTCAGATCCGCTACAGTCCTTCGGGTTGTCTCATTGGATAGGATTGAGGGAGACAACTGGTAGGCCCTGGTGGCCTGCGACCTGCCGGTTTCCGCCATCTGCTCCAGGATCTTCCATACGGCGTGCTCGTTCTTGTTTAGATAGCTTCCTCCACATGCGGCACTGACTAATCCCTGCATCTCCAGGGTTAGACCACAGAACAAGGTCTGGACTAAAATCGCCTTAGAAATGTCGTGGCAAGGGCATTTCTGTACTAAGTCATTGAACCTATCCCAGGCATCATGGAAAGGTTCACTGGGTCCTTGGGAGAAGCTGGCGATCTTCGTTCTCATTTGGTTAGTTCTACTGAGAGGGTATAACTTTTTTAGAAAGAGGTCCTTGAACTGCATCCAGGTTGTACAGATCACCCCTAGATTCTTCAGCCAACGTGCTGCCTTATCTCCTAAGGCAAATGGGGTGGCCTTCAGTCTAATGTAATCTTGGCCAACATTGGGATGGCTAAGATTGTTGCAAACCATCTCGAAGTCACGGAGGAAAGTATCGGTTCTCCATTGGTATTTCCATTGAACTTCAGAAGCAGACTAAGGAAGTGGGACTTCAGCTCAAATGCTTCAGCGGGAACTGCTGGTGCCAACCAATTCTGTATCTCATTCTCCGCCGGGTTGTATGCATCGACCATTGGTCGGTCGATTCCTCCTTCTACTATGATCTGTCCCATCCGAGCCGTGAGATCTGCATTTTTTTGTTCAGCTTCAGCAAGGCAATTGAGAATTTGACGCAATTGATCCTCATCCGGTGGTGGCTGCTTAGGCGGCATCTTGTCCTCTATTCCTGGGTATGAAGTAAGGTCGGTGTCAGAGGACAAATCAAGGAAGGGATTACCGAGGCGATGGTCTTCCTCGGTAAGCTCGGAGGAGAGGAAAGGGTTGGTTTGAGAGTAACCACCCTGGGTATGAGGGAACCAGGACTCAAGAGGGTCATGAGTCCTGGGTGGTCCAAGGTGCGCTTGGGCCGATGAAGAGGAGTTTCGTGGGGGGCTCATAGAGAGATCGGTGAATAAAGAGTCGAGATCCCCCCAGTCACTCATCTTGATTTGGCGAGAAGAAGATAGGAGTTAATCCTACCTGAAGCAAACAAATCAATCCAAGACCCTGGGTTCACACTCAACACAGTGAAGGACTCGAAATCGAGTCCAATTAATCTTGTAGATTTTAAGTGTGATTTTCAAGCAAGATAGCAAGGATTACGCGGCCTATAGGGAAGTCGGCTCAGAGCCGGATGCGTCTTCCCTGTTTAGCATGTCGCCTAAGATACCGCTGGTCCTTCCTTTCTTCGCTCCTATCCTAAGTCGATGGATTCAAAGACCACACCCCTATCTACCTGCAAGCAAGCGGAGGCTGACAAGGCCGGAACTTCACCCCGGGGGGTTACTAGCAACTTGTCGCAAAGTACCGTAATTTCGCCCCTATCTACCTGAGACAGGCGGAGGCTACTTGGTACTAGTCAGTGAATCTGAAATTATTCGACTTGTCATATTTGCTAGGATTAGTCAGAACGTAATATGGAAGGTGGGGATTTGGGCTCTGCCTTAAGGTGTTCACACACTCAAGTACCCTCACTCAGCCTGAAAACAAGGTCGGGGATTAATCTCCCGCAAATAATTTTCCAATTTTATTGAATTTTTTGGTCAATAGTGTTTAGCAGTCCCGGTTTTAAGTTAGGTTCTCACTGAATTAATCCAACCACACAACACGCCTATTGGCCAGTCCCAATTTCCTTTTTAATTAAATGTGAAAATCAGAGGGGGAAATCGAGAAAAGCCGATGCAAGATAAAAACAATGATGCTATGCTGAGTTCATGAGACTTACAGTGATCCCTTCGCTTTTTTTATGCCGGATGCAAAACAGAATTGAAATCTTTTTAATCTAAATGCCAATGCAAGCGATGAAAGCCGTTCCTAGACAAGCAGTTCTACTAGCGTGAAGAACATGTTGATTTTGCTAAGTTCTGCGGTCTAAGTGCGTCTTTTAAGTGATTTGTGTGGTCCTAAAAATTACGAGCACAAGCAATTCCTAGATTGGCTCGAGGAGCCGCTAGTACAATCTAAATTACCATTCACCCACACAGCACACGGGGACACAGTTCCACTATATTTACACGCACGAGAACCCAAATGGGAACCGCTGGAAATAATGTGAAAAAGAAATAAAGAAATAAAATGAAAATTACAACGCCTCTCTATTCACTCAATAAATTTAAATGCTAGATCCTCGAAGCGTCTTCGACTCCTCACGTTCCTCGCACAGAAAAAGATTGAGGTCAGAGAGTGACACAGAAAAATAATAAAAAGAAATAAAAGAGAGAAAAAATAATTACAAGAACACCGAGGTTCAGACTACCCGGGGAGAGAAAATCAAACAATCAGGATTTCACTAAAAATTAACCTAAGCCGTGCGTCCCCGGCAACGACGCCATTTTGATAATCGCCTCTCACACCCTTAGTTAACTTGAGCAAGTTAATGTCCAAATTAATTTAAAGTGTTCGTTGCAGTCGGATACGAGAGGGAATATCAAAAACCACTTTTAATTTAATTAAGTCAATTTCGAGTGGCAAATTTTTTTACTTGGTGAAGTCCAAGGTCGAACTCAAGGAGGTATCTGTCTCCTTAGGTGAATTTTAGCAAAGTCCAAGATTCGATTTTCAGGGAATTATTATTTTTGTCTTTTTCTATTTAATGCAAGACACATGCAACAATCAAGCCAATTTAAAGTTAAATCAGATAAGGTATCAAATGAAGTCCAAAAATTATAAAAATTGGCCAGATGATGAAATATGGTGAAAATGAACTACCCTAATTTTTTTGGAATTTTTCGACACTAAATGAATTTACTGTGAATTTAAAATGAATGCAGGGTGATTTTCACTAAGTTAATTTTAATAAATAAGAAATCACAATATTTTCAGGAACTAAAATTATCCTAGATAGATTTGATGATAAGGAATCTAGGAAAATTGTCAAACCTTAATTTTACTATGAAATGAACCTATTAAAAATAAACTAAGGAAATCACTAGAGAATTTATTTAGGCGTCGATATGTGTGCAAATGAGATGAAATTTTTATGCAATGTTAAGTTAATTATCCTAGAGCTACTGTGATTTTTTGAGAATTTTTGGAGTTACAGAGAATTAATTATCAATTAAAAGGTCCAACTGGGCAAAATAACACAGAAGTCAACCAATTAATTCATTTAAAAATCTACTGATATCACAAAAATATGACAAGTGTCACAACAGATAGAGGACAAGCTAAGCTACAACATGCAAATTTTGGAAATTAAAAATGATGCAAAATGACACCTAGGGATGCGTGCAAAGACAAGGGTGTAATTGGAATACAGGAAATAAAAATTACATAAAAGTAAACATGCTGACAGGGACTTAAATGCAATTACCTATAATGCTGGGGGTGGAATGCAATTTCTCTACTGGGCACGTGCTCCTCACGTGGGGGAGCTTCACAGGGACCTATGTGCAATTTTGGAAAGTTCCCAGGGCCTCTGTGCAAATTACCCAGGCCGCACGTGCTCCTCACGTGCGGCGACTAGGCTCGGATGGGGTCGGTGGCTCGGGACGAGGCTCGGGGGCTTCTTGAGGTTCGGCTGGAGGCTCGGATAGCCTCGGGTGGTCCGGGCCTAGAGGTCGGGGAAGAGACTCGGACCCGTCTACGTGGCGCGATGAAGACCGTAGGATCTAGATCGATCCAACGGCTACTGGATGATGAAGACGTGGCGCACGAGTGACCGTCGGATCTTGATTGATCCAACGGTACCTGGAGATCGATGGAGGGTGGCGACGTGGCGTGATCACGACCGTATGATCCTAATGGAGATCGACGGTCGCTGTCGGCGGGCTGATGTCGACGTGGATGGCTGCGGACCGCTGGATCTAGATGGATCCAACAGTGGTGGGCTTTCTCCAGAGATATCCACGTGGCTCTCTCCTATCCGTGGGATCACAGCTGATCCTACGGCTGTCTGCAGCTCCGGGTGATTGGCGACATGGACGACTAGGGACTGTTCGATCAAGATGATCGAACGGTGGCTGTGCTTCGTCCTCAACGGTCGTCCGCCACCTGCGGAGGAGTTGGTGGGGCTCCGGCAAGTCGGGCTTGGCTTTGCCCGATCCTCCTGGCGTCGGTGAAGGCCGAGGTCGGGTCTGATGTAGCTCGGAAGGTTCATGGCGGTGCGGCGATGCTTCAGGTGACTTCAGGAGCTGGAGAGGGGCGTCGGAGCTCCGTGGCGGCAAAGCTCAAAAAGAGCTCCTATGAGCTTCAGGTCAATGAACTGGGGGTACCTGCAAGGGGTTAGAGGGAATAGCCGAAGCTTGTGCGTGCTAGTGGAGATGTGAGGTGCGAGTGGCGAGGCCTAAGGCGGTGCAAAGGGTGTCCGGAGAGGGTGCTCCGCCCAGGTGGCGGAGCTGGAGTTGATGAAAGTTGGAGTGATTCTTCGGAGGGTGTGAAGGGTACCGCGAAGGTCGGAGCTCCGTCGCGGAGCTCGGCGAGGTGAAAGCGAGGTGACACGATCACGGTGGAGGTGGAATTAAATCGGCGAAAAGTCAAAGAAAAATCAAACGAAGATCAGAGAGGATGGAGGAGGTTACCTGGGATTTGGAGCTCGAAGTCGAGTTCCAGGTCGTCGCTCGAAGGGGCGGTAAGGCCCTGAGCTCAGGCAGCTACGCGGAGGGCGGCTGCAACACGGCGGTGGCGTCGTGGATCTCGCCGGAGAAGAAGGTCCGTCTTCGCTCAAGGATTTACTCAATTCCTGTCACAAATTGAAAGCTCCGAGCTCTAGGTTCTTCTCTGGGGTGGCGGATAGGGCTGAAGTTGGCCGGAGCCCAAGTATTTAAAGGGTGAAGGTCTCGGCAAGGCTGGTGATGGGGCGAAGTTCATGGTTTTCGTGGAGTGTCTCCGGTGGTCGACGTGGGTAGTGAGGTGGCTAACAAAGATGAGGGACGAGTGGCGATGAACATGGAGGCGATGGTGGTCGAAGAAGGTGGCTGGAGTGCGGCCAAGAATAGGAAGGGGCAGTGTGTCGTGCACAGCTGAGATCGTGGGAGAGAGGGACGCCAGAGGTAGAAGACGAAGCCCTGGCCGTTGGATCTTGTGATCCAACGGCCCAGATCAAAGCGCTAAGGAGCGTCTAGGATTAGATCAAGGGTGAGGCGATCTGAGGCCGTGATGGCGCCACGTGGAGTGAGCTGGGCGAAGTGCGAGCGGGCGGCTGAGATCAAGTCAAGGTGACGCGATCTAAGGGTCAGGAGGTCAACACGTGGCGCGATGGGGGCGACGCGCGAGCGGGCGGCTGAGATGCAATTAGGGCTTAGATCGAATGGTTGGAATTAGAGCGCTAGTGGACGGTGCAGATCGAAGGGCTGAAGGCGTGATCTGATGGCGCATAATGCGCCACGTGGCGTGCTGTGGAAGAGGCGCGAACGGGAGGTTGAGATGAGGGCCTGGAGATGATTAAACGGTGGAAATACAAGGCGTACGTGGAGGAGGCGCAGCCGTTGGATCTGGATGGAGATCCAACGGTTGTGGGCGCAGGCGGCTAGGGCAAGGGGAGAGGGTCGCGTGGCGCAACCAGAGGGCACCACGTGGCCAGCTTTGATTGGTTGAGAATAGAAATGAGTGTAAAGAGAGAAGGAGGCCGAATTTGGGAAAGCTCAAAACATGAAAGTTGTAGATCTTGATGAGATCTACAAGTTTCATGTTGACCAAAGACGAAGATGAGGTCAGCTATGATACAAAAATACAAATATATAGAAATATAGTATACATAGTGTACATAGAGGCCCAAAAACCCAACTTTTTCATATGAGCTCCAAATTGGATGAAATTAGACTCATTTTAAAGGTCTTTTAATGTGTATTATTCTGAAGGTGAGTAGACCTATTTTGGAGTTTGTATAAGGGAGCTATGGGCATTTTATGGTCCAAGAGGTCTAGGGCTTTATTGGATATTTTACAAAGTGCATTCCTGATTTTCTTCCTTATATTATTAACTCAGGCGTACATATTATAAGGGAGATGTTATTTTTAAGAGTTGAATATTTTACAAGTGATTTTGGCTTCTTATTTAATGCAAATGGAGTGCTAAAATGCATGTATTATGAATGCATGTATGAATGCTATTTATGCATTATAAAGGAAAATATGCCTCTATTTACTCGGGAACAATGCTTTATTTTTAACTTTTAGAGTGATGAATCACATATTCATCATGTATGCTCTACTAGCAATCTGTGAGCGGCTTGTCTCAACCATTTGCTCTAGTACTTTCCAGACGATTTTAGCCCCTCGCGATGTGCAGTTGCCACTGCAGGCAGCGCTCACCAACTCTTGAGTCTCGTAGTTGAGGCCAGAGTAGAGTGATTGAACTAGGATGTTGTTATCCAGGTCATGGCATGGGCATTTCTGTAGTAGATCTTTAAATCTATCACAAGCATCACAGAGTGGTTCATTAGGAATCTGAGAGAAACTGGTGATGCGTATCCTCATCTGGTTGGTTTGACTCAAAGGGTAGAATTTTTTCAATAATACGTTTTTGAACCTATCATAGGTGGCTACCGTCACTCCTAAATTCTTCACCCAGTAATCTGCCTTCCTTTCAAGGCGAAAGGGAGAGCAGTGAGACGAATGTAGTCCTGGCTGACTTGTGGGTGCCTCATATTAGAACATATCAGCTCCAAGTCTCGCAAAAATTTATATGGTTATTCAGTGGCATTACCATGGAACTGTGGTAATTGACTCAAAAAGTGTGGTTTCAGTTTATAATTGGTCTCTGGATGAGGCGGCTGCAAATTATTTCTCACGCTGTACTACCCAGGATTGTATGCTGCTTCCATTGGCTTTCTCCCCTGGCATTTAACTGCTCTAGTTACTCTCTCAATAAAAGCTGTTGCTGCTCAGATGCAGCTAATCTCGCAAAAATTATCTGCATTGGATCTTCATTGGGTTCATCGTCATGGTCTTTCTTGGAAGACATCTTGGGAGGCATCTTCTTCAAATTCTTCTTCTCTTCACCTTCAAAATGTGAGAAATCAGAGTCAATAGACTGGAAAGAATCAGAATCAGAATTATCGAGGTGAGAGTCTTCCTCGATGTGATCAGGAGATAAAGAAAGAGTATGGGTTTGAGCTCCTTCAAGGAAGATGAAAGAGTCATAGGAGGAGGATTCACGGGAGAGGTGTCCTTGAACCCAAGGTGGTCCTGATTAAGAGTGTCTCCGAACCTTTGAGATTGGAAAGTTTGTGGTGGTTAGAGAAGGGTCCGCGGAGTCCGAACGAAAATTACCACAATCTTCTATTCTCGAATTCAAAAGATCAACAAGAGGTTTACGATTCATGATCTTAGACACAAGTGTGCAGTATTCGATGATTTTCTAGTTTCTACGCACAAATCAAACACAATACAGAACTTTGTTTCACCAACTCACTCAGTGAAGGTCGTGAGGTTTCGGGCAGTTATCTTATCAGTTTTAATTGGTGAGAATTTAAATCTTGCAAACTATTTAAATGAGCTGTTAGGTGTCTGTATTTCCCTACTGACTGTCATGAATTCTTACGACTAATTGCACCAACTTTCAGCCAGTATGGGAGTAAGTACGGACCGTAGAACGGCTACCGGTTACTTGAGGACGGAGCCTTACGCAGTGTCCTCTAAACCACCCACTCTGCTAAGGAAATCCGGACCGTTTACCGGCTACCCGTTAGATCATCACTAAGAAGTAGCTAATCATTTTTGATAGAATCAGTAGTCAATATGAAAATCTCAGCTTGGCTCTATCCTAGTATGTGTCTCTCTCCTCGCTGCAAGATAAAAGCATACAATGTCGGGGTTGCTCTCCCGCAAGAATTCTTGATTTTATGGGTTATTAAGATCGGCTATATTTAGAAGTTCCACTTTTAATTAGGCGATCATTGAAGAATGAAGTAAGCACAAATGCACGTCTATAGTCCAGTCCCAATTTCCTTTAAAATTATGTGACAAAACAAGAGGGAGAAATTCGGAAAAAGCCAATGCATGCGAAAAACTATGATGTATGCTCAGTTAGAAGACTTACAGTGAATCCTCACAATCTCCATGTGGGATGCAATAAAAGAATTGAAAAATTATTCTGAATGAATGCAAACCGATGAAAACTGCACCTAGCAGAAAATTCTATTAGTGGGGAAAGATTGAGTTGAATTTAGGTAAATTGAACGATCTACTGTGCGTCTCAATTAAAGTGAAGTATGGCCTTAGATCCTACGAGCACAATCAAAATTTAAAAATGCTTTAAGAGCCGTAAGTGCCGGTCTATCCTAAACACCACTCAAATCGATCCTCACCCTCACCGGAGAGTGAAAGAGGCCACGACAAACCACAGAAAAAGCTCAAGGTCTTTTACACACGCGAGAGTCCAAACGAACACCGCTATAAATGAGAAATTAATTACAGAAATTAAAATTACATAAAATAAAATCCTAGACTTTACGCTCTCTCACGACTCGACTCGATCTTAAATTAATTGCGGCTTTTCAAAAGTCGGTGAAGATGCTTCGGTTTCCAAAAACCGCTCCACAGATGCTGGGTACCTCGCAAGAAAAATAAGAGAGAGAATGTAAGAGAGTGACTCAAAAATAAATCAAAAATAAAATAAGAAAAATAAATGTTGAAAATAAAATAAATGCAGGGGAAAATGGAATTTACAGTGAAAAATTCGGGGGTCAGACTACCTGAATGCAAAAAATCGAATAAACATTTTTAGACAAAGTCTAAGCCGTTTGCCTCCCCGGCAACGGCGCCACCTGACGATTCCGAAATTGCACTAGTTAAAATATCACGATTGATTATCGTTCGCTTAAAAATATGTCATCTCGTTGTAGGCGGGCAATCGAAACCGGTCAATAAATAACCACACAAAAGTCTTTGTCAATTTTAATCAAGTGGTTTTATGTTTATTTTAATTGGGCAAGTCCCAAGGTTGAACACAAGGAGGTAAAGGAACAACCTAGGATTTTTTCTACCAAACTTCGTGCACGATTTTTGAGGCGGACTTTTTTTGTATTTTTAATGCAATTAGGGATGCAAAATATAATTTCCGCCTATTTTAGGGATTAAAAATGTAAATATCGATCAAACAATGTCCTAAAAATATGAAACTTAGCCAATATGATAATTATGATGAAATGAATGCACTGTAATATTTTTGGAATTTTTGGATGCAAGATTTTTATGAATTTTTAAATGTAAACAAAGTGAATTTAAATATTTAATTATAATAAATATAAAACATAATTTATTTTCAAGAGACAAAATTATTCAAGGTCTATTACTAGGTGATCAATCTCAGAAAAATCCTAAACCTCGAAAATATGAGATTTAATACCTATAAAAAATCAAATATTGAAATATGCAAAATGAATTTTATAAGGCAAACTATGCATGCAAATGCAATTCTTTTGGGCACAATGTTAAACACAATTAGTTCTCCAACCTATGATTTTTCGGTTATTTTTAGAGCAATGGTTAATCAATGATAAAAATCAAAGCATGAAATGGGCAATGTGTGCAATTTTCCACAAAACAAATAATTATTAATTAATCATTGATCACAAAAATGTCAAGCAATTGCCATAATGTAGAGAATTAAGTGAGGAACAGAATGTTATCTTTTGGATAATAAAAATATGCAATGTAGCTATCCAAAACAAAGGGGAAATACATGGGTAAAAGTGTAATTACAATAAATAATGGAAATAAAATATGCAGAGGAGGGACTATTTTGTAATTACCAAAACTCTTGGGGGTCTGCTGCAAAATTTCCAGCAGGTCACGTGAGGCGCACGTGACCTGGTCGACATGGTCTTCTGCACAAATAGGGAAATGGCTGAGGGCGTCTTTGCAAATTATTCACGCGGTCACGTGCTGGGCATGTGACCCATGGGTTGATGATGTCCCCCCCCGGCGCACGTGCCTCGCATGTGTGCGGGGGGTCTCAAACTTTGTGCCCGGCCTTGGTGGCGGTGGCTCTAGTGGTCCTTCAGCCGGCCTTCGTGGTGGTTCCGGTGGCGCTGGACGATGATGATGTAGGATGCGAAGTTGATGGCGATTGAAGTTCCTGGCTAGGGTGTCGAAGACGATGGTGGGGAAAGCTGGAGCTTCCTAGAGACTCTAGATGGTCAATGATGAAGGCGATGACGCGGCTGAAGCAGTGGTAGTCGTTGGCGAAGACGGTCGGAGAAGACGCGGCTGAGGACCTGGGGAAGAAGGCTCGACGGTGAGACGATGGCGGATGTTCGATGGTTGAAGATAAATGGATGTGGGTTCTATGATAGCGAGTAGCGAAGTAAATAGAGATTATCCTCGGGGATGGGAGGTGAGGCGGAGTAGCAGGGAAGTACCTGGGGAAGAAGGCTCGACGACGAGCGAGCTGGAGCGGAGCAGCAGCACAACGGCAGAGCTGCAACGAGGCTAGGGACCCCGGATCATGCCGTGAAGGGTGCTAGCAGGACTGTCACTCCCAGAGCGAGGCCTTGGTGTTGAATGGCGGATCGAGAATACGGAGGTGGCGATGGAGCTATTATAGGATTTGTGACAGGGCCGGACATGGAAGGTCGACGGAGATCAATTGATGGAGATTTTGATTTGGAGGATATGAGGGCAAGATTGATCTGATTGAGATGACGGATCTCGTGGGATAGGATGGGATTCGATGGGGAGACGAAGAGGGAAGGCAGCGCGGCAGAGATGGCGATGCGGCGGCGAAATCAACGGGATTGGGTGGCAATGGGCAGTGGCCCAGAATGGGAAAGGGGGAGGAAGACGAAGAGCCCTGGCCGTCCGATCGGCCAAGATCGGACAGCCCTGGTGGTGACGCGTGGTGACAAGAGGGTCGGTTGGGGTGCACGTGCGTGGCAGGCACGTGCCCCGCACGTGCAGCGATTTTATTTTATTTTATTTATTTTTGGGTAAATTACAAAAAAGGGACTCGACTATACCTCAATTCCCAATTAAGGGACTCATTTTTCAATTGTAACAAAGAGGGGCCTGATCTTATGTTTTTGTCTCAAACAGAGGCCTCTATAAGCTTCAGCGACCCTTATATGTCGACATTAAACCTTAAGTTGACAGTTCAGGTCCCTCCTTGTTATAATTGAAAAATAAGTCCCTTAATTGGGATTTGAGGCAAAGTTGAGGCCCTTTTTTTGTATTATACCCTTTATTTTATTTATAAAACGAATAAAAATCAATCGAAAAATGGGTGACACGTGGCGGCTCCAGGAGCTGCCACATGTCAGCATCACAAAAATCGGAAAATGAAAACTTTGAAAATCCAAAATAAATAGCAAACAGCTTCGGATCGAAAAAGTTTTTCAAAAAATTGCTTGTCTCGATGAGATCTACAACTTTCATGAAGACATCAAAATCAAAATCGATCAATTGCACAAAGTGATATTTTTGGGGTATCCCATGTACATAGAATACCTAGATTTTGGGGTTTTATAATTTTTTATCATTTTTAAACCAGATAAAAATCCGAAAAAATATGGTAAGATCAAAGATAAATATTTAAACATTAATCTATTTTTTTGGTTTTTTATTAATTAAGAAAAAGAAGAAATAAAATAAAAGATGAAAAGACCAATTTTGTACAGATAGTTAGTGAAGACTTGGACTCGGTTAGTTTCTTTCATTTCAAGCTCAGTTTGGATTTGGATTTTTGCGCATTTTAATAAAACTTTCATCAATGAAGCCAAATGAAAAATAAATAAATTACAATAGGTTAATTATGTACATAAAATAATAGATCAAAAACTGTTAAAATACAAAATGTACAAAAGAGGCCCAAAACCCAACTTTCACATATGAGCTCCGATTCACTTGAATTTGGTCTTGTTTTGAAGGTAATTGAATGTACATTAGTTCAAAAGTGAGTAGGGATCAAAACGGACACTGGATGGGGAAGATATGAGTGTTTTAGTCTGGGAATCTTAAAACTAGGGTTTGGGTTCTTGGTCCACTTATTTAGGTTAGTATTTTTTATTTTTCATTTATTCTTGTTTGTGATATGTACACAGTGGAGGTGGTTTTGGGTCATTCGGAGCTAGCATGAATTAGTTAAAAATCAAGGAAGTTAGGCTATTTACAGGTCAATATTGGCTGGGATTTTTGGCTTCTTATTTTGTGCAGAAATGAGTGATAAAATGCAATTCTTATTAAAACATGCATGAATGCTAATTATGCAGAATAAATGGAGAAATGCTAATGATTTTGAGGGAATTGAGCTTAATTAATGAGATTTATAGTGATGAATCTGAGATTCATCAAGTCACTCCGTCTCACACTCATAATCCTCCATTAATCTAATCCATTAACTCAACAAGACCATCAAGTTAATCTATCCCATCTTTAATCGATGGCCATGAATTAAACTAAAAATAAATATTAAAAAGAAAAAAAAGGAAAACATCCCCTCCCCATTCCTCTTCCACCCCTCCTCCTCCTTCTGCCTCCCACTCCCCTCCCCCTTCGCTCATACCCCTCCCCATCCAATAACTTCTCACCTCCGCCCACACCCACTTTCCCGTCGACCGCCTCCCCACCTTAGGGCAAGAGATGGAGCCTCCTCGTCCTCCTCTCCTCCCACAGCAGCAACAGATCTCGCTCCGCCACCCCTTCGCCAATATCCTCTACTCCTGTGGCGGGCAACATTCTACATTCCCCTCCTTCGCCTCCCCCTCCTTCGCCTCCTCCACCGCCACCCTCCAGCCCCCTTTTCTCGCCCCCTCCTCCATCCCCTTCCGCCCCCTCCATCCCCCTTCTAGCCCCCTCCTCCACCCCTCCAGCCCTCATTCTAGCCCCCAAGCTGATCTGATGAAAGATGTAGATCTCGATCTTCTCTCGATGAACCTACGATGAAGTCCAGGTTGAGCAATGATGAAGCTCCCAGTACGGTCGAGGAGCAACTCTATGATGCATGACCATGTGCTGATTGGGAGATCAAAGTACAACGAGTGAGCTCTGATGAGGATGTTCCTCTTCAAGTATGTTGTTATGAATATGCAAAAGGGTTTGCTCCGTCGTAAACACGCACGAGGAGTTTTTGGCTCAAGCGAGCTCATCACTAACATTAAAGCACAATGGAAGGGGAACGAGGGAAGCTACTGGAATGCATGATGGATGCAGTTGATGCTCCAGTGATGGTTTATTAGAAGGCCTTAGGAGTGGAGAAGGTGACGTAGTGAAGTTTGAGAATATGTGGTACTCAGTCGTGGTGATTTGGGTTCATGTATTGAAAAAAGACAATGATAATCGGGGAAGGAGTGCTATAGGAAGGATCAATGGGGGAAAACTAAGTAGATATGCGAGAAGAAGAAGAGGGGAAGATAAAGAAGAAGAATATATAAGGGAGGAAGGGTAGTTACCTAGAAGAATCGCCTAACGGAGGGGAAGTGGTTCCCACTCCAATCTTTTCTCCAATCGCTTGGTGGAGGCGATGAGCTTGGTTGATTGATAGGAGGTTGGACAGCAACACTGAACCAAGCTCCATGGATCATGCCAAAATCAGAGGTTGATTATGTAACTAGAGTCTATCCCCATGCCACCGTCTTTGCACATCCTCGACGAGCTCCATCAAAAGATGAAGACGACGGGAAGGTGATGCTCTAATAATCCAAGTTGAAAAAGGTGGGGGATATTTTGGAAATGTAATTTTTCTCAAGGGGTGAAATTGTAAAAAATTAACAGACTCCATCAAACTTAACGAAGGAAATGGATGGAACTTGACACATGGTTATGTCATGTAAGGGTTAAGTATTATTCAGGGTTCTGGGTATGATTCAAGATTATCGAGGGTTACATACGTAAATATGAAACTATTGAGGGTTATTGGTGTAATGTCCCTAAGTAAATGAATATTTCCCTTTGTAAAGTTTGTATGTCCGTTTGTAAAAAAATGAATTGCATAATTGCATTATATCGGTTATTTTTCAACTCTTCTACTAATATTCTTTGGAAGTGAGGTGTGTAAGTCTGTAAATAAAGTAAAAAATATTTATTACGCATCACGAAAATACGGAATATTTAGCAAACATTTTCCCAAAACAATCTCAGTTCATCGTATGAACTAGAATATGTAGCGTAACAATTTGTGCATTCATAAATTATATACTCTAAGAAAAATATTTTTCAAAATAATTTATTATATTCATTATGAATATAAGAACAAATCAGGGTTACCTCTTGAAGCGTGAGTCTCTAAGGTAAGAGACCTCCCGAATCTAGTCTGATTTGCGCTTGTCTCTCTCGTGGGCACTATGATGAGTCGTATTGCTTCCCACAAATCTAGACATCATCTAGGGAAACAAGAAGAGGAGTATGAGAGATAAAAACTCTCAAGACTCTTCTATATCTCAAGGGTACCAAATTCGAATGACTATTGCTCTCCAAAATTCAAGTGTCTAAAAGAGAGAGTATTACTCTCCTTTTATACATATTGTACACACCTATAGAAGAGTCTTCTCTTCAAGTAGGTGTGTGTAATGATAGCCCTTGGATTGTTGACCAAAGGCTTTATACTAAGTCCTTGTTTAACAATACACTTATCTCCTTGTTATCTTCAAATAATTTAATTAACAAATCAAGCAGCAAATCAACAAAGAATTCATCTCAAGGACTCCTTGTAGTGGTGTCATGTCTCATAACACAAGGCCAGCCGATTCCATATATGAAATGTATTTATTGCTAATTTATTAATTGAGTAATCAATAAATAATGCAAGAATATATATATTCTTATCAGAAATAGGACTCTAGCAAATGGTGCCATGTGTGTTCATTACACATGTCCACATTGACTAAATATAGTCAATATTGTTGCATTTTATTTATCAATCAATTAAATTGATAATCACATTATCAATATTGGAGAAATTATAAAAATAATCTTTAAAGATTATGAATCATATTCATGAGCACGAAATTAAATGTAAACCTAATTTACATCTACAAAAAATGTGAATCAAATTTACACAATTTCATACCTTGGAAAATTATGTAAACCATATTTGCATAAATATTTATATGAGTCACATCCACATAAATATTATTTATTGTGAATCATTATTCACATTAATTAATGAGATATATTTGTGAATCTTATTCACAAAATGACCCCTTTAATAATAACTATTATTATTACAATATTGACATCAAGAGGTATGGGTCCTAATCTAATTAGGACTCATGAGATACAAATGCATATACTTAGAGATAATGTCAGAGAGATCATACTATCCATGTATAGTGACTTGCAATGTAGATCACTATCAAATTTAAGGGTTTATATCATTTTTGTAAAAAATACATCACCTACGAATGTTGAGCTCGAGCAGTAACACTTTACACTCTCAGTGAGCTCAACGAACGCATCACATTCTCCACGAGCTGGAAGAAGTGTCGGTGAGATGAATCCAAATTCCTTGATCGTTTCTAATCATAGTCCAAACCATTTGGATCTACGAAATGAGCTCAAGGAGCTTGTATATTTCCATTTCCATGACCATTTCAGTTTCTAACATTTGGACATTGAAATTGGAATTGGAATCAGAAATTGGATTCAAATGAATTATGATTCAATCCAATTAAATCGCAAATCATCTAACTAAATGGAGCTACTAAAATCCATCATGTTTCATCACTCCCTCGGAATGGAAGTGCCATGGTAGATGATCCATTGCAATAGATGTAAATCTGAGTATTCCCAATACCCATTCATCCTTCACACTGGAAGACTTTGATAAGTCTGAAGTTCAAACCCTGGTTTAATTGTCTTCCTCTGAATGTATCAATAGATTTCTCATTTGATAATTGGGTGACAATATTAATCATATACTTTCCAAAAGCATATATTAATATCTCAAATTCGTGTCTCGTTTCATAAACAAGACGAACATGCATGGGATTCATTTTGACCCAAAAATAACTCATGAGTGAGCTTTGTCTCCCGATTCATCAACTATGAACATGTATGACTCCTTCGAGAGATCATACATCTTATATGACTTCATATGCACACCAACGCGTCAATATATAGACCTTGACCAGGTCACCAACCTATTGGTCTGTCAAATGTGCATACTCAAGCATATAGATGCATATCTGTCTCAGGTCAAAGAATGTGTACCTGATCGTGACAGTTATGATTCAGGTCTTAGTTTATCTCATCCTCATCAAGTCAACTCTTTGACTTGATTATGCCAACATATCTGATTCTTCATTCCTATGTAGAGGACTTGCATCAAGAAGTCGGATGGAAATCAATCTTTAGAGAAATATTGTCATCTCTTTCTCAAACTGGAGATCTTTATTGAATATCACACATTTGAAGTCAGATGTGTCCTTCCAACTGCATGGTATTCAATATAGACATGGTACATAACCCTAATTGTACAAAGGGAACTTGATAATAAAGTAAATTCATTCAATTATTCATTTCATTTCAGATGGACATGATAAAACAATAACTTTTTTGCATTAATGGGTTGTTAGGGGTTTACAAGTCCAACAGTCTCCCACTAGACCTCAGAGCCATTCATGTACGACTCTCAACCCCATGTCCATTGTGCTAATCGTCAACTATTTGTCAAATAGCCGGGTAAGCTGATTAGTCACTATGTCACTAGCGACTCTGCCAAGTTCTGTTACAAACTTTCATACCCCAAGTGACATTAACTACATCCAATGTAGTTGCCGCATTTTATGCAACCAATGGTTTACTTTGTCGGAACAACTGCAGAGTCCTGTTTCTTGCTACACTTAGCTTGCAGAGCATTACCGTCCAACAAAAATAAGAGCCTTAAGTTGACTTCGTATCATCCATATCTGACTGGAAATCTGAATCAGTGTACCCTAAGACTTGGAGATCATTATCTCCATAAACCAAGACAAAGACTTGAGTTCTTCTTAGGTACTTGAAGATGCTCTTCATTGTAGTCCAGTATTTCTCTGCATAGCAGGATTGGTAATGACTTACCACTCTTGGTGCATGGTGGACATCTGGTCTAGTACACACCATCGCATACATCAGACTTCCCACTGCCGATGTGTAAGGGCATCCGACCATGGCTTTCTTTTCCTCAATAGTTTGAGGAGTCATTTCTTTAGATAGGTGGATACCATGTATTGGGGGAAGGAAGTCTTTCTTGAAGATTCTTGGCATATCCTTGTTGTGACAGTCCCAATATGCTCGTTTGTATGTTTCTGAACAATTTCAGACCCAAGATGTAAGAGGCTTCTCTGAGATCTTTCATCTCAAAGGTATTGGACAACCATATCTTAATGATGGTTATTAGTCACGTATCATTCCCAATAATAAGGATGTCATCTACATAAAGCATAATAAACATGGTGATACTCCCATTAAGCTTCTTGTACCCACATGGTTCATTCAGATTCTACACGAAATCCTAACTCTTTATGGTTTCATTGAATCAGATATTTCAACTACGGAGAAGCTTGTTTGAGACCATAGATGGACTTCTTTAGCTTGCATACTTTTCCATCCTTAGCTATGAAACCTTGGGGCTGCTCCATATAGATATCCTCTTCGATGCATCAATTGAGAAAAGCGGTCTTGACATCCATCTACCAGATGTCATAGTCCGTATGTACAACTATGGGAAGAAAAGCCCTGATGGATTTGAGCATGGCCGTAGGAATGTCTCATTGTAATCAACGCCTTCACTCTGTGTGTAACCCTTGTCTACGAGCCATGCTTTGAAGGTATCTACTTTCCCATCGGGTCCCCTTGTTTTCTTGAATATCCATTTGCACCCAATATGTTTGACCCCTTTAGGTAGATCTTCGAGGGTTCATACACCATTTCTGTGCAAGGAGTTTATTTTAGACTTCATTGCTAGCATCCAACTATCCATGTCGTGATCACCATAAAGTTTCATCAAATGAAGTTGGATCATCATCAAACTCTTCTAATACATAGAATATGTACCTTTCAAGTTGTCTTAGAATCCTAGAACTCCTTCTAAGAGGTATGATCGTGTCATTTTCGATTATCTCTTCAGTTTCTGATGTAAGAACCTCATCGGTCTCAATAGAGTCGATTAGTTCCTTACATGGGATCAAATTTCGGCAAAATTTGACCGATTTAGGTCGAATTTCAATTTCGGTGGGTGATCGAAATTCAGCTGAAATGACATATATCGATCGTAATTTGGGGAGCCATGTTCAAAAACTGACCGAAATGACCGAAATTTTATTTCGGTCCATCACCGAAATGAAATCAAAATTCGACATTTAAAGCCTCGGTTCCTCAACTTCATTATTTTCTTGACTTCTAAGGAATTCATCTTCTAGAAAATTTGACGTCTCTAGAAATAAATACCTTTGAGTCGCGGGATCATAAGTTGGTATCCAATATCGTTCTTTATGTATCCAATGAAGTAGCAGTCTCTAGTGTGAGATTCCAACTTGCTTGCATCCACATTTTTGGCATGGACCAAATAACCCCAAGTCCTCAAGTGGCATACGCTTGGCTTGTTACCATACGAAAGCTCATGAGGGATTTTAAGTACAGACTTAGATGGAATCTTGTTTAGGACATAAGATACAGTCTCTACTGCATGTGCCCCCCATAATTTGCTTTACTCATCATCGATCTTACTATGTCCAACATGATTTTTTTTGTGTCTGTCTGCAACTCCATTGAGTTGAGGAGTACCTGCAGGATTGAGATTGGAAATAAGTCCTCTCTCTTTTGGGTATTCTTTGAATTCATCTGAGTGGTATTCGCCACATCGGTCAGATCGAATATGTTTTATCTTCTTTCTTGTTTGGTTGTCAACCAAAGCCATGATTCTTTGAACTTCTCAAAGATTTCATGTTTGTGACGTAACAAGAAGACAAAATCATTCCGTGAATGATCATCAATAAAGGCCACATAATATTGATGTACATTTCGAGTCACAGTACGAAAGGAACTGCATACATCAGCATGTATCAGGTCCAATATACCTTCACAACGTTCACCTTTCTTAGAAAAAGGTGCTCTAGACATTTTCCCACGAATACAATGTTCGCAAGTTGGTAAATCACAAATCTAGAAAATCTATAGGTCCATCCATTAACAGACTATCGATCCTATCAACAAACACATTTTCAAGTCTTTGATGCTAGATCATAGTTAAATGATCTCCATCCTCCCTTGACTGTTTAGGAGTTTTGACATTACTATTAATATTAATGTTATCAGTGGTATTGGCATTTATAACACAATCATGCATGTTCGATTCATAGAGTCCACCTGGTGTTAGAGAACCATCTGCAATAAAATTACCATAACGATTTATGATAAGTTTATTACAAAAATGGAAAGTGTATCCATGTCTAACCAGCTTAAAAACGGATAGTAAGTTCCTTCTAACATCTGGTACATAGAGACAATCTCTAATATTAAGGACTCTTCCACTGGATTATGATAGTCTTCATGTCCCGACGATGATTTCTGCAATAGATGCATCGTATCCCATCTTTATGACAATCTCCCCTTCATCAAGATTACTGGTGTCTTGAAACATATGCAACTGATTGCATACATGTATAGAACCACCAAAATAGGCAATCCAACTTTCTTCTCGTCCTACGAGTAAGTTGGTTTCAATGATGAATGTAGATTGATTATTTGACAATGCTATATTTTTATCCTTCTCTAAGGACTTTAGATATTATGGATGGTTACTCTTCCAGATTTCTGGCTTATTGCGATGATGGTTGACATCCATCTCTATGGATATCAGATGTGTTGAAGAAGATTGATCAACAATTTGACCTTTTTTCCTCTCAAATCGGACCCTACCGAGATCCATGTTTCCTTTGGCACTTTCCTTTGACATGTGCAACCATTGCACTGCTAGAGGGAGATTCTTTGTTTATAATAACCTCAATGGATTTTAATGTAGAAAGAGTGTGATTCGCATCTCCATACATCTCATTCAGATTCAGGAGAATGTCATGAGTTGATTCAATGTCAATAAGTTGCTTTTGAAGCACATTAGGCAATGATCTAAGAATGTAGCAACGAGCGATCGAATAATCCTCGTCCCACTTCTTGTTGAACTCACATGCATCCTTTGTCTGAGGGTTCTCATACTTCACAAACAAGAGCACATACGCTATGTGTTTTGCCTCAAGTATGAGTTCCAAATTATGGACCCAATCCGAATAATTTAGACCGGTCAACTGATTGACCTTAAGAAGATTGTTAAATGGGCTGAGAGATTTCATCTGAATCAAAAAGAAAAATAGAATACACTTTAATATCTTGATTGAGGTAATTTAGCACTTTATTTTTTAAAAATCAAGAGCTCGTATTTTTTGTACTTTTAAATGCCTTCCCTTATAAGCTTTCAAAGCATGAGGCATGCTAACCAAAGGCCTCACTACGAAATCTGGGTCTCGTTTTCATTTTCATTACATCCCAATAATATGAGAAAATGCAACTCAGATGAAAGAAGCATGAACTCTTTCCACTATACAATATAATTTGTATTCTCAGTTTGTTCTTGAACACCCACACCCCCACATATATAGAGTTAGCATGTTATCGATTAAACCAACCATCAATGAGAGAATATCAATTTACGCTATGCGCAATCCAATGACGCCTCAATTATGGGGAACAACATTGAGGTCATAGTGCATACGACCCATCTCTTTCGAGAAACGAAGAACTCGATTCCATGGCTATTTGTATTCCGGAGTCATGACTATGCGTGAGCATCTCAAAAAATACAACCTGTGGTGATGAATTCTTCACAACGAGGGGGGACCATGGATTTCATCATATGACTTAGTCCATATCATGTTTAAATTAATGATTAATCGTTTTGAATCATATTCTCACGATTAATCAAAGGGATGGAGCTAGGATACATGCTTATTGTCTTAGTTTTAATCTAATTAAAATAATGCACTCAAGCAATCTTAGTCAGGATTTGATACATTTGTGAACTTGATATTACCATATAGTATTACACCCTCACATAAACAATTTAATGTTCCAATTTAGGTTGTTAAAGTACGACATGACTCCTTATGCCATCTTTCATCGAAACAAATCCAATCAGGTGGAACATACAATGCTAACAGGGAGTTCTTCCACCGCAAATGTGGCGTAGGGTGTTAATTAAGTAACCCATTAACATGTCCACGGCCTAGATACCTTCACCGAATTAATTCGACACTACACAATCGATATATAGTGTACTAATGAGGTTATATCGATCTTTTTACCATATGTGATATTATACAGTAACTCTTAGGCATTTTAGGGATTAAAACTCCTTTTATTTTCCAAAAGATCTAGTGCAACAATCTATACACTTCTTTAGTTCAAAAACTCCTTTTTAGTTTCAAAGGTCTAGTGCAACAATCTAGATATTCTTTGAATCAAAATAATTTCAATTGCGAAAGATGTCTAGTGCGACAATCTAAACACTTCGTGAAATCATTCAAATTAATTCCACAATTTCTAATTGCACTATAAATATTCATTTGCATTATTAATCATAGAAATGTGAAATAAAAATATATTCTATTTTAATGTGCATTTCCAAATAATGATTTCGGATTCGAAATTGCAAGCCACGACCATCACACTTCACATTAGAAGACAACATATAACTGGACTTAAAATTCATTGCGACCCTTGATATTTCTAAAATAGTAGTTACAACTCTTTATGTAAATATATCAAATATATTTTCATCAATTTTGAGTCCTAAAATAAGAGAAACAAGTCAACAACATGATCTAGTCCTCTTCCAACGCTGCCTATGGAGAAATCCGATTTCTCGAGGTTGCATGGTCGAAATCGCGTGCAGCTTTTTAACACTGATTGAGGACTTGATATTTGACTCATTAATCTGTATTTTATCATATTATATGGCCCAAAAAATAGTAGCTAAAAAATTCATAATTTTAATGCTATGATCTTTTGTCGAAATCGGAGTCTACGATCGTTTTTAACATATGAATCTTCTCCCGAATGTCACCAACAATTCGTGCATCTTTTGGGTATGAGTCCAGACCTTCTAGACCTCATATATATATATATATATATATATCCCAAAAATATGTTTAAAACATGAGATAACAATAGCAACTTCTAAATTTGTCGAATCATTCGAATCATTAAAATTATCGCATGATAATGTACCCGGTAATTGAGATGATCTAGCCTATTGTTCATTGGACTTGGATGCAATACAAATCCTCTAAACTAAGACTCCTATACTAATTGAAGGAAGTAAATAAAAATTATTTACTACGCATCATGGAAATGAAGAATATTTAACAAAAATTTTGCCAAAACAATCTCAGTTCATCTTATGAACTAGAAAATGTAGCACAACTATTTGTGCCTTCAAAATTTATAAATTCTAAAGAAGTATTTCCCAAAATAATTTCTGATATTCATAATAAATATAAAGAAAAATCAGGGTTATCTCTTGAAGCGTGAGTCTCTCATGTAAGAGACCTCCTGAATCAAGTCTGATATGTGCTTGTCTCTCTCGTGGGCATGATGATGAGTCGCGTTGCTTTCCATGAACCCGGACGTCGTCTAGGGAAACAAGAAGAGGAGTATGAGAGATGGAGACTCTCAAAACTCTTCTATACCTCAAGGGAACGAAAATCTAGGACTATTTCTCTCCAAAATTCAAGTGTCCTAAAGAGAGAGCCTTACTCTCCTTTTATACACAGTGTACACGCTTATTGAAGAGTCTTCTCTTCAAGTGGGCATGCCTAATTATAGTCCTTGGATTGTTGATCAAGGGATTAAGAGTAAGTCCTTGTTCAACAATACATTTATCTCCTTTTTATCTCTAAATATTTTAATTAACAAATCAAGCAATAAATCAACAAAGAATTCTTCTCATGAACTCATTGTAGTGGCGTCTGTATTTTTTTCTAATTTATTAATTGATTAATTAATAAATAATGCAGCAATATAGAGAGTCTTATTAGAAATAGGACTCAAGCATATGACTCCATGTGTATTTAATACACATGCCCACATTGGCTAAATATAGTCAATGTTGTTGTGTTTTTAATTTATCAATTAATTAACTTGATAATCACATACCAATATTGGAGAAACTACGGCAATAATCTTTATAGATTACGAATCATATTTACGAGCACAAAAATGTAATCTAATTTACATTTACAAAATATATGAATCAAATTCGCACAGTCTCATGCCTTGGGAAAATTATGTAAATCATATTTACGTAAATATCTATAAGAATCTCATCAACATAGATATTAATTATTATGAATCATAATTCACATTAATTAATGAGATATATTTGTTAATCTTATTCGCAAAATTTCCCTTGCAATAATAATAATTATTATTACAATATTGACATCAATAGGTATGAGTCATAATCCAATTAAGACTCATGAGATACAAATACAAATACCTTGAGATAATGTCATTAAGATCCTACTATCCATGTATAGTGACTTGAAATGTGGATAAAGATCCAATTTCAGGGTTTCTATCATATTTACAAAAATCCATCATCTATGAATGTTGAGCTCGAGCTGTAACACTTTACACTTTCAGTGAGCTCAACGAAACACATCACATTCTATGAGCTGGAGTGAGTGTCGGTGAGCTGAATTCAGCTTTCTTGGCCATTTTCATTCATAGACCAAACCATTTGGAGATAAGAAATGAGCTCAGGGAGCTTGTATATTTCCATTTCCACGACCATTTCTGTTTTCAACATTTGGACATTGAAATTGGAATTGGAATCAGAATTTGGATTCAAATGAATTGTGACTTAATCCAATTAAATCCCAAATCATATAGCTAATGGAGCTAGTAAAATCCATCATGTTTCATCACTCCCTTGGAATGGAATTGTCATGGTAGATGATCCATTACAACAGATGTAACCTTTAATATTCCCAATACGCATTCATCCTTTACACTGGAAGACTTAGATAATTCTGATGTTCAAACCCCGGTTTGATTGTCTTCTTCGGAATGTATCAATAGATTTAACATTTGATAATTGGGCGACAATATTAATCATATACTTTTCGAAAGCATATATTAATATCTTGAATTCGGGTCCCGTTTCATAAACAAGACGACCATGTGTGGAATTCATTTTCACCCCTAAACAACTCATGAGTGAGCTTTATCTCCCGATTCATCAACTATGAACATGTATGATTCCTTCGAGAGATCATACATCTCATATGACTTCAATGCACACCAACACGTTGGTATATGGACCTTGGCTAGGTCACCAACCTATTGGTCTGTCGAATGTGCATACTCATGTATATAGATGCATATCTGTATCGGGTCAGAGGATGCATGACAGTTATGATTCATGTCTTAGTTTATCTCGATCTCATCAAGTCAACTCTTTGACATGATTATTTCAATACTCCAGAATCCCCATTCCTATGCAGAGGACCAGCATCAAGAAGTCGGTATGAAATCAGACTTTAGATAAAGATTGCCATCTCTTTCTCATACTAGAGATCTTTATTGAATATCACATGTTTGAAGTCAGATGTGTCCTTCCAGCTGCATGGTATTAAATATGACCATGGTACATAACCCTAATTGTACAGAGAGACCTTAATAATAAGGTGCGTTCATTCAATTATTCATTTCATTTTAGATGGACATGATAAAAACAATATTTTTTATTGCATTAATGGATATTTGAGGGCTTACATGTCCAACAGTCTAATGTGTTAGGTAATATCCACATTCCATTGTAAAAACAATATGGTGTTTCTGTAAGGTGTGTAAGTTTGATGGGTTATGTAGTATTCACCCTCCATTGTAAAAACAATATGGCATTTTGTAAATATATATATATAGTTTATCGATTTTTAAAAAAGATTGGGTAACTTGTAAAAAATTAATATAAAATTGTAAGTTAGTAAAAGAACTTTGTAACATGTGTATTCGGTTATGTGAAAAACATAACCAACTATGTAATATAAAAAAGAATAAAAAGGAGGTGATGGTCTCCTTCTCTAAACACGGTGGCGGTGGCGACAAAGTCCATCTCAATGTGTGCCCTCCACCTCTACACATGGCGACCATCCACCTTCACCTCCATGTCATAGAAATCTGCCTCCATACACTATCTTCATACCCTACGCCATTTCCATCTGCCTCCGAGCATTGTCTAGACATGGTGGTTGTGACGTTATAGTCCAGCTCTACGTACGCCCTCCATTTCCACCCATGTTGACCATCTGCCTCAACATCTACATCATTGCCATCAGCATCGACGTTGTCCACCTCTACGTCATTAGTCTCTACACCGACGTAATCCTCCTTCATGCGGTCTTCATGTACCTCCACGTCATGGACATCATCCTCCACATGCCATTGTCTTCATCCATCCGCAAAATAATGAATTTGAAATTTTGGATTTGAAATGATAACAGAGATAATATGGAGATATTTCTTACATTATATATAGGAAATTTGATAAAATGACCATGATAATTTGTAATCAATAAATATATATGTATAATATGTTGTTAATCAGAACCATTGGATTAATTGTGACGAATTTGATGGATGACTTACCATGAATATGGTATGACCCCACCTTATTGGAAGTTTCTCACATATACAGGGCCCTTTCAAATGATGTGGCACTGATAAATATGTGATTCATCACTCTAAGAGAGATTAATTAAGCTCAAATCACCAAAATTATTTTGCATCTCATCATTTAAATTGTATAATTAGCATTCATACATGTATAAATAATAATTATATTTTATCATGCATAATTGCACAAATAAGGAGCCAAAAATCCCATCATTTGACCTATAAAATAGCTAACTTCCTCAATTTTTAATTAACTCATGCAAATTCCAAATCATCTGAAACCGCTTACATTGTGTACATATTACTAACAAAAATAAATGAAAAATAAAAAAATTCACTAACGTAAATAAGTGGCCCACGAATTAAAACCCTAATTTCAGAATTTCTGAACTAAAACACTGATATCACTCTCATACAGTGTCCGATTTGATCCTACTCACCCTTGAGCTAATGTACGTTCAAGTACCTTTAAAATAAGACTAAGTCAAACTAATCGGAGATCGTATGTAAAAAGTGGGTTTGGTCTCTATTGTACATTATGTAATTTAGTTGATTTTGACCTATTATTTTATGTACATAATTAAACCTTTTTCTTTTATTTCTTTTCATTTATTTTCTTTGAATTTTTTTTATTAAAGTACGTAAAAATCCAAACCTAAAATAGAATGAAGTCAAAGAAATTGGCTGAGTCTGAGTCTTCATTGAGAGTATGTATAATAAGTCCTCTTTATTTTACTTCTCTTTTTTTAATTGCAAAAAATCCAAAAAAATCGATTAATGTGTAAATATTTGTCTTTATTTTATCATATTTTTTAGATTTTTATCTTATTTAAAAAATGACAAAAAATTGCAAAACCCAAATATTTTACGCATAAGAGTACCACCGAAAATACCACTTTGTGCAAATGAGCTGTTTTGATTTTGGTCTCTTCATGAAAGTTGTATATTTCATTCAGACGAACAACTTTTATGAAGAAAATTTTTTAATCCATGCCATTTGCTATTTCTTTGTTATTTTTCTTTGTATTTATTCTCGGATTTTTCTGAGCGCGACACGTGGCTGCTCTTGGAGACGCCATGTGCCATTGCCCTGATTGTTTTCTTTTTCTTTTCTCTCCACTTTTTCCTCTGTCGTCACGTGGCCTCATCCGGACCATCCGATATTGGCTGATCGGACAACCCTTGTTCACCTCCCCCCCCCCATTTCACCGCCCGCATATCTCGTCCAATCTCCATCACCGGCATCCCTCCATCCCAGATCCATATCCCTTATCAGATCCAATCCCAGTCAATCAAAGATGTCATTTTCGATCCACTTCCTCTTCAGAACGATAAGCTCCACAACCTTCATAACTCTATAAAATCCACCATCGTCGCCGCCTATGAATCTCACTGATCTCTTGCTTAATCCAGTCGGTATATCTTCGATTTGAATCCCCAGCATCTCGTCAGATCTTGCCGGACCTTTTCCCAAATCTCCTCTCGGTCGTTCTCCCAATCTAATCAAGTGAATCACCCACACCTTCCAAATACATCCTCGATCAAACCCAACACAAATCACTTGCTATCTTCGTTAACCCCGCCTTGTCGTAATTAGAGCCCAGCACCACCGCCTCTATTCGTGACCTGCTGATACCAACGCACAAGAAGGGGGCTCCAGGATCTTTGACCGATTGTGACAGAGTCGTATCGAACCTCCGTCATCTCTGACAACCTCCAACTTTGCATGCCGAGATCCGAGGCATATCAACGTATGACACAGAATGATATGCAGATACATTATGCACACAAAATGATGCAGAGATCAATTGATATGATGCATGCATTTTTATTTTCTTTTTATGCAATTATAATGGAATATGAAAGATAATGACATGTAATGCAACCATGTGCAAATATGCCCTAAAAAGATTCAAGTTGATGAGCAAAAAAAGATAAGTTGATTTCCAAGACAAATAACCATTAAAATGAAATCATGGCATTTTAAATTAATGAGCAAGGGATACTTTATATTTCAAAAATTAGCATATTTAAGTAAGTGTTAAAACATGAAATAAGTGATGCCATTAGATAACGAATAAAACAAGCATCAAAATGAAACTGAAATCAACTAATTTGGAGTTCATTTGCTCATGTTATTGAATGAAGAGTGTAAGATGATAAATGCAATAAAAACATGAAAATAAATAGATAAATAATCACAAATTGCCCCTGGAGGGGCATATTTATAATAATAAAAACCCAGAGGGGCCTCCCTATAAAATTCCTGAGGCGCGCACGTGAAGCACATGCCTGGAGGACCGAGATGCAATATTTCAGGTGCCAGTGGGTGGATGTAAAGGGCTGGGCCACGTGGCTCGATCAGAGGGAACCACGTAGCCCAATAGAAAAATTAGAACAAAGAAAATCAATAAAAAAATAATTAGATGCTAAATTGCAAAAAAGTCAAAACATAAAGTTGTAGATCATGTTTTATATTGAATAAAAAGTAAAAAGAGGTCAATTGCATATAGAAATATTTTTGATAGTATTTAAATAGATAAAAATACTATGTTTTAAAGGTTTTGTTATTTTTTGTATTTTTAATTTCTTGTTAAAATCAAAATAAATATATACAATATTTAATCTAATTTTTAGGGATTTTTAATAAAAGAGAAAAAGAGAGAATGCTAGTGATAAATATTCGATAATTAGGGTTAGGGTTAATTACAAGGAGAAGGATTATTGCTAAAGATGTAGAATTAATGAAGATTTACAATGAAATTCTTATTCATTGTGCATAAAAAGAGAGAATAGTAATGATCAATCAGAGATTCATCAAACCCCTATACTTAAACTATGCTCACCCTCAAGCATCTAAAAAATGAGGAGTTGGATTAATTCCTGACAGGCATGTGAATTTTCAAGGCATAATTCATTGAAGACCCTTAATTTAAGTGATCCTAAAATTCCGGGCTCAACCATGATCTAGTCAAATGGAATCCCACTTCTCTAATTATCAAACTCTCTGTTTATACATATAATATAAGGATATGACATTTAGTGTACTGAAATCATGAGAGTTGAGTCGAGATGTCACCTAAGGTCCCAGTACAGGAGACCCTCCCCTAGACCTAATCCTCAACACTTGGGAATAAGTCTTTTCTTGCAATCAATCCACTATCTCATTAGTTTGTCAGACTTTAAAAGTATAGATGGAAGGCCAGATGATGGAGGACATAGGGTTATGCATTTTCTTCTCTCCCTCACATTGGAAAAGGATCCTCTCAAGTGCCTTATTACTTGATGCATGTATATTTTTGTTTGTTGATCAATGTGTCCATCTAGAGAGTTCAGAGTCATCTGCACTTGTTTTATTGGGAGGATGTCATGAGTTGATTCAATGTCTATAAGTTGCTTTTGAAGCACATTAGACAATGATCTAAGAATATAGTAGTGAGCGGTCGAATAACCCCCGTCCCACTTCTTGTTAAATTCACACTCATCCTTTGTCCAAGGGTTTTTATACTTCACAAACGAGAGCACATACGCTATGTGTTCTGCCTCAAGTATGAGTTCCAAATTATGGATCCAATCCAAATAATTTGGATAGGTCAACTGATTGACCTTATGCAGATTGTTAAGTGGATTGAGAGATTTCATCTGAAATAAAAAAAACAGAATACACTTTAATATCTTGATTGAAGAAATTAAGCAGTTTATTTTTTTAAATCAAGAGTTCTCACATTTTTTGTATTTTGAAATTATTTCCCTTATAAGCTTTCAAAGCATGATGCTGGCTAGCCAAAGGCCTCACTACAAGATCTGAGTCTCCTTTTCATTTTCATTGCATCCCAATAATATGATAAAATGTAACTATGATGAAAGAAGCGTGAACTCTTTCCACCTTACAAGTATAATTTGTATTCTATTTGTATTCTCATTTTGGTCTTGAACACCCACACCCCCACATATATAGAGTTAGCATGTTGTTGACTAAACCAACCATCAATAAGAGAATATCAATTTACGCTATGCATAATCCAATGCATCCTCAATTATGGGGATTAACATTGGGATCACAATGCATACGGGCCATCTCTTTCGAGAAATGAAGAACTTGATTCCATGGATATTTATTTCCGGAGTCAAGACTACGCATGAGCATCTCAAAAAATACAACCCACGGTAATGAATTCTTTGCAATGACCGGAGAGCATGGATGTCATCATATGACTTAGTCCATATCATGTTTAAATTAATGATTAATCATTTCGAATCGTATTCTCATGATTAATCTAAGGGATAGAGCTAGGATGCATGCTTATTGTCTTAGTTTTAATCTAATTAAAACAATGCACTTAAGCAATCATGGTCAGGGTTTGACACTTTGATTCACTTGATATTACCATATAGTATTACACCCTCACATAATATAATTTAATGTTCTAATTTTAGTTGTTAAAGTACGACATGACTCCTTATGCCACCTTTCATCGAAACAGATCCAGCCAGGTCGGACAGACAATGTTAGCAGGGAGCGCTTCCACTGCAAATGTGGCGTAGGGTGTTAATTAAGTAACCCATTAGCATCTCCACGTTCAGCGAATTAATTCGACACTACACAATCGACACATAGTATACTAATGAGGTTATATCGATCTTTTTACCATATGTGATATTATACAATAACTCTTAGGCATTTTAGGGATTAAAACTCCTTTAATTTCATAAAAGGTCTAGTGCAACAATTTATACACTTATTGAATTTAAAAACTCCTTTTTAATTTCAAAGGTCTAGTGCAACAATCTAGATAATTCTTGGGATTTTTACCCGGCAGACCTTATAAACTTTACCGATTACCTCCACGACCTTTGAAACAACATAATTCCCCCCTCGACCCCGTAAACTTGCCAACTCTTACCCCATGAACCCTGCAGTTACTCTGTTTGAAACTCGTGAGGGTTCTTGGGGTAATTTATAAGGTCAATGGGGTAATTACGTTATGCAAAAGGTCGTAGAGGTAATTTAAAAAGTTTATAGGGTCTGTCGGGTAAAAATCCCATAATTCTTTGAATCAAAATAATTTCAATTACGAAAGATGTCTAGTGCAACAATCTAGATAATTCGTAAAATCATTCAAATTAATTCCACAATTTCTAATTGCATTATAAATATTATAATTAATCAGAGAAATATGAAATAAAAAGATATTCTTTTTTATTGTGCATTTTCAAACAATGATTTCGATATTCGAAATTGCAAGCTACGACCATAACATTTCACATTAGAAGACAACAAATAACTGGACTTAAAAGTCATTGCGACCCCTGATATTTCTAAAATAGTAGTTCCAACTCCTTATGTAAATGTATCAAATATATTTTCATCGATTTTGAGTCCTAAAATTAGAGAAACAAGTAGTTGATATTTTCATCAAATATATTTTCATCGCGCGGTCGGAATCGTGTAAAACGTTTTCACACTGATTGAGGAGTTGATATTTGACTCATTAATCTGCATTTTATCATGTTATATGACCCAAAAAATAGTATCTAGAAAATTTATAATTTTAGTGCTACGATCTTTGGTCGAAATCGAAGTCTACGATCGTTTTTAACCTCTGAATCTTCTCTCGAATGTCACAATAATTCATGCATCTTTTGGATATGAGTCTAGACCTTTTAGACCTCATATATATCCCAAAAATATTTTTAAAATAGGAGATAACATTAGCAAGCTTTAAAGTCATCGAATCATTCGAATCATTAAAACTGTCGCAAGACAACGTACCCGATTATCGAGATGATCTAACCTATTGTTCATTGAACTTGGATGCAATTCAAATCCGCTAAACTAAGATTCAGATACAAATTAAAGGAAGTAAAATAAAATTATTTACTATGCATCACGAAAACGAAAAATATTTAACAAACATTTTGCCAAACATAATCTCAGTTCATCGTATGAACTAGAAAATGTAGCACAACAATTTGTGCCTTCAAAATTTATAAATTATAAGGAAGTATTTTTTAAAATAATCTCTGATATTCATAATGAATATAAATAACAAATCAGGATTACCTCTTGAAGCGTGATTCTCTAAGGTAAGAGACCTACTGAATCAAGTCTGATCTGTGCTTGTCTCTCCCGTGGGCACGATGATGAGTCGCGTTGCTTCCCATGAACCCGGACGTCGTCTAGGAAAATAAGAAGAGGAGTATGAGAGATGGAGACTCTTAAGAATCTTCTATATCTCAAGGAAACAAAAATCTAAGGACTATTTCTCTCCAAAATTCAAGTGTCTAAAAGAGAAAGTCTTACTCTCCTTTTATACACATTGTGCATGCCTATTGAAGTGTCCTCTCTTCAAGTAGGCATGCGTAGTGATAGCCCTTGGATTCTTGATAAAGGGATTAAAGTAAGTCCTTGTTCAACAATACATTTTCTCTTTTTTATCTCCAAATAATTTAATTAACAAATCAAGCAATAAATCAACAAAAAAATCTTCTCAAGAACTCGTTGTAGTGGCATCATGTGTCATCACACAAGGCCAACCAATTCCATATATGGATTGTATTTGTTGCTAATTTATTAATTGATTAATAAATAGATAATGCAATAATATAGAGAGTCTTATTAGAAATAGGATTCAAGCATATGAAGCAATGTATATTCAATACACATGCCCACATTGACTAAATATAATCAATGTTGTTGCATTTTATTTATCAATTAATTAACTTGATAACCACATTACCAATATTGAAGAAATTATGGAAATAGTCCTTATTACTTCTGAATCATATTCACGAGCACAAAACTAAGTGTAATCTAATTTATCTACAAAAAATATGAATCAAATTCGCAAAATCTCATGCCTTGAGAAAATTATGTAAATCATATTTACATAAATATTTGTAAGAATCTCATCCACATAAATATTAATTATTATGAATCATTATTCACATTAATTAATGAGATATATTTGTGAATCTTATTCACAAACCCCTTGCAATAAAAATTACTATTATTACAATATTGACATCAATAGGTATGAGTCCTAATCCAATTAAGACTCATGAGATACAAATGCAGATACAATGAGATAATGTCGGGGAGATCCTACTATCCATGTATAATGACTTTATATGTGGATAACTATCCAATTTCAAGGTTTCTATCATTTTTACAAAATCCATCACATATGAATGTTGAGCTCGAGAAGTAACACTTTACACTCTCAGTGAGCTCAACGAAACACATCACGCTCTCTATGAGCTGGAGTGAGTGTCGGGTGAGCTGAATTCAGCTTCCTTGGCCATTTTCATTCATAGACCAAACCATTTAGACCTAAGAAATGAGCTCGAGGAGCTTGTATATTTCCATTTCCATGACCATTTCTATTTTCAACATTTGGATATTGAAATTGAAATTGGAATCAGAATCTGGATTCAAATGAATTGTGACTTAATCCACTTAAATCCCAAATCATCTAGCTAAATGGAGCCGGTATAATCCATCATGTTTCATCACTCCCTCGGAATGGAAGTGTCATGGTAGATGATACATTACAACTGATATAACCTTTAATATTCCCAATACTCATTCATCCTTCACATTGGAAGACTTAGATAAGTCTGATGTTCAAACCTGGTTTGACTGTCTTCTTCGAAATGTATCAAAAGATTTTTCATTTTATTATTGGGCGACAATATTAATCATTTACTTTTTAAAAGTATACATTAATATCTTGAATTCGTGTCTCATTTCATAAACAAGACGACCATGTATGGAATTCATTTTGACCCAAAAATAACTTATGAGTGAGTTCTATCTCCCGATTCATCAACTACGAATATATATGATTCCTTCGAGAGATCATACATCTCATATGACTTCATATGCACACCAATGTGTCGGTATATGGGCCTTGGCTAGGTCACCAACCTATTGGTCTGTCGAATGTGCATACTCACGTATATAGATGCATATATGTCTCAGGTTAAAGGATGCGTGACAGTTATGATTCATGTCTTAGTTTATCTCGATCTCATCAAGTCAACACTTTGACTTGATTATTGCAATACTTACGAATCTCCATTCCTATGCAGAGGACGTTCATAAAGAAGTCGGTATGAAATCATATTTTAGATAAAAATTGCCATCTCTTTCTCATACTGGAGATCTTTATTGAATATCACATGTTTGATGTCAGATGTGTCCTTCCAGCTACATGCTATTCAATATGACCATGGCACATAACCCTAATTGTACAAAGGGACCTTAATAATAAAGTGCATTCATTCAATCATTCATTTTATTTCAGATGGATATGATAAAACAATAATTTTTATCGCATTAATGGATCGTCGAGGGCTTACATGTCCAACAGTCTGATGTGTTTGGTAATATCCACCCTTCATTGTAAAACAATATGACATTTCTGTGAGGTGTGTAGATGGGGTATGTAATATTCACCCTCCATTGTAAAAACAATATGGCATTTTGTAAAAAAATATAGTTTATCGATTTTTAAAAAGATTGGGTATCTTGTAAAAAAATAATACAAAATTGTAAGTTAGTATAAGAACTTTGTAACAAGTGTATTCATTATGTAAACAACATAAACAACTATGTAAAATAAAATAAAATCAATATGATGTGATGGCCTCCTTCTCTAAACACGGTGGCGGTGGCGACAAAGTTCATCTCAATGTGTGCCCTCCACCTCTACACAAGGCGACCATCCACCTCCACCTCCATGTCATAGAAATCCTCCTCCCAACATCATCTTCATCCCCCACGCCATCGCCATCTGCCTCCGAGCATCGTCTAGACATGGTGGCTGTGACGCTATTGTCCAGCTCTACGTACACCCTCCATTTCCACCCATGTTGAGCATTTGCCAAAACCTCTACATCATTGCCATCAGTATCCACGTCGTCCACCTCTACATCATTGGTCTCTATACTGGCGTCATCCTCCTTCGTGCAGTTTCCATCTACCTCCGCATCATGGACATCATCCTCCACACACCATCGTCTTCATCCATCTGTAAAATAATGAATTTCAAAATTTGGATTTGAAACGATAATAGAGATAATATGGAGATATTTCTTACATTATATATAGGAAATTTGACAAAATGACCATGATAATTTGTAATAAATAAATAAATAAATACATATATATATAATATGTTGTTAATCAGAACCATTGGATTAATTATGACAAATTTGATGGATGACTTACCATGAATATGGTATGACCCCACCTTATTGGAAGTTTCTCACATATACAGGGCCCTTTCAAAAGATGTGGCATTGATAAATCTGTGATTCATCACTCTAAGAGAGATTAATTAAGCTCAAATCACCAAAATTCTTTTGCATCACATCATTTAAATTGTATAATTAGCATTCGTACATGTATAAATAATAATTGTATTTTATCATGCATAATTGCACAAATATGGAGCCAAAAATCCCATCACATTTGACCGATAAATAGCTAACTTCCCCGATTTTTAATTAATTCATGTTAATTCCAAACACCTGAAACCACCTACATTGTGTAAATATTACTAACAAAAATAAATGAAAACACAAAAAAATTTACTAACGTAAATAAGTGGCCCACAAATTAAAACCCTAATTTCAAAATTTTAGGACTAAAACATTGATATCACTCTCATACAGTGTCCGATTTGAACCTACTTATTTTTGAACTAATGTACGTTCAATTACCTTTAAAATAAGACTAAGTTCAAGCTAATCGGAGATAGTATGTGAAAAGTGGGTTTGGGCCTCTTTTGTACATTGTGTATTTTAGCTGGTTTTGACCTATTATTTTATGTACATAATTAAATCTTTTTCTTTTATTTCTTTTTCATTTATTTTCTTTGAAAAAAAATTATTAAAATGCGCAAAAATCCAAACCTAAATAAGCATGAAGTCAAAGAAATTGGCTGAGCATGAGTCTTCATTGAGAGTATGTACAATAAGTCCTCTTTATTTTACTTCTCTTTTTTCTTAATTATAAAAAATCCAAAGAATAGATTAATGTGTAAATATTTGTCTTTATTTTATCTTATTTTTTTATATCTTTATCCTATTAAAAATGACAAAAATTACAAAACCCAAAAATCAGGTATTTTACGCACAGAGAGTACCACCGAAAATACCACTTTGTGCAAATGACCTATTTTGATTTTGGTCTCTTCATAAAAGTTGTATATCTCGTCGAGACGAACAATTTTATGAAGAAAATTTTTCGATCCGGGGTCATTTTCTATTTTGTTTTTATTTTTCTTTATATGTATTCTCGGATTCTTATGAGCGTGATATGCGGCCACTCCTGGAGCTGCCTCGTGTCATCACCCTTTTTGTTTTCTTTTTCTTTTCTCTCCACTTTTTCCTCTGGCGTCACGTGGCCTCATTCAGGCCATCCAATCTTGACTGATCAGACGCCCATGTTCACGTTCTCCCCACCCCCACTGCCCCGTTTCACCGCCTGCGTATCTCCTCAGCTCTCCATCAACGGCATCCCCTCCTCCCAAATCAGCGTCTCTTATCAGATCCAATCACAATCAATCAAAGCCGCCATTTTTGATCGACCTTACTCTTCAGACCGACGAGCTCCACTGCCTTCATAACCCTTTAAAATCCACCGTCGCCCCCGTCCATTGATGAATCCTTGATTCATTAACTTTTCTGTCGCATTTTTTCTTAAACCCTTAACAAATTCATGTAAATATTCATTAACTTCCACATTTTATTCAAATCCTATTCATGAATAAAAATACACTTTTATGCATCAAAAACATGTAAATAAATAAAGAATAAAAAATAAAGAAAAGAAAAAGAAGGCAGATTGTAGATATGTATTTATGTACAATATGATTCAAAAAATATAGATATAGCTGAAAGATATATTTATATAACCTAACCCCGAGACCAAGTCAGCATGGATTGGTCGACAAAACAAGTAGGGGGAGATAAGAAAAGAAAATCATTAAAAATAATAATTAAAGAACACTCCACACATTATTCATTATTTATCAAATAATTATCAAATCTTCATTGATTTTTAATTAATTCATATGAACATATTTTTACAAAACTCTTTTCCTATTTATTTCTAAAATGTATATAAAAATATTAAAATAAGTTAAAAATATTATCTTGCATATATGCCAAGAAATCCAACTTGTAAATTGTCAAAATCTCTACTTCCGAACATAATAACTTCCTCATACAAACTCCAATTTCACTCTACTCACCTTAAAATTCACAAAATAATATTATCTAATTAATCCATTTGCAAAAAGTCGATTTTGGGACCTAACGGCAACAGGGTTCCTGGGCTATTTATTTTATTTAGAGCACATTATTTACGGTTTTATTAATTTTAGAATTTCTAATTATTTTCATGGTATTGTATTTTCATCATGATTTATTTCATAATTTTTGGAGCTTATTTATTATTTTAATAAAATCTAAAACCCTAATTTATAGATAAAATTGAACTATCTAACTTATACCTGTATTTATTAATATATATAAATTATTTTATTAAAATCCACAAAAATTCATAAAGGCATTATTTATTATTCTAATAATTAAGAAAATATAAAATTTATAAATAATTACTTATTTATTGAATTAAAAAAATTCAATACCTATTATTAATACTTATTTATTGATATAATATGCATATTTCAAATAATATTTATTATTTACAAAAATTAATTATACCATAATTTAAGAAATTTAATTATTTAAATTTTTTGTTTTTATACCTATTTAAAATAACGTTATTCATTATTTAATATATAATTTATATGTTATTTAATCATCTGGCCAACCAGGTGCTGACACGTGTCAGCACCTGGTTCTTCTTCGAGAACTCGGGCTGTTGACATTCTGTTCCAACGCCTCCTCTTCACTGATTTTTCTCGTGCACCTAATAACTAATTCACTCGATCTTATCCCTCCATCCTATCCTCCTAACTAACACCACTTACGCCCACCATTAGATCAACCTTGGACCTTCTCCATTTTACCTATAAATCTACCTAAAGTTGGCGCGAGCCAACTAACTTTCTCCAACTGACTCTGAATCCCAGATCATCAGTTGACCCTTCTCTCTTTCAAGCCTTGTCCCGACCATCTGAGGTGGTGACGACACCTAGGAGAAGCCCAACGTGGAAGAAGAACGTCGGAGGAGAAGCTCCAGGGCGACCACTCACCTTGCATCACAGCCCAGCGTCGCGTCAAGCTTCGGGAAGGATCGATCGTCAAGTTGTTATCCGGGGTAATATACCTCTCTAGTCCCAGATCTATTCCTCCACCTTTCATCCTTTATTTCTCAAGCCTTGTGTCATGTTTAGCATAGCTAAGTACGTGATTAGGTTGTTTAGACATCATTAGTAGACGCCCTATCGAATTCACCTCTTAAAACAACTCGAATCGATCAAGATCATTCTCATAACCCTTCCCTTTCGCACATTTTTTAATTCTGGAAATAAAATTTCCATAACTTGCCAATCTAATATTGTTGGTCGATTCTTGTAAGAATCGAGCATAGTAATATTGTTTGCAGGTCTACATTTCATTTGGAGCCATTACTTATCTTCTGGAGCCACAAAGATGCAAGAATCGAGCATAGTAATATTGTTTGCAAGTCTACATTTCATTTGGAGCCATTACTTATCTTCTGGAGCCACAAAGATCCGAGGAGAAGATCCAAATCATCAAAAGTTCATCAACCTCCAGGGCAGACGAACCTGCCATCTTCATCAGAAGTTTCCCACCGATAGCGACCACCTCCGACCGTCCTCACCCGCAGGCGAGCTCGAGGGGTGAAGGCGTTACCCCTCTGGCCCTGCCGAAGGCCTCAAAGACTCGTACATCGACGATAATAAATAGGAGAAGCAGCCATCTTCAACACTCGCACGAACAACCTGAAGAACACTAAGAGCTTCCAGACTGTACAGGCTTGCGACACGTGTCCCCAGCGGACGATCCAGATTGCGGCTGATCTTCTAATCTTGACCATTCAATCTGAAACGATGGAAAATTTGCATCATCAACCCAACCGACTTCCAGATCTTCCAAGCCGCTCCAGGAGTTTCCAGAATTACAATTAGGTCCCTGTACGGGGACCTAATTGTAATAAAACCAATTTCCTTTGCATTTTAGTCCCTATAGGGACCTTTCTGTAACAAAAACATTAAACTTTTCTTGCAGTTAAGCCCCTGGCTTATAAGGGCCATTTGGACCTCGTATTTTCCACATTTTTCTGCGATTTTTCTAGGGTAGATCGATAACTACCCAAGCTATTTTTCGAACATTTTTCCCGTATTTTTCGTTGCTTTATTTTGTGGTTTTGATTTTTATTTTCTTGATTTTGTTTTGAGTCGAATTTGTTTTCAGTTTCTTTCCTTGTAAAATCAAGAATAAAAGAAGATTTTGTTGGAATTATTTCCTTGACTCGAAAACCGTGGTTTAAACATTCTGCTTCCTTGAGTTCAACCTAGGCATGCTCACCTGGTTAAATTAGTAGTGAACGATAAAAATAGGATTTTATCTCCCGTTTTATCGTATTTTTTGTTTGATTCAACGTGATTCCCTCTCTACGGCTTTTCTACACCGACAATCTCCTAACCGCAGGTCAGGACCGCGTTTATCAAAATGGCATCGTTGCCTGGGAAGTGTTTTTTTACAGCGGATTTTGAACCGATTTTCTCTATTATTCTTGATTTTACTAATTTTATTTTCTTTTGGTTTTTTATTTACGGTTTTCTTTGGTTTTTACGGTTTTTCGTGTGTCTTTCAAATTTTTGTTTACGGGTTTATTGGTATACTGTTTTTCCTTAAATAATCTTTACAGGGCCTGCAGGTTCGGCCGGCTTTCTCGGAAGTCGCAAAACAGTTGAAAGTGTAGAGATCGGGGATTCTCGGTTGCTGAGGGCAGGGTTAGTTAGGGTTCGAGTTGTAATTCTTTTCTTTATTCTTGTAAAAAAGAAAGAAAATAAAGGGCACTTGCCTGTGTTTTTGTTTTCTTAGAAAGGGGCCCCATAAGGGCATCCTGACTTGTACTTCCCCTCCCATTTTTCTCGAGGTCTGATTCGCCGGGTGCCATGCATTCGGTGGATTAGGGCACCCACTGCGGTTTTTCTCGCATCGTCGGTTTTCCGCGACTTTTTACGAGGCTAGGTGATTGCTTATGAGTTTTTCTTTTTCCTATCTGATTGTACTCTCGTAGTTAGTCTTAGGACTCGCAACCTAGGTGCATGATTTTAGGACTTATAAAAAATAATAAAGACATTCATTAGACGCTTGTCTGAAAAAACCCAAAAAATATAAAACCGTAAAAATAAAATCGAGACTGCTAAAGTATCTGACTTAAAACAAATGTAAGATTCAATTGATTTGAGAGAGTAATCCCCGCACAGGTTCTTCTCAGAGTGCGCGAGTGAGAGACGGCCCTTAAAGATAGAACCCAAAACCCATATTTCTTTTGAAATACTACTTAGTCTATACACCTAACCACCGCTTTTCAGTAGGTACGCTCGGGTAGCCGGAAACGTTCTGAGTTTACTTAGCAGAGTGGGGGTGTTAGAGGACATTGCGTAAGGCTCCGTCCTCAAGTAACACGGGTAGCCGGAAACGGTCTGTACTTACCCCCTTACTGGCTGAGAGAAAGTGGTTCTCTGTAAAGACTCGGGACAGTATTTCGGGGAAACTTCGGTCACCTATCAGCTCGCGTTAATCGAGATTATACTTTTTTGCTAATACAACCCTAAAACCGACAAGATAAAAGACCGAACTCTTACGGTCATCATCAGGTTGTGTTGGTGAAAACAAAGTTTGCTTTGTATTTGCTTGCAGGGCGTGAGTTACCGCAGCTTTTATGCATTTTCCATCTATCTTGAATTGTCAATCGTGCTCTCCCGATCACTCTCTTGACATCGAAGATGACGACTCGATGGCTTTTCTGCTCAGACTCCATGAGCCCTCGATCATTCACCGTCCGTCGTACATCTTCACACACTCGAGATGACCCTCTTCCTGAGTTGGTCCCATCTGATATCGAGGAGAGTCAGACCCACACTCCCTCACCTCCCGGCCAATCTTTTGAGGTAGACCCTTGCCTCAATGCATCATCTATTTCTCCAGCTGATTTTTTGCTGAGTTCTTATGAGAAATTCTCTTTCACAGAAGACCTGAAGCAAACAGCTCGTGGCAAAGGACCAGCAGAGGAGAGGCCAGCTGAGGATCACCATACCGAAGGAAGACCAGATCTAGCCGCAGATATAATGACAGGAATTCTCTATACCTTACAATAGATGAACCTGCAGATACGAGAACAATTTAGAACTCAGAATGAGTTGCGAGCTGAGTTCGCTGCATTGAGAGCAGGAGTCGAGAACCCTTTACCGCCTGCAGTGGTTCCCGCCACTTTACGAGATGAGTATGACCCGGGCACGAGAACGCTACATCACTGAATTCGGCTACCGCCAAATCAAGGGCCATACAAGCTGAGATCGTCCTTCATTTCAGTGCTTCTCAAGTTCTACGAGAATGCTACAGAGGAGCCGTTTACCTTTCTGCAGCAGTTTGAGATGATTTGTGGTACGACAAGCTATCCAGGAGTTACGCAGGAGGCTGTGCGCCTTAAAGCCGTTCCCTTCACCTTAGCAGATAAGGCACTTTACTGGTTGAGTCATCTAGGAAGGGAAGTTTCTACATGGGATGATTTAAAGTCCGCATTCCTGCATAAGTATTTTCCTCTGGGAAGGATGAACATGATGAGGAATCAGATCTCCAACTTCACGCAGCTTCCGAATGAATCTTTCCATGAGGCATGGGATAGATTCAAGGATCTTACGGAGAGATGCCCGCATCATGAGATACCGATGAAGGTGCTTGTGCAAAACTATTTTGGAGGACTCCAGCCGGACATTCAGGGGCTAGTGAGTGCTGCATGTGGCGGTAGTTATTTGAATAAGCATGTCGAGACAGTCCGATCCATCTTCGAAGGGATGGCGGAGAACTCGAGAGTCGTCGTCTCTACTCGGGCATTCCATAAGGCCCCTCAGCCACCACATCATTGAGAGCATCATAAGGTGGCTAATATTTCAGAGTCTGAATCCAACACCAACATGGTCTTTATTAGCGAGAAATTAACGTTGGTAGACGTGATTCAGAAACAAGTTCAGGACTTACATCCGCTACGAGAGTTGGAGAAACTCTCATCTCTGCCTCAACAGTTGAGTGATCTCACGAAGAAGGTTTCAAAGCTACAACTCAGTATCAGCAGGTCCAATCTTCTTCGACTTCACAACCTGCATGGAGGACTTTACCCGCTCCGCCCACCCGACAGATACATTTTGTTCAGAGCGAGCCCGAAACTCCGCAGATTGATTGGCATGAGGATCAGTCTCATGCCAATCCCGGTCAGATCACCAGTGCTGCGGACATGGATGTTGAGTCTCAAACCGCTCTTGAGATCAACGGGATTTGGTATACTCCTATTTAGCAACAGAGTGGACCTCATCATCAGCAGCAGCAGCAGCAGTACAGTCAACCGCAGCATGGACGTCCACACTTCCAGCACCGACAACAATTCATGCAGCAACAGTCTCACCAACATGCATATCAGAGACCACATTCCTATCAATATCCTGCTAACCATTCACAGACATATCATTATCAGCAGCAGCAGCAGTAGTCTTCCTTTACACCGCAGAGATCCTTCCAGCCTTACACCTCGCAGCAATACATGCCAAGGCAGGAGAAAGTAGAAAGACAAGGTCACCATACCGAACCTGAGATGTCTTCACATGCTCAGGCCCTAAATCAAATCATGGATATGTTGAGTACACTCCAAATTGCACACAAAACATAGATGGAGCAGGTTAACCATCGTCTGGATGAGTTAACCGCGTCAAAGATCACTCTTCCAGCTCAGCCTCAGATGAATCCGAATAACAAGAGGAGGCATCCTGATCAGGTAGACAACATTACAGGTACGATCTCTTGTCCTGAATTTTTATCTAACTTCATTCGTCTCAGGAGCGGCAGATCACCACGAGCACCTGATGGAGTAGAGTAGAGGCATCAGATGAGGAGCGAGAGCAAATCCATAAGTAGTCATATTCTGATGTTGAGGAGGAGAACCAACACATTGATGAGGACCACCATAATGATCATAGAGAAGGGAGCAATGCCGAAACTATTGACATGGACACCGACGAGTCAGACGATGATATCATGCCATACCATGCAGATACTCCCGATAAAAATGTTTCTTCCTCTGTTTTAGAGAGTTTTGTACATAATTCTGAAACTCTCGATGTACAAGCTGATTCTAAATTGAATAAAAAGTTTGATTTTCTCATTCCCGATATTGTTCCTTTTCCTGATGCTTTGTTTGGAAAAGGAAAGGAAAATGTCAAAAAGAATGTTGTGACTCCAGAGACTGAAAGACTATTAAAAGATCACGTCTTCTTGAAGATCCCACTTCACGATGCCTTGGATCATTTTCCTACGCTTAAGAATCAATTGAAAAATCGATGCACCACGCGTAGGAAAAAGAGATCACGTACAGAAAAACATGTTTTGACCAAGGCTACATCCTGTGCAAAACAGAACAAGTTACCTAAGAAGAAAAAGGATTCAGGAGCACATTATGTCAGATGCGAGATCGCCAATGCCGTATTCGATCGTACTCTATTAGATAGCAGTTCCTTGATCAATTTGATACCATCTTCTTTATTCGACAAGCTCTGAGTTAGGTCCTCTTTACAAATCCCACGCGATCCTTCAGTTTGCCGATAGATCTGTAAAGAGACCTAGGAGTATATTGAGGAATGTTATCGTAACCGTACAGGGCCTGCAATTCCCAGTGGACTTTACTGTCCAGGACATGGATTGCCCGACACAGTTGCACCTTACCCCGATCATTCTTTGGAGGCCTTTCTTAGAGACCGTGAAGGCTCTCTTCGATTATGATACAAGGAAGGTATCTTTTCGCACCGAGGGCGAGAAGATACATATAGAGAGGGCGAGAGAATCAAACACATCCAGTGATGCATCTTCAGATTCTTGAGTTCTTTAGCCACTTGTGATTACATGAATGAGGTTCGTTTTGGTGACCTTGAAAGGTATCAAGTAGAGACCCAGGACTTCCTAGCAGAGGATGGGTCCGAGACTACAGCTGGCAATTCTTTCGAGGGTACTTCATATTTCAGTATGGATGATGAGAAGAAGTGGGATCAGACTTCTGAGGAGTTTATTGCAGATCTTCCAGATGTGTATGCTTGCTATTTTTGCAGACATGGTTGGTGATTTTCTAGAGGTATTTATGGATGATTTTTCGGTCTATGGTGAGTACTTTGACGATTGTTTAGCGCACCTAGACCAGGTTCTTCAGAAATGTTGTGAGGTAGATCTCATTCTGTCATGGGAAAAGTTAGTTTACTTTTCAGAAGAACATTTATTATTGTAGTAATTCTAAGACACTTGGACTCTTCTTAGACATTTGAACTCTCGGGGTTTGTTTTGCCGAGCATCAGTGTGCTTGGGGGACCTCACTGTGGTTTTCATCGAGTTTTGTTTTGATCGCATTTTTCTTTCTATTTGATTCTCAAAGTTTTGGCCCTAGAAGTAGGATTTTTGATTGATTGTGACGTAATAAGCTAAGGCCCAATCTAAATTGCTTTCCTGCACCTATAGATCCTAATTGAACCTAGCTAAAAATAAATAATAAAAATTTAACTTGATCAATTGAGAGGTCACATGTCGCTAGAGGTCGTATACATCGCGTGCAGGATCCGTTGTGGCGGACACCGATCGACATCCGAGACTGGACATCGACCTCTCTCTCTCTGATCAGTTAGCTATTGTTCTTCACAATCATTAGAAATTGCTTGTCTTAAGGCCGATTTCATTGTACATCATATAGTTAGTTTACTTTCAGTCTTTTAATTTATGCATGGATCACCCTACACGTAGAGTGTTGGTGACATGTATGCATCTCTATCTTTGCATGCATCATCGTGTTTGATCGCGCATTGGTTTTTTCGACTTCTCCCCTATTTTTAGACTTAAAATAACTCATGAGTTTGAAAAATTCATTAGGCATTGCTTTCATTTGAAAAAAAAAATCTAAAAAAGAGAAAACCATAAATTGGGATTGTTAATGCAAACTTGACCCTAAAATTCATCTTATTTAAAAATTTTGTTTTGGGAGAGTCACCTCCTCATTGAATGGTTTGTATGTAACGAGAGAGTGACTCGCACACTAGTCTAGATCCATACCTGAACTTCCTTTAGACTACTGGTCTTGTGGTTAGTCATTCTCTAGTGAGGATTTCTCAGGGTAGCCGGTAAGCGGTTCGGAACTTTCTTAGCAGATTGGATAGATCGAGTAGTCGGTAAACGGTCCGCAATCCATACTGGTTGGGAAAGATCTAACTGTGGGATTGGAGCAGTCTCCTGGGAGCGTCGGGTTCCTACCAGCTCACTTAATTGCTCTTATAGACTGATTGATCACCTAAAATAAAATTGACAAGACTAACGACCGAACCCCTACGGTCATCATCTCAGTGTTACGTAGGTGAATTAGGGGTTTGACTTCTGATCTTATTTGCATTTCCAGATCTCATCTGCATTAATCCATACATCACGATAATGGGAAGGAGGTCCCTTAGGCTTCCTTTGACAACACTGCTCTCGAGCACTCCGTTCCACTCATCTATGGCAGCTTCGGAGAGCCAGACCCGCTCTCCGAACGTGAGTTCGCTACCACCCTGTTCCCCCTGGACCACCCTTCTTCAACCATTCCTGAGGTGCCCGAGCAGAGGCCAGCATTGATTTATGTTCACTTGATGGCACCTAAGTTGGGGTCTTTTGCCTTTGCAGAGACCCGCGAGATGGCCAGCAGCGACAGAGGCACTAATGAGCAGCCCAGGGTTCTACATATGTTCTTGATCAGGGTGCCATCAACAACACACTCCAGCCTCCCTGGAGATGATGCAGACACAGATTAGAGATCAGGGAGCATTTATGGCAGAGGTTCGCAGAGAGTTAGCATAGATGTGAGCCGATAGAGACCAACCAGATGGTGGAGAGATACCCGCAGTTGGATGAGGAGACAGACACCCGGAGGATCAGCCAGAGTCAGTCAGATAGCCACGGCCGATGTATCAGATGTGTCACCTGGTGCAGAGCCGTTCGTGGGTAACAGGCAGATGCTGAAGCATTTCGTAGAGACTACTGATCATCTGGCTCTTGTTGAAGTGATCTATTTTGTACATGACTCATGATCATTCTTTCACTTTATCTCATCATGTACAAAGACTTTTGAGCTATTCGATTTTTAGAGATCCACAACACTTGTATATTCTTCGTAGACCACAATCGTCCTCATTTTTGCTTGTCTTCTATGCTTAGGATACCATATCCTAAGTATAGGGGGACTGATTGTTCGTTGATTAGCATTTTCTATTTTGTTCTTTCTTTTTTGTATATACTTTCTTTTTAAAAAATCCTGATCTCCAATTTTTGGTCACATTCTTTTCTATACTTAGGATGCCTTATCATAAGTATAGGGGGGACCGAGTGATTTCGATGATCTCGTTTTCGTTATTTCTTTTGTTCATTCGTTGTATATTCTTTTTCCTCAGTCACTCATTTTTGCTCTCCAGTTATACTTACGATGACCTGATCGTAAGTATAGGGGGGTTGACTGACTTGTATTCTCTTATTCTTTTTCACCCACTTTTACTTAGCACGAGTTATGTCCTCCTTTTTCTCTTTTTGACGCTATGAGGACATAGCACAAGCTAAGTATAGGGGGTGTGTATATATTGTATATATATACTTTTGTCCATAACTCGTACTTTTATGTATTTTCTATGTCTATAAAATCTATAAAAAGTGGGTGAGGGTTAATTTAAAATCCATCTAATTATTCATATATTACTTATAAAATCCTTATAAATAAGTAAATAATGTCTAAAATCTGTATTTAAAAGATTTAAATTAAAATATGTATTAAAAATATGAATAATACTTACTTAAAATCCTATCTATTAAAATATGTGTAAAAACCATTTAATCTTTGTAAAATTATCTGTATATAAAATCTGTAAAATACATTAGATATTTAAGTCGAATAAAATATATCTGGTAATTGTACAAATATTTATTAATAAAAATTAGAAAATCCATAAAAAATACAAAGTCCTAAAATTCATAAAAATTACAAAAGCCTTAAAATCCATAAAAATGAGTAAAATTCAGAAAATATACTTCACAAAAACATTGTTGCATTTGCATTCGCATTTTTCAGAATAAGTTTTATTTCTGGAACTAAGGATTGAGTCTAGAGTCTAAAGGATGGAGCTTTATGGCCTTTAACTCTCATTGTAAGGAGCCTACTTAGGATCTGGAATTTAGACTCTTCAGGTCTTTTACTTAAAATCTCTGGGTTCCATAAGACCATATTTGGAAAACAACTCATATGTGCTTAAGAAAACCATTTGGTGTCATCCGTACAACTCTACGCCAGTGAACCAATCTTGGACACATGCACTCTGCACCTAGCTCGACTTGCATGGAGTTGCGAAGGACAGTAAGGCGTTTCTATCCTTGTTTTTTCAGCATGGACGTCTAAAGATGGGAGAGATTGGGGTTGCGATAGTCGCTTCGGATGAGGGAAGGATCTGCTGACACAATTTTCTAAGACCTCAAAAAAGGGACGGAACAAAAGATGTTATATCCGTCGAGGCACAAAGAGATGAATGCAATGCAAGCAAATTACAAAGCCAAATCAAAGAAGAAGCCATCAAATATAAATACGACCACAATGGTCCAAGCTTCCACCAAAAATGCTTGCACATCTAGTAAAGACTTAGCTACACCGGTTGAGCTTCATAAGGAGATGCGTCTACACTGGTCGTACTCCACTTCTTTTCTTATTCTTCTACTTTCTCTCTATATTCGATTGTGTACATAGCACGAACTGACCTCAAAAGGGAATACCTCCCTCCCCGAGGAAAGAGTAGCTGGATGAGGAATCAATGGAAGTGTATAGCTGGGATGGACGGTTTTTTCGCTTCTTTAAGCAGGAAAAGCTAAATCAATTAACACACTGTACAAATTGACTTCAGGATGATAGAGTTTGCGATGTGAATAAGTGAGTCTGAGCTAGCTGGTGAGGTGATCTTGAATAAGGATTTATGGAACTTAAGGACTGTTGAGGATAAAATCCTAATCCTAGTTAAGGCTCCGACAAAATGCCTGTTTCAGGCCCGATCGAGCTCTGTCCTTTGTCTGTTCTCATGAATTGGTTTAGGAAAACAAATTCATTCTAACTTTCTTTCTTTTTCACTTACTGTTCAAATAAGTGTTTGCTAAAGGACTAGCAAAGTTTAAGTATAGGGGTTGATGAATCCATGATTCATTAACTTTTCTGTCGTATTTTATCATAAAACCCTTAACAAATACATGTAAATATTCATTAATTTCCACATTTTATCCAAATCCTATTCATGAATAAAAATACACTTTTATGCATCAAAAACATGTAAATAAATAAAGAAATAAAAAATAAAGAAAAGAAAAAGAAGGCAGATTGTAGATATGTATATATGTACAATATGATTCAGAAAATATAAATATAGCTGAAAGATATATTTATATAACCTAACCCCGAGACCAAGTCAGCATGGATTGGTCAACAAAACAACAAGTAGGGGGAGATAAGAAAATAAAACCATAAAAAATAATAATTAAAGAACACTCCACGCATTATTCATTATTTATCAAATAGTTATCAAATCTTCATTGATTTTTAATTAATTCATATGAATATATTTTTCACCAAACTCTTTTCTTTTTTATTTCTAAAAATGTTTATAAAAATATAAAAATAAGTTAAAAATATTATCTTGTATATATGCCAAGAAATCCAACTTGTAAATTGTCAAAATCTCAATTTCCGAACATCATAACTTCCTCATACGAACCCCAATTTAACTCTACTCACTTTTAAAATTCATAAAATAATATTCTCTAATTAATAGAGGTGGTTTCATTGAAATCGGGATCCATTTGCAAAAAGTCAGTTTTGGGACCTAACGACAACAAGGTTTCTGGGCTATTTATTTTATTTAGAACACATTATATATAGTTTTATTAATTTTATAATTTCTAATTATTCATGATATTGTATTTTCAACATGATTTATTTCAGAATTTTTGGAGATTATTTATTATTTTATTAAAATCCAAAACCCTAATTTATAGAAAATATGAACTATCTAACTTATACCTGTATTTATTAATATAAATAAATTATTTTATTAAAATCCACACAAATTCATAAAGGCATTATTTATTATTCTAATAATTAAGAAAATATAAAATTTATAAATAATTACTTATTTATTGAATTAAAAAATTCAATACCTATTATTTATACTTATTTATTACTATAATATTTATATTTCGAATAATATTTATTATTTACGAAAATTAATTATACCATAATTTAGATAATTTAATTATTTACATTTTTTGTTTTTATACCTATTTAAATAACGTTATTCACTATTTATTATATAATTTATATTTTATTTAATCATCTGGCCAACCAGGTGTTGACACGTGTCAGCACCTGGTTCTTCTTCAAGAACTCAGGCTGTTGACATTCTGTTCCAACGCATCCTCTTCACTGATATTTCCCCGTGCGCCTAATAACTAATTCACTCGATCCTATCCCCCCATCCTATCCTCCTAACTAACACCACTCACGCCCACCATTAGATCAACCTTAGACCTTCTCCATTTCACCTATAAATCTACCTAAAAGTTGGCACGAGCCAACTAACTTTCTCCAACCTAACTCTGAACCACAGATCATCAGCCGACCCTTCTCTCTTTCAAGCCTTGTCCCAGCCATCTAAGGTGGTGACAACGCCTAGGAGAAGCCTAGTGTGGAAGAAGAACGTCGGAGGAGAAGCTCCAGGGCGACCACTCGCCTTGCATCGCAGCCCAGCGCCGCGTCAAGCTCCGGGAAGGATCGACCGTCGAGCTGTTATCCGAGGTAATATACCTCTCTAGTCCCAGATCTATTCCTCCACCTTTCATCCTTTATTTCTCGAGCCTTGTGCCGTGTTTAGCATAGCTAAGTGCGTGATTAGGTTGTTTAGACATCATTAGTAGACGCCCTATCGAATTCACCTTTTAAAACAACTCGAATCGATCAAGATCATTCTCATAACCCTTATCTTTCGCACATTTTTTTTAATTCTGGAAATACAATTTCCTTAACTTGCAAATCTAATATTCTTGGTTTATTCTTGCAAGAATCGAGCATAGTAATATTGTTCGTAGGTCTACATTTCACTTGTAGCCATTACTTATCTTCTGGAGCCACAAAGATCCGAGGAGAAGATCCAAATCATAAAAAGTTTATCACCCTCCAGGGCAGACGAACCGGCCATCTTCATCAGTCATTTACCGCCGATAACGACCACCTCCGACCGTCCTCACCCGTAGGCGAGCTCGAGGGGTGAAGGCATCACCCCTCTGGCCCTGTCGGAGACCCCACAGACTCGTACATCGATGACAATAAATAGGAGAAGCAGCCATCTTCAACGTCCGCACGAATAGCCTGAAGAACATCAAGAGCTTACAGACTGTATAGGCTTGCATTACGTGTCCCCAGCGGACGATCCAGATAACGGTTGATCTTCTAACCCAACCGACTTCCAGATCTTCCAAGCCGCTCCAGGAGTTTCCAGAATTACAATTGAGGTCCTTGCACGGGGACCTAATTGTAATAAAACCTATTTCCTTTGAATGTTAGTCACTACAGGGACCTTTCTATAACAAAAACATCAATCTTTTCTTGCAGTTAAGCCCCCTGGCTTGTAGGGGGCATTTGGACCTCATATTTTCCACATTTTTCTGTGATTTTTCTAGGGTAGATCGATAACTATCCAAGCTATTTTTAGAACATTTTTCTCGTATTTTTCATCGCTTTTTTATTTTTGTTTCTTGAGTTTGTTTTGAGTCGAATTTGTTTTCAATTTCTTTCCTTGTAAAATCAAGAATAAAAGAAGATTTTGTTGGAATTATTTCCTTGACTTGAAAACCGTGGTTTAAACATTCTGCTTCCTTGAGTTCGACCCAAGCACACTCACCTGGTTAAATTAGTAGTGAATAATAAAAATAGGATTTTATCTCATGTTTTATCGTAATTTTTGTTTGATTCAACGTGGTTCCCTCTCTGCGGCTTTTCTACATCGACAATCTCCTAACCGCAGGTCGGGACCGCATTTAGCACCCGTGAATCCCACCGATCTCTTGCTTAATCCAGCCAGTATATCTCCGATTTGAATCCCCAGCATCTCATCAGATATCGACGTACCTTGACCCAAATATCCTCTCGATCATCCTCACAATCTGATCAAGTTAATTTCCCACACCTTCTAGATCCATCCTCGATCGAACCCAACACAAATTACTTGCTATCCTATATCAACCCCACCTCATCCTCTATAAAGCCCGGCACCACCACCTCCGTCCGTGACCCGCCGATACCAGCATACGAGAAGGGGGATCCAGGATCTTCGACCGGTTGTGATAGAGTTGTATCGAACCTCCATAGTCTCCAATAACCTCCGACCCCACACAACGAGATTCGAGGCGTATCAACCTCGTTGTAGCCGACATCCTCCACTACCATCGCTCGCCCTCCGCGGCTCGAGCATCTACTCCAGGTATCCCCAGTTCATCTCATTCTTCTTTCTCTCCAATCCTCCTCTCCTTTCGCTCCTCCGATCATCATCGTCTCCCACCACCACTTTCCACGCTCTGCCTCATTGACTTCCATTTTCTCTAATCCGGCATCGGGACCACCAAGTCATGGAGATCCTCCACCTCGCAGTTGCACAGCCTTGACCTTCGACAACATATTTGATCATCTTTGACTCGAGGAACCATCTCTATTGACGCCTCCTGGGAGCCCCAGGAGCCACCGCCATTGATCACCTTTGTTGTCGTTCATCTCCGACTTCTAAACCGTCACTGGATCGCCACCGATTCTGCTTTCCATCGACATCATCGACTCTTTGGCCACTCCTTTGCTTCGAAGACCATCTCCATCGCCACGCAACGGAGCTCCTCTTCCAGGAGCTACGTCGTCCTTCACACCTTAACCATCGCCTCGACATCTTCATCGGCGCCGAGCTTCTCTAGGAGTTCTCCACAGGTGCTCCTCCTCGCTTCTGCTGCCTGGGGGGCATAAGGGGCTGGGCCCTGATCCCAGGAGCCCCTCACATGCTACACACGCTCGAAGGTGCACAAATTACAAAGAAGCCCCTGGACGTCCTCATATTCTAAAATGCCCCACTGCTTAAGAAGGCATGTGCGTCGCACGTGCCTGATGAACCACATTTTCACCACTTTAATGATCGTATTTTATTGTAGTATAGGTGGTGAAAAGATTCATCAAAGGCCACACCTTCGAATATGTGGAACTTATTTTACTTGGTAAGATACCAAGGTCGAACATAGGGACACGAACCTCCTCATATATTCATTAAAAATTATTGATTAATAATGAGTGATTAAATTCTCAGGTCTAGGTCTTCATATGTAATTACAATGCATGATACAGAGGATAAGCAGCTACATTATGCACACAAAATGATGCAAAGATTTATTAATATGATGCATGCATTTTTTTTCTTTTTGTGCAATTATAATGAAATATGCAGGACAATGCCATGCAATGCAACCATGTACAAATATGCCCTAAAAAGATTCAAGTCAATGAGTTAGAAAAGATAAGTTTATTTCCAAGACAAATTGAGCATTAAAATGAAACCACGGCATTTTAAATTAATGAGCAAGGGACACTTTATATTTCAAAAATTAGCATATTTAAGTAAGTATCAACCATGAAAAAGTGATGCCACTAAATAGAGAATAAAACAAGCGTCAAAATGAAACTGAAATCAACTCATTTGGAGTTTATATGCTCAAGTTATTGAATGAAGAGTGTTAGAGAATAAATGCAATAAAAAATGAAAATAAATGGATAAATAATCACAAATATGCCTCTGGAGGGGCATATTTGTAATAATCAAAACCCGGAGGGGCCTTACTATAAAATACCTGAGGCATGCATGTAAGGCACACGCTTGGAGGACCTAGATGCAATATTCAGGAGTCGGTGGGTGGATGTAAAGGGCCGGGCCACGTGGCTCGATTAGAGGGAGCCACGTGGCCCAATTGAAAAATTAGAAAAATATAAAAACAAAAAAAATCAGTAAAAATGATTAAATGCTATATTATATAAAAAAGTCAAAACACAAAAATTGTAGATCTCGATGAGATCTACAAGTTTCATGTTGACTAAAATGTCAAAAGAGATCAATTGCATATAGAAATATTTTTTATAGTATTTTTAATAGATAAAAACACTACGTTTTATATGATTTGTTATTTTTTGTATTTTTAATTTCTTGTTAAGATCAAAACAAATATATACAATATTTAATATTATTTTTAGTGATTTTTAAAAAAAGAAAAAAAGAAAATATTAGTCATAAATATAGAATAATTAGGGTTAGGGTTAATTATAAGGAGAAGGATTATTGCTAAAATTGCGGAATTAATGAAGATTTATAATGAAATTCTTATTCTTCGAGTATAAAAGAGAGAATAGTGATGATCAATCATAGATTCATCAAACCCCTATACATAAACTATGCTCGTCCTCGAGCATTTAAAGAATGAAAGAGTCAGATTAATTCCAGATAGTGCATGTGAATTTTCAAGGATCAATTCATCGAAGATCCTTAACTTAAGTGATCCTAAAATTCTGGGCTCAACCATGATCTAGTCAAAAGGAATCCAACTTCTCTAATTATCAGACTCTATGTTTGTACATATAATATAAGGATATGACTTTCAGTGTACTGCAATCATGAAAGTTGAGTCGAGATGTCACCTAAGGTCCCAGTCCAGGAGACTCTCCTCTAGACCTAATCCTCAAGAGTCGGGAATAAGTCTTTTCTTGCAATCAATCCACTGTCTCATTAGTTTGTCAGACTTTGAAAGTATAGATGGAAGGCCAGATGATGGAGGACATAGGGTTATGCATTTTCTTCTCTCTCTCACATTGGAACAAGAATCCTCTCGAATGCCTTATTATTGGACGCATGTATATTTTTGTTTGTTGATCAACGTGTTCATCAAGAGAGTTTGGAGTCGTATGCACTTGTTTTCTTGGGAGTACATCATGGTGTGTCTCTTTTGAGTATCTAAAATACTTTCGACAACCAGACTTGTGTCACTATACGATGCAAAGCCCTTTTTGATTGCTTTACCGACTCCTTGGTCCAAATAGCTTTGGTCTAAGTGGAGACTTTGAAATGTTTGAGAGTGCCAGCCTTTGGTGGAAGCTCTATGAATTTGTATTTGTAATGAGAGCTTGTCCTTGAGAGAACTTCTCTTGAATTTTATTTCAATGATGTTTGGATAGCTCTACTGCTTTTACCAAGAGTCAGCGCACATTTGTCAACAATTATTTAATTTCATCACACCCTAGTACATTTGTAAATATCAAAAGCTAACATTTGAACGTGTTCGCATAATAGCTAGGGTTTTACTGACACTCAGGTTTCTTGAAGCCTTCTTTGACTTTATCCCATCCTCGAGCATCATTAAATCGGGTCTTAATTCAAATCTCCAGTCCTGGTTCCTCAAGTGATAACTCAACTCATCTCATTAATCACGCAGTTGTGAAAGTGATGTGTTGATCATATTATTCAGAAGGTAGAAATGAAGAGTGTGATATAGCGCTCAAATCTTTCAAACCAGGGAAGTGTAGATTATTAAGTTTCAAACCCTAGTGACTTAAGATGATTAACTCTGACTCTGAAGATCTCAAAATCCAAGTGTCCTCAACTCCATAAGCCTTTAGTGATAGTGAATGTATCAGAGATATACCAACTCTAGAGTTAGTGAATTTATGTGATTTTTTATTTTGCAATTTTTTACGGGATTTTTTAATCTCAAGAGAAATAATAACCGTATCAAGCACAATGAATAGTCGCATGATTTTCCATCCAATAATGGTGTAAGTACGGATTATTAGACGGCTACCCGTGTTACTTCACGATGGTGCCATTCACATTGTCTTTTAACCACCCACTCCAGTAAGGGAGACCGTAGTTCCCTCACTGACAAATGGCTACTCATTTCTAAGCTCGGTAGTCAGAATCACTGCTTAAGAAAAGATTTTAATTTTTAAGATTTTTATGAGATTTTTTGAAAAATGTTAATTTTATTTACAAAACAACAAGTTAGTCCCTCATGTTTAAAAATATTCTTGACAAGATTTTTCAAACCATGTCACATTATATATATATATATATATATATATTTCAAAACATTTTCAAACAATTTTCAAAATGAGCAAAACCCCATTTTTCAAATCAATGTCAAACATTTTTCAAAACAACGTAACACAGTAAGAAAATTTTTCAAAACAATTACAGAGATTTTTACAAAAATCAATTCATAAGATATTTATACCCTAGCCTTGGAAAACGTTTCAAAATTTTCAAAATACGAGCTATGACTAAAGTATTTATACAATATATACGGTATACCCCCCTTATACTTAACAGTTGTTATGTCCTCATAATACAAAGTGATATGAAGCCATAACTCAGGTCAAATACAAGGTGATATAGCAGAACTGACTCAGATGGCCTCCTTATACTCAAGTTAAAAATAACCTAATTATAAGAAGACAAGAAGAGGGATGAATGACTAACATAGCCTTATTATTAGGATATGCAATAAGGATGGAGGGATCTGCGGTGAGTGATCAGTGACAATATAAGGTTCCCCCTATACTTAAGCAGAAAAGTAGACTGAGTGTTAGGATATGCATTTAAGGATGGGGAACCTGTGATCAGTTAGGGTTAGAGGGTGGAGTGGATATTCACATATGAATGGATGGAGATGGGGTAAAGCATCTAGGTTTACGAGAGGGTTGAGTAGAGAAGACAATCAAGCTCAACCAAGCAAGCAATACCCCTGATTTTCCAACACACACATGAAGACCAATAAAGGTTGGTCATTTATCTTTTCATTTTTATTGGTGATTATTCATAATTAAAGTTCATTACCTAGATTTTGGGGCTAGGTTTTGGACACTATCCTAGGGATACGTCCTCACCTCTCAACATTCAAACATCCTACGTACAATGACAGGGGTTGCTTTCCCATAAACCAAGAGTGAATTTTATTACAATTTATTTCATTGACTTGCATTAAAGTCCTGAATTTTAATTTGAGGTTGTCACTACATTAATGTGAGAGCAAATCAAGTATTCATCATCTACTCATCCATTCCCAATTTCCTTTAATATCCTGCATGATAAATCATGGAAGATTGAGAAAAGTCAGTGCATTCTTAAAAATCCATGATGCATGCTTGAGAAAGAGAACTTATAGTGCCTCCAGCTATCTTCATGCATATGCAAGATTGCATTACATTAAAATTTTACACTGCGTGTATGCAAGTCGAAGAAACCGCACCCTAAACATGCTTCTATTAGCAGAAAGAATTCAATTTAATTTGGCTAAGTGAAGCGATATATGTGCATCTAGTGATTTAAAAGTGTCCTAACCTACGAGGCAGGCACAAATGATAGAAAAAATAAAGAGCTCGAAGAGTCGTGTGCCTAGCCCTAGGACGACACTCAAGTGGAGCCTCACCCGGACTGAGGTGAGACTTCGCATACCACATGCAAGGTTCATTTTTTTAAATACAAACAGGAGCCCTTAAATGAGTACCTCTAGAAATGCAATGATACAGGTATATAAAAAATAACAATGAAACTGCTTGCTAATTAAAATCCTTGAGTTCTTCATTTCTTCGGTGGCTCTTGCAGCGGGAGCTCCCAACTCCACACCTCCATGTTGGTAGAGTGTCCTCCATCTCCATGGGCCATGCACAAAAGAAACATGTCAGAGAAATATCAAAAAAATAATCAACAAAAATGTTGCAGAAATACACACAATGTGAAGACCTAAAGTTTTGAAAATAGTCCCATCAAAATATTACAATAAAATTCAATAAACAAATAAGGGTGAGTCATGTCCCTGACAGCGATCTTTTTTTATGAACCACATTTTCACCACTTTAATGATCGTAATTTATTGTAGTATAAGTGGTGAAAATGATTTAGCAACCACACCTTCGAATATGTGATAATTATTTTACTTGACAAGATACCTAGGTCGAACACAAGGATATGAACCTCCTCATATATTCATCAAAAATTGTCGATTAAATAATGAGTGATTAAATTCTCAGGTCTAGGTTTTCATATGTAATTACAATGCATGACACAGAAGGATATGTAGATACATTATGCACACAAAATGATGCAGATATCAATTAATATGATGCATGCATTTTTTATTTTCTATTTATGCAATTAAAATGTGATAGAATAGGCAAGATAATGCCAAGCAATGAAACCATGTATAAATATGCCGTAAAAAGATTCAAGTCATTAAGCAATAAAAAGATAAGTTGAGTTCCAAGACAAATTGAGCACTAAAATGAAATCATGGCATTTTAAATTAATGAGCAAGGGACACTTTATATTTCAAAAATTAGCATATTTAAGTAGGTGTCAAAATATGAAATAAGTGATTCCATTAAATAGATAATAAAACAAGCATCAAAAATGAAAATGAAATCAACTCGTTTGGAGTTCATATGCTCAAGTTATTAAATGAAGAGTGTAAGAGCATAAATGCAATAAAAACATGAAAATAAATGGATAAATAATCACAAATATGCCCCTGGGAGGGGCATATTTGCAATAATCAAAACCTAGAAGAGCCTCCCTGTAAGATACCCCAAGCGGGCACGTGAGGCACGTGCCTGGAGGACCTAAATGAAATATTCAGGAGCCGGCGGGTGGATGTAAAGGGTTGGGCCACGTGGCTCGATCAGAGGGAGCCACGTGACCTAATAGAAAAATTAGAAAAAATAGAAAAACAAAAAAAAATCGGTAAAAAAATAGAGGCTATATTACAAAAAAAGTCAAAACAGGAAATGTTGTAGATCTTGATGAGATCTACAAGTTTCATGTTGAACAAAAAGTCAAAAGAAGTCAATTGCACATACAAATATTTTTGGTAGTATTTTTAATAGAAAAAACACTATGTTTTAAAGGTTTTGTTATTTTTAATTTCTTTTTAAAATATATATAATATTTAATCTAATTTTTAGGGATTTTTAATAAAAGAGAATAAAGAGAATGTTAATGATAAATATACAATAATTAGGGTTAGGGTTAGTTACAAGGAGAAGGATTATTGCTAAAGATGCTATTAATGAAGATTTACAATGACGTTCTCATTCTTCAAGTACAAAAAGAGATAATAGTGATGATCAATCAGAGATTCATAAGTGCCAGGGTGGACAAATTGCATCAGACCTCCTCTGGGTCTAGGTGTCAACATTCAAGTCCATGCACTGCATTCTTTAACTTATTTCATTTTTTGATATTGCATCTAGCCCCTTGTCTTTGGTCAGTAATTTGAACCTCATTTTTACATCATTTTATTATTTTAAAAAATGCATTTTGTTCTCCAACTAATTCCTTACATTGTGGCTTGCATTTCATATTTTTATGCTATGTGGTTAATTTTTAATAATAGTTCTCGTGAAAAATTACATATTTTGCCCAATTATGACTCTGATATTCATAGATAATTAGCCACTGCTCAGAAAATTACTAAAAAAGCAGTGATCATAGAATTAGTTGTAATTTACATTATGCCAAAAAATAATTTCTTTTGCATGCATGTTTTGTTCTGTAGGAATAATTTTATGCATTTCAATAATTGATTTTAAATAGATTTTAACCTTTACATTTTTTAGGGTGTAGGATTTTAAGATAGATCACATAGTGATATATCTTGAATAATTTTATTCCTTGGAAATAGTAAGTTTAATATTTATTATAATTAGTTATTGTAAGTCACGATATTCGCATTCATTAATTTATAAAAATATTTATATTACATCAGAAAATTCAAAAAAATATTATTCATTCATTTCATCATTTATAACATCTCAACCATTGTGATTTTTGAACATTGTTTGATTGACATTAATTTTTTCGTCCTTAAAATTGGCCCGCATTTGCATCTGCATTCAAAAAAATGCATAAAAAATACCAAAAAACTGCCTCGAAAACTGCACATTAAATCTTATAGACATTAACTTAGGTTATTCCTTTGCCTCCTTGAATCGACCCTTAGAAATGCTCGGGTTAATAAACATAAAAACCACTTCGCTTTAATTGAATATTTAAATTGTGGTTATTTTTTTGATTGATCTCTTATTCCCCGACTGCAACGAATCGATACATCTAATTCACAAGAATTAACATAGGGTAATTTCGGGGTCATCAAAAGGTGTCGTTACGGGGGAGGAAACCGGCTTAGGTTTTTGTCTAGAAAATTTAGTGTTAGGTTTCCATACGCTTGGGTAGTCTGACACCCAAGCCTTCACTATACATTTTTTCTTCTTTTTTTATTTTCCAGCATTTATTCTTTTTCTACATTTTTTCTCTTCTTTGTTTTTTATCAATTTTTGTGCCAACTCTCTTAAATTTTCTCTCTTATTTTTGGTGTGAGGTACCCTACATTCGTGGAGCCATTTCTGAAAACCAACGCATTTTCACCGGCTACCAAAAAGTCACATATTAAATTAAGATCAAGTCGAGTCGTGGAAGAGCATAGAGTCTACAATTTTAATTTCTGTAATTTTAACTCTTGTAAATAATTTATTTACATCGGTTTCTGTTTGGATTCTTGTGTGTGTAACAAGACCCGAGCTTTCTTTTTCTGTAGTGTGGTGTGGCATGTTCGCTCTCCATGAGGGTGGGGCCCAACTTGAGTGGCTCATAGGTAGACAAACACACGGCTAATAGAGATTCTAGGATTTTCATTGTTTGTGTTCGTAGAGCCTAGATCCACAATGCACATCTAACTGAGACGCACTCTAGATTGTTCAATTTATTCAAAAATTCAATTCATTTCTTTATGGCTAATAAACCTTTCTGCTCGGTGCGGTTTTTATCGGCTTGCATTCATAAAGAATAAATTTTCTATTCTTATACTGCATCCCACATAGATTGTGAGGAATCGTTGTAAGTCTTATGACTGAATCATTGTTTTCCGCATGCATCGGCTTTTCCTGAATTTTCTCCCTCATGTTTTGTCACGTAAGATTTAAAGGAAATTGGGACTGGATGGTAGACATGCATTTGTGCTTACCTAATTTTTCAGTGGTCACCTAATTAAAATTGAGATTTCTAAACAAGGTCAACTTTAATTACTCATAAAATGAAGAATATTTGCGGGAGAATAACCATGTCCTTGGACTTACTTATCTTTTTGAGTGAGTGAGGGATGCACACTTAGGATAGAGCCAAGCATCGGAATCTTCATTCAGACAACAGTAACTAAAAACGACTGGCTACTTCTCAATGAGGGAATTGCGATCTCTCTTAGCAGAGTGGGTGGTTTGGCACCGTCCTTAAGTAACAAGGGTAGTCGTTTTATGATCTGTACTTACACCCATACTGGTTGAAAGTGGAAGCAACTAGTCGGGCGAATTTAGGATAGTATCTAGGAAAACTTCTGACACCTAACAACTCGCTCAAGGACTCAAGATTGATATTATCACCAATTAAATTTGAAAAAATAATTGGACGGCTTTTGTTGCCTTCATAATGTTCAGTAGATGAATTTGGGATTTGCTTTGTATTTATCTTCAGGGTGTGTATGTTCAAAAACTATGCTCTCAGTGCCTTTCCTCACTCCTTGCTTGACATTGGGCTCAAACTTCGATCCTTTCCGACATCGAAGATGACTAGTCGGGGGATTTTTGTTCGGATTTTGTGAACCAATCTTTGAACCCTCCAAAGAGTACATCTTCCAAGGTCCCTTCACTTCCTGGACTATCCTGGACTCATGACTCTTGAGTTCAGGATCACTCACTTCAGGGATGGTCACACACCAACCAACCCCTTCCTCTCTTCCTAAGTCACCGAGGAAGACCTTCGCCTCAGTGAGGTTGATTTAAACTCAATAGCCTCATATAATTCAAACCCATTTGTTGATGAAGATTTTGCACACGATTCAATCAAGATGCTGCCCAAGAAACATAACGATGACGATGAACAACGAGAGGATCCCATGGAGATGGTACTTGCAAGATTAGCAGCCTCTGAGTAGCAGTAAGCTTTACTTCGAGATCAATTAGGATAGTTGAATGTTGGGAATGACCCACCAATGGAGGTGGCATATAATCCGGGGCAATATGGAGTGAGAAATTATTTCAGTCCCCCTGATTGAAGCTGCAATTTTTGAACATGTTGCCACACTTCAATGGGAATGCCACTGATGAACCCTATGCATTCCTCAGGGACTTTGAGCTCGTTTGCGCTAACCTTAGACACCTAGAATTAATCAGGATTATATCAAGCCTACTGCCCTTCATTTCGCTTTGGAAGGCAAAGCAGATTATTGGGTGAAGAACTTAGGAGCGGCTACAACTAAATTTTCCAATTCAAGGACATGTTCTTAAAGAAGTTTTACCCTATGAGTAGAACTAATCAGATGAGGACACGTATAACCAGCTTTTCTCAGCTTCCTAATGAGCCTTTCTGTGAGGCATGGGATAGGTTCAAGGATCTCTTACAGAAGTGTCTGTGTCATGGTATGGATGATAACTAGGGGTGTAAGAAAATTCTCAAAGTTCGATATTCGCTCAGGTTCGGCTTGTTAAAAGTTCGATTTAGATTCGGTTCAGAAATAAACGAACCGAACCTGAACACAAGTTTAGGTTCGATTAAATAAACGAACCGAACCTAAAAATCATAAGTTCGCTCAGGTTCGATTCGTTAAAAGCTCGATAAATATACACATATACATATTTACAAATCCTTGTCCGTAGAAGTGGATCTTATTTTAAGATGAGTGGTTTTTATCCTAGGGTAAGTGAATTTTATCTAGAGATAACTAGATATTTATGGGATAAGTAGGTTTTATCTCTGTATAAACTATCCAAAAATAAATAGTCACGTCATGTTTACAACATCCATCATCTATGTATCTAGTACTTTTCCCTTCTTTATCTTCAAATCAACAGAACAAGTATAAACATTACTTATCGAATATCTCCACATTATTCTTATTCAGTATCCCCATCTGAATAGATGTAAAAATATATTATAATTATATGTTTTACAAAGAGACGAATTCCTATTAGTCTCATTTTTTCAAAAGATGAAGATGAGTTAGATAAATAAAAAACTAAATGAATATTTATTCTAATTGTAGATACACATATATATTTCCATTTCTTTTCTTTTCACTTCCTCTTATTAGAGAATTCTTAAGTTCGATATTCGTTTAGGTTCGATTCGTTTAAAAAGAGGTTCGATTCGGATTCGATTCGAAAATAAACGAACTGAACCTGAACATAAGTTTAGGATCGATTAAATAAACGAACCAAACCTAAAAAATATAGGTTCGCTCAGGTTCGGTCTGTTTACACCCCTAATGATAACATCTTGATCCAGTCTCTTTACATAGGTCTCAACCATGAGGTGCAGGGTCTAGTGAGCGTTGCCTCTAGAGGCAGTTACACATCATGAGGAGAGGATACCGTCTAGAAGATATTCGAGTAGATGGCTGAGACAAACCGCCTACAGATCGCCAACAGGGCATACACTAATACCCCCCGTTATACTCAAATCTAGGGGGGAATGTTGTGGTTGATTCCTCCAAGGATATGGGCATCATTGCAGACAAATTAGTAGTTGTGGAACGAATCGATAAAATGGAAGATGAACTTGATAGCAGAATCTCCAAGATTCCGAAGTAGTTGGAGAAGCTGACTGAGAAGGTATCCCATATTAAGATACTTGCCATGATTGCATCGTCTGCTTCTATCTTTCGCGTACACCATATTCAAGAGCAACCGATGTCAGGGCAACCCCAACCTTGGATTCAGGATCAGTCCTATGCCCAATCTTTCCAACAGCAGATACCACCAGCTGAGACAGTCCAGGAGGAGCCTCCCCATGTGTGGGAAGTGAATGGTGGTTGTATACACAAGATCCTGTTCAGTAGGGAAACACTTGAGACCGTCAGTCATACAAACGTCCTCCAACCTTTTACAACACGATATTCACCTCCGCACCCTATCCAGTGCAACACAACCCAGATTCATACCCAGCAGAAGCAACAACAACAGTATTACCGTAAAGGCCAATACCATGCGAGCTAGCAATGCTCGCAGTCTCAGCAGATACCCTAACCGCAGAGACAACAGCAGCAGTACTTGAGCCACCGGGGTCAATCTTCACGTTCGTATTCCTCACAACATTACACCTCTTCATCTGAACCTACATATATTCAGCAACATATTCTCGAGGAGCTCCGTTCCAATTAGAACGAAATTCAGTATTTACAGGTGGATGTCAGTCACCTATCACGTTGGAGAGACGAGCAGTATGCACCATCTACCTCCTCCTAGCCCAAGTTCAAGCTAACCCCAATAGCTCAAATAAATTTCAATCTCAGTAGTTTGGTCAAGTATACTATTCAGACTCTCTTATATCTGAACATGAGATCCTTTCATTTGACAATATTAATGTTATGTCACTCAGGAGTGGAAGGATCGTGACTATGCCTGACTGGACAAGGGGAGTGGAGAGGGTCATCTCTGAAGCACGACCTGATGAGACTTCAGAGGACCAAGAGGAGAGGCAATAGTTTTCACTGCCCAATCAACAAAGACTGAGGATTCATACTCGAGGGAAAGATAACACGACACAAGTGCAGCATCGGCATGGGGACACTATGGAGTCTACGACGGACCTTGAACCTCTGGTTGTGGCAAATTTACCTTCGTCATTAATTCCACAACATGTTGTAGACAATCTTGATTGTAACTTTCAGTTGAAGAATAAAAATGCATTAATAAGAAGTTCGTTTCAATGAAATCAAAGATGACGCTTCTATTTATGACTCGAATCCTTCATCACATGTCTCGATTTCTTCTATCCCTTCCCCCCATGCTCTAACAGGAGGAAAGCACAAATCAAAGAAAACACGTCAAGATGACTCAAAATGGTATTTTGTCAAGAGAACATCACAGTTAAGGTGCCATTTGAATAGTATGTGGATAACAATCCCGCATTTCAGGAGAACTTAAAAATGAGATGCATGCCTACAAGGACTCGCAGGAAGAAACCATACCAGTATGCGAAGACTATGTCTTATCAGTATCCACTAGTCATTGTGTTAAGAATTAGCAACTACCAAGGAAAAAGAGAGACTTGGGTGCTCATTATGAGGAGAGTCATATCGACGACATTGCATTTGCACACACTCTCCTAGATGATGGTTCTTCAGTCAATCTTCAACCCTTAGCATTGTATTACAAATTGGAGTTAGGATCACCCAGAAAATCACCAGCTCTACTCCAATTTGTGGATCGATCAATGAAGAGACCTAAGGGAGAGGTGAAGAATGTTGTTATCCTGGTTGAGGGGCAAGAGTACAAAGTGGACTTCACTGTCCTTGATATGGAGACCCCCAATCATTGGAGAGAATCTCAAATCATTATTGGACGACCATTTTTTAGGGTCGCAAGGGCAGTATTCGATTGCGACACAGGATTAATGAAGTTCCGTTCTCCAAGTGAAGAAATGAACTTGGAGACGAAGCAGAATGGCAAAGACCTGATGAATCTCAAATTAATCACTCTAAAAGTGACTAATTAAGCTCAAATACCCAAAATTCATTGGTATTTCTTCATTTATTCTGCATAATTAGCATTCATGCATGTATTAACAATAATTGCTTTTGATCACTCATATTGCATAAAATAAGAAGCCAAAAATCTCAATCAAAATGACCTGTAAAATAGCCTAAATTCCTTGATTTTTAACTAATTCATGATAACTCCAAATAACCTAAAATGACCTCCATTGTGTACATATTACTAACAAGAACAAATAAAAATACAAAAAAAATCACTAACTAAAATAAGTGGACCAAAAACCCAAACCCTAATTCCAGGATTCTCAGATTAAAACATCGATATCTTCCTCATATAGTGTCCAATTTGATCGTCCTCACTTTTAAACTAATAGCATTCAATTACCTTCAAAACAGGACCAAGTTCAAGCAAATCGGAGCTCGTACGTGAAAGTTGGGTTTTGGGCCTCTTTTATACATTTTATATTTTAGCAGTTTTTGACCTATTATTTTATGCACTTAATTAAATCATTTTATTTTAATTTCTTTTCATTTATTTTCTTCAACAAAAGTTTTATTAAAATTGGCAAGAATCCAAATCACAAAATGAGCATGAAATCAAAGAAACTAACTAAGTCTGAGTATTCACCAACAACATGTACAAAAGTTGTCATGTTCACATTTTATTTTATTTCTTCTTTTTTTAATTAATAAAAATACAAAAAAACTAGATTAATGTGTAAATATTTATCTTTGTTTTTATCATATTTTTCTGGATTTTTATCTGACTTAAAAATAACAAAAAATAGAAACACAAAAATCAAGGTATTCTTTGTACATAGAGTACCCCAGAAATATCACTTTGTGCAAATAATCGATTTTGGTTTTAGACTCTTCATGAAAGTTGTAGATCTCGACGAGACGAACAATCTTTCTAAAGAAAAATTTTGGATCCGACATCGTTTGCTATTTCTTTTTGAATTATCTTTATATTTTATTTTTTTCAATTTTTTTGGCGCTAACACATGGCCGCTCCTGGAGCCGCCACGTGTCATCCATTTTTGGCCTTTCTTTTCATTTATTTTTATAAAAAAATTAAAATAATAAAATAATAATAAAATAACACCATGTGGCAGCATCTCAGTCGTCCGATCTCGATCGATCGGATGGTTCCTGCTTCTCTTCCTCCTTCCCCTACTTTCCCAATCGGGAGCGGGCACCACCGTCGCCACTCCGCGATTTCCTCCGCCGCCTCTCCCCTTTTGCTTCTACGGTCGACCACCCTCGCGTATCTCGCCTCCGATATCCTCCCTTTCTGGTCGAGCACCAGCCACTCCGCCCCCAATCAAGATCTTATCGCATCCCCTATCACCCCCACGAATATCGCCACCCACCTCCGCGATCTGCTCAGCTACCTTCCGAATTCGCCGCTGGCGTGAATCTCGTTGTCGACTGATTCACCCTTCCTCCGTTCCTATTTAACCTCGACCGCCACCCCCTCCATCCTCATCTGTCGTTCTCTAGGAATCGAAGGATATCCAAGCGTGGTGGTGACATCGCCTCCGTTGACACGGCTTCCGCTGCAATGAGATCTAAGGCTCTTGTCCTTGCTGAAGTCCATTGCTCTGCCGTCGTTGCTTGCTCTAGCCCACGTCGTTGAGCTGATATCCTCGTTTCACCTCCTCACCATTGACGTGTCGGGCTCTCATCTTCATCGCCATGCTATTTGAGAGAAGCCATGCACCACGAGCATCCCCCTCTCCGAGCTCTCAAAGACGTTGAGCAACCCCCGCCACGTCGCTGCTCTGACACGCACTACCGCGAGCTCCACTGCTCCAATGTCGGCCATCCGCTTGTGCATCGCCTCTCTTCATCAATGCCTGCCGACCGTGTATCAGCCTCCACCTTCGTCGCACAACCTTTCCATTGTGGTCTTCATCTCCGCTACTACCGTGACCCCGAATCTCGAGCCTTCGGATCCTCCCATATCTGGATCTGGTTACTCGGCAATAATTTATTCAGTAATCACAACTAACATTCAGAAATAGACTGCAAATAAAAACACTCAAAAAGAAGTATTTAATACTTTTCCATTCACAAAATAAAGTTTACATGATCCATTGTCCCACTACAACCATTTACATGTACATCAGCTGAAAGGTAATACACAGAAAGATTACTAACTACCTTACAAAGTAAAGCTACCCTGGTTGGCTGGATGTCTACTAGGTAAGTTGGCTGGATTACTAAAGTCCTTGTGATGGCTCATCAACACCTGTTGGTTTTCCATAAATCATAGGATAAAAATTAGCGAATGCTAAGTAACGAAGAAGAGAAAAGCAAACAGATTGTGTAATTTTTCAAAACTTGTTATCACAGAAAGTTACATTCCTTCTCATTAATATAAGTCATATTCCTTTTCTATTCCACGTCAGGGATTAGTCCAGCGGAACCCCACCATTCTTGGACTCCGAAGCTATGGACCCTTCGCAATTGGAGATTGTGTTGATCTTGGTAAGCATATGTTGTCGCACGTCGCCTCAACCATTCCTCCAATACTACCCTAACAATTTCCTTTTCTTTTATTAATCAGGATCTCAAACCCTCAGCCTGGCAAACAAATGAGCACATCGTCCTCGAGGACTCGGTTGCTTAAAACCTCAGGCTAACATTATAACCTAGAAGCTTAAAATACATGTTGTGACCCAGCCGCTATTGAACCACCTGTGCCTCCACATGGCACGACCACATCTTCCGTCGTCCAACCCAAATATATTGGCTCCCGGTACCACGCGTTGCAAATCATTCATTTCGTGCGCACTTATCATAATAGGGCAACCGTGTACCACCTAGGTAGGGAAACGCCAATACGAGTTCCTTCCGACAAACCTACAGGTTGCATGCCTGACCTGTAGTTCTACTCCCAGTCATCCTTAACATGACTCACGGCCCTTTTCAGGATCCAACTTAAAACACATCAATTCCCATGATGTAATTCCTCAATTCAGCCTTATATTTGCATAACCATAAAATACTGAGTATAGACTTACACATATATTAATTCATATATTTATATACTCATAATTATGCTCATTTTAACTTCCAAACCCTAACTTTCCAAGCCATTGCATTAATTCGATGCTTAAACCTTATTTTAGTGGGAATCACAAAGCAACCTTTCATATTTTCTCAAAAATAACCAAATTAAGGTTCTTCATAGCAAAGAACATAAAATCAGAAATTTCAACGATCTCATATGAAAACCCAACAGCAAAAGGAAGGATTTCGTTACCTAATCGAGCTCTCTCTCACGTATGTAGTGCTTTATGGTGTTTCTTTTCAGAAAGGATGATTTAAGCTCCTGAAATGATCGAATTTCATTTTCATATCAAAAATGCTAAGAACGTGTCAAGAACGTGAAGAACGAACAAAGAACACGAAGAACGTGAAGAACACAAAGAACACGAAGAACACCAAGAATAAATTTTCTCTTGAAATTTCGGTAGAGCTTCCCCTTATATGGGGCATATTTCTCGGAAAATTTCGGCAGAGTTTCCCCTTATATTGGGACATATTTCTCGGAAAATTTTGGCAGAGTTTCCCCTTATATCGGGATATATTTATTGGAAAATTTAGGCAGAGTTTCCCCTTATATCGGGACATATTTCAAAATAAAAATGAAAAGACTTCCCTCTATAAAATCAATCGAGAGGAAAACAGCGAAACTGGAAGAATATAATTAAACTGCAAGTGATGGAGAATCGGTAGACACCGCGTCTTAGGAGTGAATGTATGACGAATCACAGGGTTCACTGGCATGCACGGCCACCCGCACCTAAGTAGGGTATTACACAGATTTTTCCATCAAAATAACTATAAAAGCGGAAAAGAAAGAACAATAAGCAATGGAGAATCGGTAGACACCACGCGTCTTAGGTGAGTGAATGTTTGACGAATCACAGGGTTCACTGACGTGCACAGCCGCCCGCACCTAAGTAGGGTGTTACACTGATTTCTCCTCGAACCACAATAGGAAATAAATCGGAAAGAAAAATGAATCAAGAACAAAACTTGGAAGAAAAGAGGATGAATTGAAAGCCTAGCTTACGAAGAAAACAAAGAGAGGATCATACCTTCCTCCTCCTCGTTCTCCCGGCAACGCTTCGCTAGCGCTCTTTCCCCGCCTCCCACTCCTCCTCCCGACCTCTCAATCCTAGCCCTTGGGTGGTGGTGGTAGTGGAAATCGTAGAGAATGAATGGGTAGGGGGTATTTATAGGCTCCAGAAAACCACTAACCATGGTTAGAAAACCCAGGTTTAGACCTTAATCATGGTTTAACGGGCCATGGTTTTGGCCCATGGTTATGGCCAAAATTTATCCCAAACTTGGGGCTTAATTTAGAACATTCCAGAGGATTCTAGATTCGCTAATGACGCTTAATTATCACTAATGGTGATTAACTTTCATTAATCGTGATTTAGCTTTCGTGGCTTACGCTTATCTTTTGCTAACTATTGGTTAGTGTTTGCTAATGATCATTAGAGGTTTTCAATATGTCATTAGTTTCTTTAATCATGCTTAATTAGTCTTAAGGACAGTCATTATGGGTTGACGTATTAACCCTCCTTACTTTTCTTTCTTCCAAAAATCATAACAAATCAAAACGAAGTCCGATTCACACTAAACAAATTCCGTTGGTTTTCTCTTGACGAGTCGGATCTTATGATATAGGATCCGAGAGATGCCAAGTTCATGGCTTTACAGCTACCCACCGTCGATCGCCCCCAACGATAGAGCTCATGCCTTCCCTCCGCCGGGTTCGAGACCCGAGATCCCCGCATACGAAAGAGGCACGTGCGCTGGGGGGAAAATTGCTCAGAGGCCCTCTTTGTCTCATCCATTCCCAGAAGAATCTCTCTCACGTGATCTGCACGTGGGGGTGGAATATTTGCAGATATGCCTCTGGTGCTTCACATATTCGCAGATCCATCCCCCACCAAAGGTTACGTGCGGGAGCTTTTGCATTTGAGCCCTCGGGGTTTTTATTGCTTACGGTTAATTAATAATTAATATTCTTGTGATAAATTGCATATTTTACCCAATCAGTACTTGGAAATTCATACTTAATTGACCATAGCACGCAAAAATGCCGAAAATTCTCAGATTGTAGAATCAATTGTTTAAACAGTGTGCCCAAAAAGAATTGCATTTGCATGCATGGTTTGTCCTAAAAAATCATTTTGCATATTTCGATCTTTAAATTTTAATATGTATTAAAATTCGTATTTTTGAGGTATAGGATTTTCTGAGATCAATCATCTAGTGGTAAATCTTGGATAATTTTACTCCTTAAAAATAAATAGGTTTAATATTTATTATAATTAAATATTAAAATTCACATCATTTACATTCACAAATTCTTTAAATATTCATATTGCATCCGAAAATTCCAAAAAAAATTTACAGTGTGTTTATTTCATCGTATTTTACATCACGACTAAGTTTCGTAATTTTTTAACATCGTTTGATTGAAATTACATTTTAGTCCCTAAAATTGGCCGCATTTGCATTTTGCATCCCAAAATTGCATTAAATATACCAAAAAATACCATCTCGAAAATCATGCATGAACTTTGATAGACAAAATTCTAGGTTGTTTCTTTGCCTCATTGAGTTCAACCTTGGGACTTACCCAAGTAGAATAAACATAAACCACGTCGATAAAAATTGATTAGTTAACCGTGGTTGTTTCTTGATCGATTCCGAATACATGCCTACAATGAAACGTCAAATTTAAAAGATAAGTCACATCAACTAAAGAGGGTATCTCTGGATTTGTCAGATGGCATCGTTGCCGAGGAGGCAAACGGCTTAGATTTTTGTTTAAAAAAATAATGCCATGTTTTCCATACATTCGGGCAGTCTGACCCCCTGAAGGTAACACTATATATTTTCCATCTTTTCCTGCATTTATTTTTATTTTATTTTCAGCATTTATTTTTCTAATTTTATTTTTGATTATGAAACTGACGCATCTTTACCGACGCCTGAAAAAGCCGCAAATAAAATTAAGATCGAGTCGAGTCGTGAGAGAGCGTAGAGTCTAAGATTTATTTTTTCTGTAATTTTAATTTTTATAATTAATTGCTCATTTATAGCGGTGTCCGTTTGGATTCTCGCGTGTGTAACAAGACCTCGAACTTTTTCTGTGGTGTGTCATGGTCTGTTTCACTCTTCGGTGAGGGTGGAGCCCGACTTGAGGGGCTCCTAGGTTAGACTTGCGCACACGGCTTTTAAAGCTTCTAGAATTTTTTAATGTGCTCGTAGAACATCGGACCACACTTCACATTAATAAAGACGTACATTAGATCGTTCAACTTAGTCAAATTCAAATCAATTCTGCCCGACTAATAGAACTTTCTGCAAGATGTGGTTTTTGTCAGCTTGCATCCATTTAGAATAATTTTAGATTCTTGTATTGCATCCTTTGCGAGGAATCACTATAAGTCTTCTAACTGAGCATACATCATAGTTTTTCGTGTGCATCTGCTTTTTCCGAATTTCTTCCTCATGTTTTGTCACTTAAGATTTAAAGGAAATTGGGACTGGACAGTAGACGTGTATTTGTGCTCGTCTAATTTTCCAGTGATCGCCTAATTAAAATTAAGATTGTTAAATAAAGACGACTAAATCAACTAATAAAATCAAGAATTTTTGCAGAAGAGCAACCCCGACCTTGTATTCATTTATCTTGCAAAGAGGAGAGAAACGAACACTAAGATATAGCCAAGCCAGAATTTTCTTATTAACTACTGATTCTACAAAAATGAGTAGCTACTTCTCAGTGAGGAATACGGGTAGCCGGTAAATGGTCCGGATTTCCTTAGCAGAGTGGGTGGTTTAAAGGACACTGTGTAAGGCTCTGTCCTTATGTAACACGTGTAGTCGTTTTACGGTCTGTACTTACACCCATACTGGCTGAAAGTGGATGCAACTAATCGTAAGAATTCGGGCCAGTTTTTAAGGAAAATTTCTAGTACCTAACAGCTCACTTAAACGTTTACAAGATTTGAATTATCACCAGTTAAAATTGACAAGATAATTGGTCAGACTCCTGCGGCCTTTACTGTGTGAGTTGGTGAAACAGGGATCTGGATTTTGTTTGCTTTGTGCATAGATTCAGGATAATCATCGAATATTGCACACTTGTGTCTATATCACGAATCGTAACCCTTTTTCCAAAACATTTGAAATCGAGAATGGAAGATTGTGGTGAATTTTGTTCGGACTCTGCGAACCTTCCACTGACCACCACAAACTTACCAATCTCAAAGGTACGGAGACACTTTTACTTCGGACCACCTTGGGTTCGTGGACCCTTTTCCCATGATTCCTCTTCCTACAAATCCTTCTTCTTCCTTAAAAGAGGTCAAATCCAAACTGTTACTCTCTTTCCTAAGCACATCGAGGAAAACTCTCACCTCGATGATTCTTGTTCAAATTCTTTCCACTCTATTAACTCAAATATGTTATACTCTAAAGGTGAAGAAGAAGAATAAGAGGACCTACAGAAGATGCCTCACAAGAAAAGAGATCACAAAGATGAACCAAATAAAGACCCGATGCAGATGATTTTGGCAAGATTGGTTGCATCTGAGTAGCAATAGCTTTTACTGAGGGAACAAATAGAGCAATTAAATGCTGGGGGAGAACCTCCAATGGAAGCAGCCTACAAACCTAGCCAGTACAGAGTGAGAAATTATCTGCAGCCACTCGAGCCAGAAATAAACTATGAACTGAAACCATATATCTTGAACCAGCTGCCACAGTTTCATGGTAATGCTGCTGAAGAACCATATGAATTTTTACGGGACTTGGAGGTAGTATGCACTAATCTTAGGCATCCCCAAGTCAGCCAGGATTACATTCGTCTCACTACACTTTGAAAGGAAAGGCAGACTACGTGGTGAAGAATTTAGGAGTGAAGGTGACCACCTATGATCAATTCAAGAACTTGTTCTTAAAAAAATTCTACCCTTTGAGTAGAAACAATCAGATGAGGACACACATCACCATTTTCTCTCAGATGCCTAATGAACCACTCTATGGCTCATGGGATCAATGAACAAACCTAAGGGAGAAGTGAAGAACATTGTTATCATGGTTGAGGGAACAGAATACAAAGTGGGCTTCACTGTCCTTGATATGGAAATCCTCAATCATTATAAAGAATCTCATATTATTCTTGGATGACCATTTTTTAGAACCGTGGGAGCAGTATTTGAATATGGCACATGAATGATGAAGTTCAGATCCCCGATCGAGAAGTGGACTTGAAGATGAAGCAAACAAAATGGCAAAGACCCAACTCCGAATCTAGCACAGAGTACACAGAATCTTCAGAGGCAGAATGCAACATAATTAGCACGATTGGACCTTGGCAACAGTTTCCAGAAGGAAAGAGCAAGACCCTCTAACCTGAAGAGGAAGCATTGCATATTACAGTTTGTCAAGAGATGCCACAGTTACATAGAGACACAGATACATATACCCTTGATGACATAGAAATCCCTCGGGATTTGTCAGTCCCATCTTCTTCGGGACAATCAAGGAATATAGATGACGAGTCATAGGCGACTTTGGCCGAATTACCGCACTATTTTTGCAATCCGACTCACCTTGCATCAGAATGTGTATCCAGCACATCACAAATTGATCCACTTTCATCCAACATATAGCCGAACTCAAAAGCCATTCAGCCGGACCTAATTGATGATTCAGATTTGCATGAACTGAAACCACTTCCTCCTACACTCAAATATGCATTTCTTGCAGAACCCAAAGAGAGATTTCCTGTAATCATTAGCTCATCATTAACTAAAGACTAGGAATCTAGATTGCTTAAAGTTCTTAAGCGGAATCGCAAGGCCATTGGTTGGACTGTGTCAGATCTCGTTCAGAGAATATTAAACCCTAATCTCTGGGAAGTAGCTAAGAAAGAGATTGAGAAATGGTGCAAAGCAGGGTTTATATAGCCTATTTCATACTCCAAGTGGGTATCCCCCCTTCATGTTGTCCCGAAGAAGTCGCGAATCCAGATGGCCACCAACGAGGAGGGGTTAGAGATCGCGACACAAGTACCCACGTCATGGAACATTTGTGTCGATTACAGGTACCTTAATGCTGCGACCAAGAAAGATTACTTTCCACTGTCATTTATTGATCAATTCTTGGAGAGACTTGCAGGGAAAGCATTCTTCTGTTTACTTGATGGGTACTAGGGATACAATCAAGTAGCCATCGCTCATGAGCATCAGGAAAAGACCACATTTACATGTACTTTCGGCACACACACATTTAAGCGCACATCGTTTGGGCTACGTAATGCCCCGGGCACATTTCAGTTGTGCATGATCGTCGTACTTACCAAAATGTGGGCGATTTCTTGGAAGTCTTCGTGGATGACTTTTCGGTCCATGGTGATTCATTTGATACATGTTTAGGGCACTTGGACCTAGTCCTTAAGAGATGTAGGGAGGTTAATTTGGTACTCTCCTGGGAGAAAAGTCACTTTATGGTGACAGAGGGTATCGTGTTGGGGCACGTCATCTCCAAAAAGGGAATGGAGGTTGACCCTAGCAACGTGGATGTGATCAAGAAACTTGAGCCATCACCAACATAAAACCAATGTGGTCATTCCTAGGGCATGTTGGATTTTATCGAAGATTTATTCCTGATTTTTCAAAGATCACCCGCCCACTGACTGAGCTCTTAGGAAAAGACACCGAGTTCATTGTAAATCACAAGTGTCTAGAGGCCTTCGAGCTCCTGAAAAGAAAATCTGTGAGTCGTCGATATTACAAGCTCTCAACTGGTCTCTTCCCTTTGAGATCATGACCGATGCATCGGATTTTGCTATCGAGGCTATACTTAGACAGAGACGTAATGGGATACCTTATGCGATTGACTATGCGAGCAAAGTCTTGGATCCTGCATATAGAAATTATATGGTGAATGAAAAGGAAATGCTCGTTGTAGTTTGGACCCTAGAAAAATTTTGATCATACATATTGGACTCCAAGTTGATAATTTTTACTGATCACACTGCAACCAAATATCTAATGGAAAAGAAGGATGCAAAGGCGCGTCTCCTGAGATGGATTTTATTAATCCAGGAATTTAATTTGGAAATAAAGGATAAACTTTGGATAAAGAATGTTGTGGCTGATCACCTTTCCCGAATTGAGAAAAATGATAATTCTGATATTAGGCCAATTAAAGAGATTTTTCCATACGAGTCAGTTTATGTTACTGACTCACTCCCATGGTACTCTGACATAGTGAACTATTTCACCTCCAAGAAAGTTCCCCTAGGTTGGACCAAAAGCAGAATAGACCGACTGAAGTTCGATTTGAGAAAATACTAGTGGGACGATCCGTTTCATTTCTATGAAGGACCGGGCTGTGTTTGGAGAAGATGTATTCCTCACAAGTAATACCGGAGGACACTCACACACTGTCATTCACTTGAGGCTGGAGGACACCATTCGGGAAATTGAACCGCACACAATGTACTCCAATGTGGATTTCACTGGCCAACCTTGTTTAGAGATGCCAATGATTTTGTATGGTTGTGCCTGATCTGTCAAAGAATGGGAGGGATTGTCGGATATAGAGATGAAATGGCCATGCAACCAATGATTTTCTGTGATGTTTTCGATGTATGGGGAATTGATTTTACGGGTCCTTTTCCAAGTAGCCATGGGTTTGAGTACATTTCGTTAGCGGTTGATTATTTGTCAAGATGGGTGGAGGCTATACCAACCCGAACCACAGATAGCAAAATCATATGTAAGTTTATCAAGGATAATATCATTGCAAGGTTCGGGGTCCCAAAGGTTATGATTTCAGATGGAGGTAGCCACTCTGTGAATAGAGAAATGAGATCATTGGCTAAGGAATATAAATTCGAGCATAGAATAGCCAATCCTTATCACCCACAATCTAATGGCATGACAGAGGTTTCTAATAGAGAGGTGAAGAGTATTCTTCAGAAGTTGGTTCGTCCCGATAGGAAGAATTGGTCTCAACTTTTGGACCAGGTTCTGTGGGCCTATAGGACAACCTACAAGACACCACTCGATACTTCACCTTTTAGGTTGATCTATGGCAAATCATGCCATTTACCCACAAAGCTAATTCACAAACCCGAATGGGCGATGAAGAAGCTTAATTGGAGTTGTCACCTTGGGAAATTATGTTGTGACTTAAATCTGAATGAGCTAATTGAAATCCGAAATAGGGCATATGACAATAGTGTGATCTATAAGGACAATGTCAAGAGATGGCATGACAGACACATCAGGCATAAGACCTTTGTCCTTGGGCAGAAAGTGTGGTTGTTCAATGACCGGTTGAAGATTTTTCACGGGAAAATCAAATCAAAACGGACAGGTCCCTACATTCTCATTGATGTGTATACTAATGGAAGTGTTGATATTGCTGAACTCAAAGATGGTGCACAACCTTTCTCAATGAATGGGCAATTGCTGAAGCTATATATAGAATCAACTAAAGAGAAGACAACCCAAGTCGAGGTCATCTACTTCATGCAGAGCGAGCACATTGAAGACTCATCAGATCAAGCTACATGGAGAGAAGCAGTCAGACACAAGCTCTATAGATCATCTTTATTCTTCACACCCTCCATCCCGATCCCATCAGTGTCCTTGTAAATCTTCTTCCTCTACTTAGGCCAATGCCGAAGTATAGGGAGGATCGATATCATTTGTATATACTCTCCTCATTCTCATCACCCGACCGCCTCAGTTTCGCTCTTCTTCTATACTTAGACTATTCACAGCCTAAGTATAGGGAGCGAGTCAATCTATCTTTTTTCTTTTTCTTTTTCACTCTCTATTACGCTTAGCCCGAGCTATGTCTTCTCTACGCTTCTTGTGCTCTGAGGACACAGCACTCGCTAAGTACAAGGGGGTGTGTGTATACTATGTATATATTTTACCTATAGCTCGTACTTTCGTGTAAGTCTATATGTATTTACAAGGTGGGTGACTAACTTAAAAAACAAAAAAATAATAAAAAGCTACTAACACTGACTGTGTCCAACCAAAAAAATTGAAAAAAAAATAGCTTCTTATCCATTTTTGCATGAAATAATTTTTTTCCTTGTAAAAAAAATCATCAAATCAAAAAAAAATGTGTCTGCATTTCACACACGTGCACGTCATCCAACATTACATGCATTTACATTTGTGAAAAGCTGTTGACAAGATTTTTCGCGGTTTAAGAAGGTGATTTTATTGAGTCATCGTGTTACCACGAATAATCAAGTCAATCAAATAAAGTTACAACTACGAGCACAACGGAGACATGTTAAATGTATATGGCAAGTAGAGGTTTGAATCTGCAGGGACTAAGTAAATTTGCAATTTCAATTTATCTTATGATCTTGATTTATATCCTAATCCGAGAGAACAAAATGTAACTCTAAATTCTTTTATTAGAGAACCTTATAACATGATGAACCTAAAAATGATTGAACTACTATCTAATATCTTTGAGAATTTTGTTTAGGGGTTTTCTCGATTTTTATAGTATTTTTAATACTCACACTAGATTTACAGGACAATAATGCGAATACATTAGAAACTAAGGGCTAGTTTGTAATTGATAAAGCTAACTTGAAGCTAAAAGGACTAGTATGCAATTTACCTAAAATAAAATGACGCAAGTGGTAGATCACAGTAAATCTATTAAAGTTAACAAAAGATTTTTTTTTCCTCTAAAAACCTCGCATTAAAGTCCAATTCAAATAAAGTATGCAAATAACATGCAACAACATAAGGAGACAAAAGACAAATAATGATAGAAAAAGAATGTCCTTCTCTGTTCGAGTCCTAGAAACACAAAATGAGGGGAAGCAAGATGGGCGACAACGTGCGTGGGAGGTGCAAAGAACTGTGTGCAACGGCACGGCTGGAGGATGCGAGCGTGCAGTCGTGTGGACAGCGCGCAGCTTGGAGGTCGCGGGAGTGCGAGCACACGGGGGCACGCAGGGATGGTGGCCGCGTGAGCAGCGCTGCTTGGATGAGAGGTTCGCACGATCAACGCATGACGGTGCAGGTCGCTGCGGTCCTCCGGTCGCTGCTGGAGGAAGAGGGCGCGCAGATAGTAGCGCGCGCAGGAATATGCGGGGAGCGGCTGGCTCACCCGTTGTCCCCTAGCTTCGGCCGTTGAGTTCGAATCTCATCACAAGATAGGTAGAGATTGTGGGCGCAGTGGATTATGGTGTGGACAATGGAGATCGGTCTGTGTTGGTTTCCCTCAAACAATGGTGATGGTGTCCTGCCTGTTGTTCCCCCCTTGAGACCTCATGTTCAGCCCTTTTTTATGGATGTGAAGAAGCGTGCTTCGGGGAGTAGCCGAAGGAACTGTCTCGGATTTGGTCGATGCACAGAAGTGGCGTGGTGAGGAGGCCAAAATCCCTCGAGAAGGTGCGCAGGGGAAGTTGCTGGTGATCTGGTTGTCTGCTCGAGAGAGAAATGGCGTGAAGTTTGTTGAAATGTTGCAGCAGCCTGTACATAGACAGAGATAAATTAGCATATGGGTTAAATTTATAATACCAGCATGGAAATTCATATGGAGGATGTGCGTAGTTGGAGGAAAATATTAGTCTATCTCACTTGAATTCTTTTACACCCCAAATAAAAAAAGGAAATACTAATTTAATATTTGATCAGATAAGGTGCACACATGTACCTTACATATTTTATACTAAAATAATATGATGTTAATTTCATGCTCTTGTATTATATTGCCGTACATGTGATGTTTGAATCAATGGTATATTATTTAATATATGATGTGTCATTATAAACTAGTATACAACAAACTTAATCAATCATCATGCATGCCCATATTTGGATTTTGATGGTATGACTATGTAATGGTAGATTAATACTTATTACTCACTCTTAAGTATGCAGAAGTGAAATGCGATATATGGTGAGATGAGTATAATTGGAATATGCAAAGAAGTTTGGTAAAATGAAAGATGAACGAGGTGTATTTTGCATAACTTAGGCAATTTATATTGACAAATTAATGATTCATCAAAAGCCCTTGGGTTCTGAACTGAGTTATGAGAAGAAACCGAGAGTGGTCTGGACTTGACCTTAATCCACCTAATTTTCAGAGGAACTTCACTGAGAAATAGGATTTTAGAAACTTCAGGTCTATGACATAATTCTTCGAGTTCCACATGACAATGTGCAGCATTTGACTCTTAGTGTCTAACCTGATCTCTTCATTCTGGGTACGACTCTGGAATAGGGAATTAATTGTACTCTCGCACTATGCACTTAGCTCTACTCAGACTGGGCACACTTTTTTCTAAGACCCCAAAACATGTATGGAAAAAAGATTCCATATCCACAGGGTACAAAAAGATCCATGCAGAGCTACCAAAAATCCAAATACAAAGAAGCCTACTACCAAATAAACATTTGACCAAAAAAGGTCCAAGCTTCAAGAAAACCTGCAGATCTTGGTGGAGACTTGGCTAAACTGGCCAGCTTCACAAGGAGATGTGACTACACTGGTCACCCTCCAGTTCTTTTCTCCTTCTTCTAATTTCTCTCCCTCTTCGATTGTGAACACAACGTGACAGACCTTAGAGGGAAATACCTGACTCCCCAAGGATGAGTTATTGAAGAAGAGGTTTGCATGGTAGTCCGTCATTCTGGATGGGAAGATCTAAAACCTTTCACACACATGAGTCGATTGTTCAATGTTCATGGGGTATGCTTTTGGAGGAGGATTGATTTAAGATGACTTCTGAGTCGAAATTGTGATAATGATGTGTAGAACTTGAAGACTGTTGATTTTAAAATTTTAAGTCTCACAGAAGTTCTGCCAAATTAATAATCCAAAGGTCGGGTCTAGTTCCATTTTCACCTTCTGCTCATGGTCTTGGTATGGAATCCAATCTCATTTCACCTCATTGCATTTCTTTAGATGCTTATGGACAAGCATGGTTTAAGTATAGGGGGATGATGAATCTCAGATTCATCACTCTAAAAGTGACTAATTAAGCTCAAATCCCTAAAATCCATTGGAATTTCTTCATTTATTCTGCATAATTAGCATTCATGCATGTATTAATAATAATTGCATTTTATCACTCATATTGCATAAAATAAGAAGCCAAAATTCTCAGTCAAAATAACCTATAAAATAGCCTAATTTCCCTGATTTTTAACTAATTCATGCTAACTCCAAATGGCCTAAAAACCATCCCAATTGTATGCATATTACTAACAAGAACAAATAAAAAATACAAAAAAATCACTATTTAAAATAAGTGGACCAAAAACCAAACCCTAATTCCAGGATGAAGGATATGGGAAGATACTCAAGCGCATCACAGAAGCGTGTCGTTCGCATCGAATGCGATCGGGAGTGACTAGTCGTACTAGTTGCTCCGGGCAGCAGAATTTAAAAAAATTAATATGATGAAACCACATGATCTAAGAACCTTTCTCGGATCGTTTCATCTAAACCATAATTAGGTATAAGGTTTACCTCTTGAAGCATTATTGCGATCGATCTCTAAACGAAGAGACCACCTGTCTTAAGTCTGATCCAACGGAGGAGACGCTTGCTAGCACATTGATGAGACGCGTCTTTCTCGCAATCCAAGTTGATGGCGACTCTCTCTATGGCTCCATGATGGAGGGTCATAAGAGAGAGAGAGAGAGGGAGAGAGGCACATAACGTGTAGAGAGAGAGGAAGAGAGCATTTGTTGTTGTCGTAAACGTGACTCTTGAAGAGCAAGGGTGCCTCTTCTTATATAGGGTTTTGGGAGTCCATGGATTTAAATTCATGGACAAAACACAATCAATGGTTGAGATTGATTTGTGTTTCTTTCAATGGCTAAGATGTTGTTGTAAAAACACAATAACAATTGATTTAATTTGAACTTATTTATATTGATAAATCAACATAATTAATCCCAATTCAAATTACTTTGACTAGTCTTGGAGATAATGAAGAAGATAAACCTCATCCCCTAAAAAAGGGGGACGGCTACCAATCATCTCATGAGATCTCATTATCCCATGAGATCTCATTATCTCATGATATCTCTAAGATTTACAACAACTCTTGTTCTAAATATTTTTCATAAAAAATAATTCACAATTATCTTGTAAAAAAATTCAATCAAGCCATTGAAATTATGAGAATCTCATTCACAACCCAAAACAAAAATGTAACTATATTTTCAATTAATCATTCAATGTGAATCCAATTCACATTAACAATTAATCAACAAATATAAATCATAATATGCTCTCTTTAATATATTATAAATCACATTTATAATATACCTGAATAATATGGATAGTGTTATCCACATTATTCTTATACATGACAATTAAACCACATTTAATCATCTTGGATCTCAATTCTCATGTACCTAAATAATATGAATCACATTTACATTATTCACATCTTTAATAAATAAATCTCATTTAGTTATGTTAGATAACTCTCCTTATAATATGAATCAAATTCATATTATTCATGATAATTAAATCACATTTAATTATCTATTTTTCTCAATGCCTGGATACATATATCAATAATGAAATTATCCATGAACTCTTTCAAGGATAATGCGCTTTCTCCACGGATACTTGGAGATAAGGACATGGCGATTGTATTGTTCCACGTATAGTGACTTGGATATTGAGATCACATCTCAAATCCAGATCTTGCGGACCTCCCATAAATGCTTGATTAAATCAAGATCGCAAAACTTATCTTCTCATTACATCTGAATCATATTCAGATCAATGTCCAACATTAGGACTAAGATCTGATTACTTCTCTATGAGAGGAGTCACTAAAATCCAGACCAGTTTCATTACTCCCTCGGAATAGAAGCGTCATGGTTATACAATCGTTCATGATCACATCACCCTCAGGTATTCCTAATACCTGTACATCCTGCATACTGGAAGTCCCAGAATAAACCTGAAGTTTTAGATCTCTTTTACACTGCCTCCTTCAGGGTTTTATCATTAGGTTTCTCATTCGACTATTGGGAGTTGGTATCGATCATATACTTTCCAAAAGCATATATCATACCTAGGTGTTGATCATATACTTTCCAAAAGTATACATCAAACCTACAAATTCAGTCAAGCTTCCAAAGCGATACAACCATGCACGGAATCTGATTCTTCGCAATATCTCATGAGTGAGCTCATTTCTTCTGGTTCAGTAATGAACCTGTATGATCCCTTTGAGAGATCATATTACTCATATGCCCTTGCATGCACACCAGCGCGTCGATGTATAGACCTTGGTTAGGTTATCAACCTATTGGTCTGCCAAATGTACATACTCAGATATATAGTAACACATATGTCTCTGGTCAGAGGATGCGTGCCTATATCATGACAACATACGACATAGGACTTTGGTTATCTCGATCTCATTAAGTCAACTCTTTGACCTAACTAATCTGACACCTCCGAATCTCTATTCCCATGCCGATGACCTGCATCAAGAGGTTGGTCAGATATCAGCCAAATGAGAAAGGATTGCCATCTCCTACTCAGGCTGGAGATCGTCTCTTATCAATCATTTGACGGTGCTTGATGAGTCCTCAATGTAACTCTTTGTATATTCATCCAAGCACCAGCCTCTATGATTCAATAATTGAATCAACAGTTGTATGATCATCAAGATGGCCATGGTACATAACCCTAATTGTACTAAGGGACCTATTATGCAAATTAGTTATTCTTCATTTCAGATCATGGAATGATATTTGCAATAACATTTATTGCATAATGGCTCGTTGTGGGATCGCATGTCCAACAATCTCCCACTAGCCCAAAGAGCCATTAATGGGCTAATCATTTAAAACCCGCACTCATGTGACAATCATAGGATATTTAGGAAAATAGCTAGGTAAGCTAATCAGTCACTCTGTTCCCAAGAGACTACGCCAAGTCCTTTTACAACACTTGCATATCCCTAGTAACAGTGCTCGCATCCAATGCGAATGTTGTATCTTATGCAACCAATACTCAATTTTAGCAATTATAGTGTCCTTGACACTATAGCTTAATAATTATTATAATCAGTATGTCCATAATCCTTATCAGAATACCTTATTCCTGGAGATCTCTATCTCCTAAGGTATCCACAATTAAGACCTTTTAGATCACTATATATAAAGTCTTAAGTTCTTGAAGATAAGACTTTGATATCACTATCTCAAAAATCTTTTTATCTTTGAAGATATTGTTATTGTTTCATTCGAGTATTTTATCTCCTTAGTAGGATTAGTAACAGTTTACTACTTCCACTGTATAGCAGACATCTGGCTTCTGTACACATCTAGCATACACCCGACTTCTCACAACGGATGCACAAGGGCAGGCAGTTTTAGCATTCACTTCCTCAACTCTTTGAGGTGTTATCCCTTTAGATAGGTTAATACCATATCTTAAGGGAAGGAAGCATTTCTTGGAATTTTCCAGAAAATGGAATATGTCCAAGGTGTACCATTAATGTGACAGTTCCAATACCCTCTTCTCTTTGCTTCTAAACACTTTCAGAACTAAGATCTTAAGAGGTATCCTTGAGATCATGTCTCAAGGTATGGAATAGCCGGTCTATAAAACACTTATTATTATCCTCATATCATTCCAAATGATTAGGATATCATCTATATTTAGCACAATGAACACAATGGCACTCCCACTAAGCTTCACATGGTTTATTAAGATTCTATCTCAAATCATAACATTTATGATTTCATCAGATTCAATGTTCCAACTACAAGAAGCTTATTTGAGTCCATAGATGGAATTTCTTAGCTTGTACACCTTGTATTCCTCATCCATGAAGCCATGGGGCTACTTCATATGAATATCCTCGAAGAAGTATTCATAGAGGAATGCAAAATTGACTTCCAACTCGAAGATGTCAAAGTCAAGTTGTGTAGCTATAGTTAGCAATATTCTGATGGGTTTAAGCAAGGTCACTGAAGAGCAAGTCTCATTGCAAGCAATGTCTTCTCTTCAGTGTGTATCTTGTGGATACGAGCTGTATTTTGAAGGTCTCTACCTTCTCGTCAGGTTCCCTCTTTCCCTTGAAGATCCATTTACACCTTAACGGGTCTTACCCATATAGGTGGATCCTTGAGGGTCCATATACGACACTTGCATATGAAGTCTACTATAGACTTTATTGCTAAAATCCATCTTTCCATGTCGTGATCTTTAGAAGTTTCATCACATGAAGTTCGATCAATGTCATATTTCTCTGACACATGAAATCCATCCTCAAACTCATTTGAAGAGGTATTAGTCTTTCATCTTTAATTGTCCTTTCAGTTTCCAACTTCAGGAGCCTCATTATCTTCTCAAGACTAATTGAGTTCCTTTACTTCATTTTCATCTTCGTTCTCAAAAGAGTCATCCTCAATCATATCCTTAGAGATGAGATCTTTTAAGAATCTCAAGGTCATAAAGTAGGTATCCAATACCATCCTTTATTTTCCCAATGAAGTAACACTCTCTGGTGCTAGATTCCAGTTTACCAGCATGGAACCTTATAAGGATTATATATTGTAGTCTCTACTACATATATACCTTGGAAACTAAGAGGTAATCATGCTAATATTAATCACTGATCAAATCATGTCACACATGATCAATTGTATCTCCCTATAACTCTATTGAGTTTAGGTATATTAGGAGGAGCGAGATAGGAATGATATTCATATCTCCATAAGGTATTCTTTGAACTCATCTAATAGGTACTTGCTACCTAAGTTAGATCAAATTCATTTTCATCTTCCTTCAAATTTTGGTTCTAAATCAAAATTGTGAAATCTTTGAACATTTCAAAGTTTACCTAGGAAGAGATCTCATATCACAAATAATCATCAAATGATATCATATATCATCAATGTTTATTATGATACAGTTGATCCACATACATCAGTATGTATGAGATCTTTAATACCTTGGTATCATACACCATTCCCAGAGAAGGGTGCATTAGGCATTTTACTTTGAATACAATATTCAAAAGTATGTAAGATTTGAGATTTTAGACATTCTAAAGTTCATCTCTTACTAGTCTATTGATCTCATCAATAGATATGTGTCCAAGGTTTCATGCCAGATCATTGTCAATTGATCTTCGTCCTCCTATTGATCTTATAAGGTTTAATTTTCAGTATTAGAAATGTTAACAAACCATTCATTAATTTTCTAATTTAGTAGAGTCCTCCATATATCAGAATACTATCTGAAATATATCCATCATAACTCTTTATGTTAGGTCTATTCCAGAATTCATGTATATTTCCAACATTTAGAAATAAACTATGAGTGTTTTCTAATATCTAGGTAGTAGAGACATTCTCTAAGACTAAGGGCTCTCCCACTGAAACTATGAAGTCTATATATCCAGTAGAGATTGTTGCAACAATTTGCATCAATACCCATGTGGATGATTATTAAACCTTAAGATCAAATTTCTAGTCTTCTAAAACATATGCAACCAATTGCAAGTGTTATTAGAAGAATGAGATAAAATTACTAGACTTTTATCTTATCCAATAAGAAAGTCAATTTCAATGATTATATGTAGATGTAGATTATTCTGATGCACTATCTGGGTCTTTCTCTAAGGATCCAAGATAGACTTGATAGTCATACTATAAATGCATCGGCTTATTGCAGTATTGGGATTTATCCAACTCTTTGGATGTCATATGTGTGTGGAAACCATAGAAGTACAGTCAACTCTTTGACTTTCCTTCTAACTTGGGTCTGACCCATGCTTCCACTGCACTCCTTTCATCTCTAAATAACCATTTCTTAAGACAAAGGATCTCTTATGTTTGAATTCAAAAGATTTCAATACAAGAGTACTTCAACATTTATACATGCTTCATTCAATTCATACAATATGAATATTATGAAGCTTCATGAATGACTAGAGTATAGATAGTAGAATAATGACTCATCATATCTACATACATCATAACTCTTAAAGACTTAGGTTCAGGTAGGTATTCAAACATTTTAAATACATCATCTCTTATAGAGCCACCATTCTGCATAATGCAGTGAACCATGTCATTCATGATTAAATGTTGAGAGCACATATGTATGCCGGAAAATCTTTCTTAGAATTTTATAAGGATTATTTAACAATTGCGATCATCATCGACATGTCACTTCCAAAGTACATTCGATGAGAGATCAAGACTATAGAGACATACAAACCCTAGGTTGTTGTCCTATTGTCTATTTAATTGTCATTCCTCATTATTATGAGGAAACTTGCACATTGCAACCACATACAATATGTGTACAATTGCAAGTACAATATTTTGATCATGGATCCAATCCATGATATTTTACCAGTTATTATTGATTATAGTATTGAGTGGGTTTAATGAAGGATTATCTGAAATAAGAAGTTTGTATAAATATATATATATATATTACTTTTATTTAGGAATTTTATATCAAAGTTGTCTTGCCTTGTCAACATTGAAAGTTCATTCCCTTGATCACTTTCAATGTAGGAGATATACTTACCAATATATCTCAAGCAAGATCTGGGATCTCCTTCCTTATCTTTGTCACATCCCAATAATATGAGAACCTGTAACTCGGATAAAAAGAAGTGGGAACACTTTCCGCCTTGCAAGTCCAACTTGCATCTCCCAATTCGGTCTTTAACACCCGGACCCACTACCCCTAAGGTGATGTTGACCCGTCATTAATTGAACCAACCGTCAGCATGAATACAACTTGCTATGCGCAATCCAATATCACCCCAATAATATGAGGACCCGATATTGAAGTCACCACGCATACGTCCTTACTTTTTTGAGAAGCAAAGAGCCCGATCTAAATGGATTGTATACAGGGGTTGTCACTTCGAACAGGCGTCTCCTACATATAATATCTGGTGACGGAACCCTTCACCTTGACAGGAGACCATGGTTGTCACTTATGTGATCCTCCACCTCTTGTTCAAATTTTAATTAATTATCATGAATCATATTCATATAATTAATTCTTCCAAGGGAAATACACATCATTATAATAGAGTTTTTTTAATTAGACATAATTAATTTAATCACATTAAATCAATTATCAATCCAATTCAATCAACAAACTTGATTGTTACTTTAATATATGGTAGTATCTCAAAGTATGTATTAATTCGTATTTTAATAATTAGAAAATACACCATGATTTCTCCAGCATTATCGAGTCCCTACCCGTTGTCATGGCCAGTACCGACGGGAGTGGCACAGATCGCACACGGTGCAACCTGCTACCCCAACGCTCCCCGACTAGACACCATATCCACCTCAGGAAAGGATAATGCCAAATCGATCATAGTGTATTTAAGATGCTCATAGGTTCTTCAACCAAAATTATACCATATAGTAATAATCAAAACCATTTTGATTATAAAGAAATTTGCTAAACAAATTCCCAAACCTATTTGTTGAAAGTGTATCAAGTAACCGATTGGAGATCTAGATCAAATCTAATCATTTATTAGTTGAGACAATGCCATTTAAGGGAATAATTATCATTCAAATATTTCACAAATATTATCTATAATTAATCAAGTAAATTAACCATTAATTTCACAAGTTTCTTAAATAACTATCACAAGGTCCATGATTCGAATTGCAATTTTCAGCAGTGACCCTCACCTACTAAAATTAGCATATCTCATTCATTTTAAATACAAATTAAGCAAAATCAGTTTATAAAGTTTGCTAATTTGATTTGTAACAGAACTCAAGTGATAATTACGCATTTCTAGGCGTATCAAAACAGTAACCAACACTTTAGTTACGTCATAATTCGCCATCCCTGAAACAGTGGATATAGGTTCATTAAAATGATCATATTTTGAGTTATCGGATTCTAAATCACACAAACTCAAATCTATTATTTCCTCAATTAATAGGGAACATTATCCAATTTAAAATTTCCAATTTAAATGTTTTAAATAGTGCCTAAATTTATCACAAAATAGGGTTGTGTAATCTGAAATGCGATAAAAAATTTTCACGAACCCTCACGTTCCCAAATCTTCCTAGGTTTATGGATCGAATCTGAAACCTCCAACCTGGCTCTGATACCCCTTGAAGGATATGGGAAGATCCTCAAGCGCATCATGAAGCGTGTGGATCGCATCGAATGCGATCGGGAGCGACTAGTTGCACTAGTTGCTCCGGACATCGGAATTTAAAAGATTTAATATGATGAAACCAGATGATCCAATAACCTTTCTCGGACCGTTTTATCTAAACCATAATTATAAGGTTTACCTCTTAAAGCATTATTGCGATTGAGTCTCTAAACGAAGAGACATCATGTCTCAAGTCCGATCCAATGGAGGAGATGCATGCGAGCACGTTGATGAGACGCGTCCTTATCGCAATCCAAGTTGATGATCCAAGCGGTGAATCTCCTGATCTCGTCACACGATATCCGACGTCTTCTTCACGAGCGAGGCGCACCGAAGGAGATGGAGATCCACGAGCAAATACTCGGCCAGCATAACGACGATGCTGCAGCGATGGCGACTCTCTCTATGGCTCCATGGTGGACGGTCATAAGAGAGAGAGGGAGACAGGCACATGACATGTAGAGAGAGGAAGAGAGCATTCGTTGTTGTCGTAAATGTATCTCTTGAAGAGCAAGGGTGCCTCTTCTTATATAGGGTTTTGGGAGTCCATGGATCTCAATCCATGGACAACACACAGTCAATGGTTGAGATTGATTTGTGGTTCTTTCAATGGCTAAGATGTTGTTGTAAAAACACAGCAACAATTGATTTAATTTGAATTACTTTATATTGATAAATCAACATAATTAATCCCAATTTAAATCACTTTGACTGGTCTTGGAGATAATGAAGAAGATAAACCTCATCTCCTAAAAAAGGGAGACGGCTACCAATCATCTCATGAGATCTCATTATCTCATGAGATCTCATTATCTCATGATATCTCTAAGATTTACAACAACTCTCGTTGTAAATATTTTTCACAAAAAAAATCACAATTATTTGGTGAAAAATTTCAATCAAGCCATTGAAATTACGAGAAGCTCATTCACAACCCAAAACAAAAATGTAACTATATTTTCAATTAATCATTCAATGTGAATCCAATTCACATTAACGATTAATCAACAAATATAAATCATAATATGCTCTCTTTAATATATTATAAATCACATTTACAATAACTGAATAATATGGATAGTGCTATCCACATTATTCTTATCCATGACAATTAAATCACATTTAATCATCTTGGATCTCAATTCTCATGTACCCAAATAATATGAATCACATTCACATTATTCACATCTTTGATAACTAAATCTCATTTAATTATCTTAGATAACTCTCCTTATAATATGAATCAAATTCATATTATTCATGATAATTAAATCACATTTAATTATCCATTTTTCTCAGTGCTCAGATAAATATATCAATAATGAAATTATCCATAAACTCTTTCAAGGATAATGTGCTTTCTCCGCGGATACTTGGAGATAAGGACAGGGCGATTGTATTGTTCCACGTATAGTGACTTGGATATTGAGATCACATCTCAAATCCAGATCTTGCGGACCTCCCATAGATGCTTGATTAAATCAAGATCGTAAATCTAATCTTCTCATTACATCTGAATCATATTCAGATCAATGTCCAACATTTGGACTAAGATCAGATTACTTCTCTATGAGATGAGTCACTAAAATCCAGACATGTTTCATCACCCCCTCGGAATAGAAGCGTCATAGTTATACAATCGTTTATGATCACATCACCCTCAGGTATTCCTAATACCTATATATCCTACATACTGGAAAACCCAGAATAAACCTGAAGTTTTAGATCTCTTTTAGACTGCCTCCTTCAGGGTTTTATCATTAAGTTTCTCATTCAACTATTGAGAGTTTTTATCGATCATATACTTTCCAAAAGCATACATCATACCTAGGTGTTGATCATATACTTTCCAAAAGTATATATCAAACCTACAAATTCAGTCAAGCTTCAAAAGCGAGACGATTGTGCACGGAATTTGATTCTTCCCAATATCTCATGAGTGAGCTCATGTCTTTCGGTTCAGTAATGAACCTGTATGATCCCTTTGAGATATCGTATTACTCATATGCCCTTGCATGCACACCAGGGCATCGGTGTATAGACCTTGGTTAAGTCATCAACCTATTGGTCTGCCAAATGTACATACTCATACATATAGTAACACATATGTCTCCGGTCAGAGGATGTGTGCCTATATCGTGACAACATACGAAATAGGACTTTGGTTATCTCGATCTCATTAAGTCAACTCTTTGACCTAACTAATCTGACCCCTCCGAATCTATATTCCCATGCAGAGGACTTGCATCAAGAGATCGGTCAGATATCAACCATATGAGAAAGGATTGCCATCTCCTACTCAGGCAGGAGATCATCTCTTAATAATCATTTGACGGTGCTTGATGAGTCCTCAATCTAACTCTTTAGATATTCATCCAAGCACCAGCCTCTATGATTCAATAATTGAATCAACAGTTGTATGATTATCAAGATGGCCATGGTACGGAATCCTAATTGTACTAAGGGACCTATTATGCAAATTAGTTATTCTTCATTTCAGATCAGAGAATGATATTTGCAATAACATTTATTGCATAATGGCTCGTCGTGGGCTCGCATGTCCAAAACAGGATTCTCAGACTATAACATTGATATCTTCCTCATAAAGTGTCCGATTTAATCCTACTCACTTTTGAACTAATACATATTCAATTACCTTAAAAAAAAGACCAAGTTCAAGTGAATCGGAGCTCATACGTAAAAGTTGGGTTTTGGGCATCTTTTGTACATTTTGTATTTTAGCGATTTTTGACCTATTATTTTATGTACTTGATTAACTCATTTTATTTTAATTTCTTTTCATTTATTTTCTTTGACAAAAGTTTTATTAAAATGCACAAAAATCTAAATCCAATATGAGCTTGAAATCAAAGAAACTAAATGAGTCCGAGTCTTCACCAACCGTCTGTACAAAAGTTGCCATTTTCGCATTTTATTTTATTTCTTATTTTTCTTAATTAATAAAAATAAAAAAATTATATTAATGTGTAAATATTTATCTTTGATTTTATCATATTTTTCTGGATTTTTATCGGGTTTAAAAAACAAAAAAAAAGTAGAAACCCAAAAATCATGGTATTCTTTGTACATAGACTACCCCCAAAAATATCACTTTATGCAAATGGTCGATTTTGATTTTGATCTCTTCATAAAAGTTGTAGCTCTTGTCGAGGCGAACAACTTTTGGGAAGAAAGTTTTCGATTCGAGTTGTTTGTTATTTCTTTTAGAATTATCTTTATATTTAATTTTTTTTCGATTTTTCTTGGGCTGACACGTGGCAGCTCCAGGAGCTACCACGTGTCACCTATTTTTGGCCTTTATTTTTGTTTATTTTTATAAAAATTAAATAATAATAATAATAAACGACACGTGGCAGCATCTCGATCGTCCGATCTCGGACGGTCGCTACTTCTCTTCCTCCTTCCCCTACTTTCCCAATTGGGAGCGGACACTGCTGCCGCCGCTCCGACAATTTCCTCCGCCACCTCTCCCCTTTCCTTCTACGACCGGCCACCCTCGCGTATCCCTCCAATCAAGATCTCATCGTATCACCCCCACGAATATCGCCACCCACCTCCGTGATCTGCTCAGCTACCTTCCATATTCACCGCCGATGCGAATCTCGTTGTCGGTCGATTCACCCTTCCTCTGTTCCTATTTAACCTCGACCACCTCCCCCTCCATCCTCATCTGCCGATACACACAGTTGAAGGAGCCACTTCAGGAGGCGGTGATAACGCCTTCATTGATGCGACCACCGCTACGAAGAGATCCAAGGCTCTTGTCCTTATTGCAGCCCATCGCTCCGTCGCCACTGCTTGCTCCGGCCCATGTCGTTGTGCTGATACCCCCGTTTCACCTCCTCGCCATCGACACGTCAGAGTCTCATTTTCGTCGCCACACCGTTCGAGAGAAGCCAGACATCAGGAGCATCTCCCTCTCCGAGCTCTCAAGGACGTTGAGTAACCCCGCCACATCGCTGCTCCGACACACACTACCGAGAGCTCCACTGCTCCAACGCTGGCAATCCTCTTGTGCATCGCCTCTCTTCATCGACGCTCGTCGATCGTGTGTCAGTCTCCGCCTTCACCGCACAGCCTCTCCGTCGCAGTCTTCATCTCCGCTACCCACCGTCGACTGCCCCAAGCGACAGAGCTCCGCCTTCCCTCCGTCGGGTTCGAGACCTGAGATCCCTGCGCACGTGAGAGGCACGTGTGCTGGGGGGAAATTATTCAGAGATCCTCTTGTTCTCAACCATTCCCAGAAGAATCCCTCTCATGTGATTTGAACATGGGGGATGGAAGATTTGTAGATACGCCCTAGGTGCTTCGCCTATTCGCATATCTATCTCCCCACCAGAGGTCACGTGCTATGCACGTGACCCTATGGAACTATTGCATTTGACCCCCCTAGGGTTTAGATAATTTTAGTTTTAACCATGTTCCACATTTTCTTCATTACTTAATTATTATAATATTGCATTAAGACTTCTGTATTCTCCCTTTATTTAGAACCACGTTTTCACATCATTTTATATTCAAAAAATTATTGTGACATTCTACAATTAATTATCTACATTTTGGCATGCTCATCATATTTTTATTGCTTATTAATTCATAATTAATATTCTTGTGTTAAATTACATATTTTACCCAATCTATGCTTGGAAATTCATACTTAATTGACCATAGCCCGAACAATTACCGAAAATTCCCAGATTGTAGAATTAATTATTTAAACATTGTGCCCAAAAATAATTGCATTGCATGCATGGTTTATCCTAAAAAAATCATTTAGCATATTTTAATATTTAATTTTTAATAGGTATTAAAACTCATATTTTTGAGGTTTACGATTTTTCTGAGATCAATCACCTAATGATAGATCTTGGATAATATTATTCCTTGAAAATAAATAGGTTTGCTATTTATTAAATTAAATATTGAAATTCACATCATTTACATTCATAAATTCTTTAAATATTCATATTGCATTAGAAAATTCCAAAAAAATACAGTATGTTCATTTCACCGTATTTTACACCAGGCCAAGTTTCGTAATTTTTTGACATCATTTGATTGAAATTACATTTTAGCCCTAAAATTGTCCGCATTTGCATTTTGCATCCCAAAACTGCATTAAAAATATCAAAAAATACCACCTCAAAAATCATGCACAAACTTTGATAGACAAAATTCTAGGATGTTCCTTTACCTCCTTGAGTTCAACCTTGGGACTTGCCCAAGTAAAATAAACATAAACCACGGCGATTAAAAATTGATTAGTTAGTTGTGGTTATTTCTTGATCGATTCTGAATACCCGCCTACAACGAAACGTCAAATTTAAAAGATAAGTGACATCAATTAAAGAGGGTATCTCTGGATTCGACAAGACCCGACTCCGAATCTAGTACGAAGTATGCAGAATCTTTAGAGGTAGAGTGCAAGTTGTTTAGCACAACTAGACTTTGGCAACAGACTCCAGCAGAACAGAGCGAGACCCTTTCATCTGGAGAGAACTCGGTGCACGGTGCAATTTTCCAGATGTTGCATGATTCACTAAGAGACATGTATGCTTGTACCCTTTACAACTCAGAGATCCCTTTGGATCTGCCGGGTCCATCTTCTTCGGGACAGTCAAGGGACATAGTTGATGAGTCAGATGCGGCTTTAACCGAACTACCACATATGTTTGTGATCTGACTCACCTTTCATCAGAGTTGGTAGCCAACAAATCACATATTGATCCACCATCATCCAACACCGAGCCGTACACAGATACCATTCAACTGAACCTAATTTATGATTCAGATTTGCCTGAGCTAAAATCACTTTCTCATACACTCAAGTATGTGTTTCTTGCGAGACCCAAAAAGAGATTTTGTGTGATCATTATCTCGACATTAACTACAGAAAAGGAGTCCGGGTTACTTGAAGTTCTTGAGTAGAATCACAAAACCATTGGTTGGACGGTGTTGGATCTCGTAGGGATCAACCCGCTCTCTGCTCGCACCTAATATATGTTGAGGATAACACGAGGTCTTCCCATGAATTTCAGAGAAAACTAAACCCTAATCTCCGGGAAGTAGTTAAGAAAGAGATTGAGAAATGGTGCAAAGTAGGGTTTATATACCCTATTTCTGACTCCAAGTGGGTGGCTCTGCTTCATGTTGTTATGAAAAGTCGAGAATCCAGATGTTCATTAACGAGGAGGGGATAGAAATCATGACATGAGTACCTACATCATGGCGTGTTTGTGTTGACTACAGGCGCATGAATGCTGCGACCAAGAAAGATCGCTTTCCTCTGACATTTATTGATCAGATTTTGGAGGGACTTGCAGAGAAAGCATTCTTATGGTTTCTTGACGGGTACTCAGGCTACAATCAGGTAGCCATAGATCTCGGGGACTGGGAAAGACCACATTTACATGTACATTCAGCACTTACGCGTTCAGGCACATGCCATTCAGGCTCTGCAATGCCCCGGACACATTTTAGTGATGCATAATTGTCGTATTTGCTGAAATGGTGGGCGACTTCCTGGAAGTCTTCATGGATGACTTCTCAGTCCATGGCGATTCTTTTGATACATGTTTAGTGTACTTTGACCGAGTCCTCGTAATGTATAGGGAAGTCAATTTGGTGCTCTCCTGGGAGAAAAGCCATTTCATGGTTACGGAGGGTATCTTGTTGGGACACGTCATCTCCAAAACGGAAATGGAGGTTGACCCTTCCAAAGTGGATGTGATCAAGAAACTTGAGACACCAACCAACGTTAAGTCAGTGTGATCATTCTTAGGGCATGTCGGATTTTATCGAAGATTTATTCATAATTTTTCAAAGATCACAAGCCCACTGACTGAGATCCTAGAGAAAGACACTGAGTTCATTGTCGATCACAAGTGTCTAGAGGGCTTTGAGCTCCTAAAAAAGAAAATATGTGAATCGTCGATTTTACAAGCTCCCGCCGGTCTATTCCCTTTGAGATCATGATTGATGCATCGGATTTAGTTGTCGGGTTATGCTTGGACAAAGGCGAGATGGGATTCCGTATATGATTCACCACACGAGCAAAGTTTTGGATGATGCGGAGAGAAATTATATGGTGACTAAAAAGGAAATGCTCGTGGTAGTTTGAGCCCTAGAGACATTCATATTAAGGTGACTACTTTCGCTGATCATACAACAAACAAGTACCTCACTGAGAAGAAGGACGCTAAGGCATGTCTTTTGAGATGGATCTTATTAATATAGTAATTTGATTTGGAAATTAAGGATAAACCTGGAATCAAAAATGTTGTGGCTGATCACCTTTCCCAAGTTGGGCAGAATGATAATCCCGATATTGAACCAATTTGAGAGACCTTACCAAATGAGTCTGTTTGTGTTATTGACTCATTCTCGTGGTATGCCAACATGGTGAGCTGCCTTGTCTCCAAGAAGGTTCCTCAAGGTTGGCCTAAGAGCAGTATTGACCGACTGAAGTTGGATTTGAGGAGATACCACTGGGATGATCCATTCCTTTTCTTTGAAGGGCCAGACTACATCGGGCGAAGGTGTATTCCTCGGGAGGAATACCAGAGTGTCCTCACACATTATCACACACGCGAGGCAAGAGGACACCATTCTGGAAAAAGAACTGTGCACAAGGTGCTTGATGAATCTATGATTCATCATTCTAAAAGAGTTCAATTAAGCTCACTTCCCCAAAATTCATCTGCATTTAATAATCTAATTTGCATAATTAACATTCATGCATGTGTTAATAATAATTGCATTTTATAATGCATCATGGCATAAAATAAGGAGCCAAAAATCCAAGTGTGAAATGACCTCAAAAGAAACTAACTTCATTGATTTTTAATTAATTCATCTTAACTCTGATTGACTCAAACCACCTCCATTGTGTGCATATCACTAATATTAAAAAATTAAAAAAAACAAAAAATACTAGCTTGTAAAATTGATCAATAAAGCCCAAACCCTATTTCGAGATTAAAAGCCTTTAAACGTAGATATCTCTCACATACTGTCCCCTATGAACCCCTACTTACTTTTAAATTAATGTACGCTTAATTACCCTCAAAATAAGACTAAATTCAAAAGAATCAGAATTCGTATGTGAATCTTGGGTTTTGCTCCCCTATTGTATATTGCACATATGTCCCCTTTATTTTATTTATTTATCTTTTTATTATCTTAAATATTAAAATAAAAAAATAAAATACATATGTAAATATCTCTTTTATATTTTCTCAATCTTTATTTTGATTTTTATATAATTTAAATTTTAAAAAAATCATAAAACATAAAATGTGGTATTTTATATCTATAAGATGCCACCAAAAATACTTTTTTGTACATGTGATTTATTTTGATTTTGATCCTTCATAAAAGTTGTAGATCTTGTAAAGACGAGCAACTTTCATGTTGACCACTTTTTGATTTGACCCCTTTTGTTATTTCTTTTTTTCCTTTGAATTAAATTTTTATTATTCTAGGAGCAACATGTGGCAGCTCCTGGAGTCGCCACGTATCACCCCCCTTTCTTTTATTTTTTTTATTATTATTTTTTAAATATTTTCTTTATAGTTTTATTTTCATCCATGTTACGTGGTCGCATCCCCGCGCGCCACATGTCATTCCTTTCCCCCTCTCCTTACGTGTCCTACACGTGAGAGACTCCTCCTCCCTTCCCTCCATGTGCCACCTCTTCCCGAGTTGTTGCACCGCGAGCCAACTTCTCTGTTGAACCTCCGACCGACCAACATGGGAACCCTAACAATCTACACTACTCTTATATCTTATATCCTCCCAACGACCGGGAACCCATCACCATTCCTATCGAAAACCTAACCTAAATCCCATCGCTAACCAACTTTATCTGCTTATTCCTAACGAGCCAAACATGCAACCAGTGTAGCTTCCTTTCCATCGATCTCAGGCCTTTGATCTCTCGATTCCTTCCCTCCAATCCACAACCTCTGGGCATTAGCCTCCTCCTTATCGATTCAACCACCTAATTGCCTCTATTCTGTCTCCATGCGAGACCTGCAACAATCCTCCCCCTTTTCTCTCTCTCAACTCATAAACAGCCGAAGCTCCTCCTCCATATTTAACCCCATTGCTGATCACCCTTCCAAGGCACCCGCCATCTCCGATAATAGGAGGAAGAGAGAGAGATAGAGAGAGAGAGCTCCCTCAAGCAACTATGGTGACAGCAGGAATCCAAATCGGTCGAGCGATGACCCCTTCTCTTCTCGGTGCGATCCAAGGTCCTATTGTGGACCTTGAGGTGACAGTTGTTCTTGTCGCGCGAGCTTCCTCAAGCCCATCGCCTGTTCGAATGGAGGCAACGACCCAGGGAGCCCCTCTATGAGTTCCCTCTATCTCTGGTGAACCCCAGGCTATCAAACCCTTTCTTCTTCATTCCTTATTCCTTCCTTGTCGTTCCCTTTTCTCCTTCCTCTTCACGTTGTCCTCCATCGTCTCCACTGCACCTTCTTCCATTCCCGATTCCCCTTATCCTTTCTTTACACCATCTACCATCCTCATTGGGGCACACGATGCACTCCTTCTCACCTACGCTATGTGGTTGCGCACCCCTTTACCTTCACTCGTCAAGCGTCATCCACCACTCTGCCTTCGATTCCACCGCTCCTGCCATCAGTCACCACTTACAGCATTGCCTCTGTACTAGAGCTCTAGCCCCAAGCATGATTGCCATGCGCGTCTTCATTTACAGTCGCCTCGATAGTAGATGCCATTGACCGCTCCACCGACATCATCACCCTCCATTGTCGCACTCCGCTGCAGACACATCCACCATTGTCTAGAGAATCTCCGTTGTAGCCAGTCATCTTCACTCATTTACGCGTTAACGATGACCCATGGTCGTGTGTCGGCTAAGAGGAAGGAGTAGGCTCATCTGCACATCGACCGCCCTTGACATTGCCTTCAATCGCTTGGCCATTGCGGACCGACCGCCCAATCGCTTCACCTCGGGCCGCACCTCCCTCTACCTACTAGCCACCTTTATCCCCCTTCACGTATTCTACACGTGAGGGTGGGGTCATTTGCAGGGCGACCCCCATGATTTTCCCCATCTTGCATATGCGTCCCTCTCTAGAAGGGCATGCTCAAGGCACATGTCCTGAGGGTGTATTTGCAAGGATGCCCCGACCCTCCTCCTCAATCACAAGTGAGCCCCTGTTCCAGTAGGGCACGTGCGCAACACGTGCCTCGGTGAAAAATTGCAAGAATCCCACCGGAGGTTTGGGTAATTAACTTTATATCCATGTGTGCCACATTTTTATTCATTTTAAATTTGTATTTTTGCACCGAGACCCGTGTGTTCTCCATTTATTTTGAACTGAATTTTGACATTATTTTGTCAACTAATTCTTTACATTGTGGCATGTGCTTTATATTTTTGTTATCCTTGGTTAATTAATTAATAATATTTTGGCAAAAAAATTGCATGTTTTACTCATTCGGTGCTCAGAAATTTATACAAAATTAACCATGGCTCTAAAAATTACCAAAAATTCACAAGTGCTTTATTTAGTTGTATTCTTCATTATGCCCAAAATCCTTGCATTTTCGTGCTTATTTTGTTCTGTAAAATTCATTTTCTATTAAAGTAATTAATTTTTAATAAGTATAAAACTCCATATTTTTAGGGTTTAGGATTTCTCTGAGATATATGACATGGTGATATATCCTAGATAATTTCATTACCTAAAAATAAATATGTTTTATATTTATTATAATTAATTACCTAGATTCACATTTTCTGCATTCATAAATTCATTAAACATTCATTTTCCATCATAAAATTACAAAAAATTACAGTGTGCTTGTTCCATCATTCTATGCATCCCGACCAAGTTTCGTAATTTTTGGACCACTTTTGTCATTGTTTGCATTTCGATCCTTAAAATTAGTCAGTTTTGCCTTTGCATCATCATATTTCATAAAAAATACCAAAAAATCTGCCTCAAAAACCGTGATCGAAATCTGATAGACTTAAATCTAGGTTATCTCTTTGTCACCTTGTGTCGACAATGGGACTTGTCCATGTTAAATAAATAATAAACCACTCTGCATTAATTGAATTAATTAAAAATTGTGGTTAATTTCATGATTGATTCTGATTGTCCGACTACAACACATATACAACTCTTAATTTACAACAATTAACGAGGGGTGATTTAGGAATGATCAATACTCTAATGTGGATTCTACTGATTGTCCTCGTTTAGAGGGGCCATTGAATTCATACGGTCGTGCCCGATCTGTCTGAGTATTGGACAAAGAGATGAGATGCCCCTGCAGCCAATGAATTTCTATGATGTTTTTTATACTTGGGGAAATGATTTTATGGGTTCCTTTCCCAACAGCAATGGACATGAGTACATCTTATTGGCGGTTGATTATTTGTCAAGGTGGGTAGAGGCTATCTCAACCCGAACCGTAGACAACAAGACTGTCTATAAGTTTATCAAGGATCATATCATTGCAAGGTTCAAGGCTCCAAAGGTTTTGAAATCTGATAGGGGTAGCTACTTTGTGAACAAATAAATTTGAGCATAGAGTGGTCAATCCTTACCACCCACAGTCTAATGGTGTGGCAGAGGTCTCTAATAGAGAGGTGAAAAGTACTCTTCATAAGTTGGTTCATCTTGATAGGAAGAACTGATCTCAACTTTTGGACCAAGTTTTGTGGGCCTATAGGACATCCTACAAAACCCCACTTGGTACTTCACCTTTCCGAATGATCTATGGCAAGCCATGCCATTAGTCTGCATAATTAATTCAGAAATCAGAATGGGCAATCAAGAAGATTAATTGGAATTGTCATCTTGGGAAGTTGTGTCGTGACTTGATTTTAAACGAGCTAGTGGAAATCCGAAATCAGGCATATGACAATAGTGTGATCTATAAGGAGAAGGTCAAGTGATGGCATGATCGTCACATAAGGCATAAGACCGCATAAGACCTTTGTCCTTGGGCAGAAGATATGGTTGTTTAACCCAGGTTGAAGATGTTTCATGGGAACTCAAATCTAAATGGATAGGTCACTATATTGTCATAAATGCGCACAACAATGGTGGTGTTGACATTGTTGATCTCGGAGATGGTACGTAGACATTTTCAATTAATGGGCAATTGTTGAAGCATTATGTTGATTCTAAAGAGCAGTTAGTCCAAGTCGAGATCATCAACTTCATAAAGAGTGAGCACAGTGGAGACACATCAGAACACTCTTCATAAAGAGAAGCAGTCGGACCCAAGTTGTACAGATTCATCTTAATTCTTCACACATTCACTTGTACACTCTCCATATCTCTTCAGACCCCCCTCCTTTCAATACTTAGGCTGACCAGAGCGTAAGTATAGGGGACCTGATGCCTGCTGTATATACCCTCCCACCCACTTCTTCTCTTTTCCACCCCATTCTCACTCTTCTTCTATACTTAGACTGTCAACCTAAGTATGGGGAGGAGGGGTTGAGCTGACTTCTATTTTCTTTTATTTTTCACTCTCTTATGCTTAGCCCAAGCTACACCTTCTCTGTGCCCTTTTTGCTTTGAGGATATAACACTTGCTAAGTATGGGGGTGTATACTTTGTATATATTTTACCCATAGCTCGTACTTTCACGTAAGTCTATGTATTATTTACGAGATGTGTAACTAACTAGTAAAATCTGTAAAATCTGGAAAAGTTTAAATTTTTGTGTACTAACACCACGGTTGTAAAATTGTTCCTGTAACAAAAGTTTTTCAAATCCGGCTTCTTATTCATTTTTGCATTAAAAAAATAGTTTGTACTTCATGATTTTTCATTTCAGGCATCGACATCCATGCATTCTTTAGTCGGACTTATACTTTCACACAAGACTTGTGAAGTTTAAGGACTCTTGGTTTATGAGGTTCTAAGATTCAAAGTTAATAAGACTTAATCATTAGGATCTATGACTTAATTATTCACACTTCCCCAGTCTGAAAGATATATGTGATATATTGCATACTTAGTCTCTACCTTAAAGAATATGTTCAGCACCTCGCAAGCATCACTATAGCTATGATGAGACGAGTTGAAATTTCTCTTGAGGAACTGGGATGGGGGATTTGAGTTTGGACCTGATTTTATGATGCTCGGGGATGGGATAAAATCGATGAAGGCTTCATGAAACCCTAGAGTCAGAACCTTCGGCCAATATGAGAACAAGGGTGTTGTATTAATCTCTTGATATAAACCTATGTGCCAGGGTGTGATGAAACTAAATAAATTGTTGATCGTTGTGCGCCATCTTGATAAAAGCAGTGGAGCTAGACAACAATCAATAAAATAAATTTCAAGAGAAGTTCTCTCATTCAAATACAAAGAAAAGCTCTCTCATTACGAATACAAGTTCAAAGAGCATCCACCAAAGGTGAGCGCTCTCAACCTTTTCAAAGTGTCCACTTGAACCAAAGCTATTAGGACTAGGAGTCGGACTAACACCGAAAAGGGCTTTGCATCGTATAGTGATACAAGTCTAGGCATCGAAGGTATGATAGGTACTCAAAAATGACATACCCTGGTGTACTCCAGGAAAACAAGTGCTGATGACTCCGAACTCTCTTGACAGACGCACCGGTCAACAACCTAAAACACACGTGTTGGGTTAATAAGGCACTCAAGTGGATCCTTGTTCCAAAGAAAGGGAGAGAAGAAATTAACAATCATATGCCCTCCATCAACTGGACTTCCGTCTACACTTTTAAGACTGACAACTAAAGAGACGGTGGATTGTATGCAATAACTCATTTATTCCCTATGTGTTGAGGATTGGATCCTTGGGAGAGTCTCTCGGACTTGAACCTTGAGTGACGTTTCAACTCTACTCTTGTGATTGCAGTCCACACTAAATGTCATACCACTACTATATATGTAAACAAAGAGAGTCTCAGAGCTAGAGTAGTTGGATACCTTTTGGCTAAAGCTTGGTTCAGCTCAGAATTTTGGGATCACTAAAATCTAGAATTCTTAAACATATCGATTTCTTGTACTCCACGTGCGCAATTAGAGTTTCATCCGACTAAATCTTTCATTCTCTAGTTTCTCGGAGATGAGCAAGGTTTAAGTATAGGGGTTTGATGAATATGTGATTCATTACTCTGAGAGAGATTAATTAGGCTCGAGTGCCCAAAATTCATCTGCATTTCATCATTTTAATTGCATAATTAGCATTCATGCATGTATAAATAATAATTGCAATTTATCATGCATAATTGCACAAATAAGGAGCCAAAAATCTCGGTACATTTGACTTGTAAAATAGCTAACCTCCCCAATTTTTAACTAACTCATGCTAACTCCAAATCACCTAAACAACCTACATTATGCACATATTACTAACAAAAATAAATGAAAAATACAAAAAATCACTAACGTAAATAAGTGGTCCACGAATCAAAATCCTAATTTCATAATTTATGGACTAAAATGTTGATATCTCTCTCATGCGGTGTCCATTTGAACCTACTCACTTTTAAACTATTGTACACTCAATTACCTTCAAAACAAGACCAAGTTGAAGAGAATCATAGGTCATATGTGAAAAGTGGGTTTTGCGGCTTCTTTGTACATTGTGTATTTTAACTGATTTTGACCTATTATTTTATGTATATCATTAACCACTTTTCTTTTATCTCCCTTTCATTTATTTTTTTGACAACATTTTTATTAAAATGTGTAAAAATCCAAACCTAAAATGAGCATGAAGTCAAAGAAACTGATCGAGTCTAAGTCTACATTGAGAGTCTGTTTACTTCTCTGTTTTCTTAATTATAAAAAAATTCAAAAAATTAGATTAATGTGTAAATATTTGTCTTTATTTTATCATATATTCTTTTCTAGATTTTTATCCTATTTAAAAAATGACAAGAAATTGCGAAACCCAAAAATCATCTATTCTACGCATATAGAGTACCACCAAAAATACCACTCTGTGCAAATGACTTATTTTGAGTTTGATCTCTTCATGAAAGTTGTAGATCTCATTGAGACGAACAAGTTTTGTGAAGAAATTTTTTCGATCTGAAGTTGTGCGCTATTTCTTTTTTATTTGTCTTTGTATTTATTGTCGGATTTTTCTGAGCATGACACATGGCAGCTCCTGGAGCCACCACGTGTCATCACCCTTTTTGTTTTATTTTTCTTTTCTCTCTGCCTTGTCCTCTATCGCCACGTGGTCTCATCTGGGCCATCCGATCTGGACCGATTGGACGGTCCCTATTTACCATCCCCCCATTTCGCTGCCCGCGTATCTCATCAGATCTCCATTACTGTCATCCCCTCCTCCCAAATCTATATCCCTTATCAGATCCAATCCCAACCAATCAAAGCATCCGTTTTGATCCACCTTCCTCTTCAGTCCGACAAACTCCATCGCCTTCAAAACCCTATGAAACCCACCGCCACCGCCTCCTGCGAATCTTGCATATCTCTTGCTTAATATAGCTGGTGTATCTCTGATTTGAATCCCCAGCATCTCGTCAGATCTCATCAAACCTTGTCATGAATCTCCTCCCGATCGTCCTCCCAATATTATCAAGTGAATTGCACACACCTTTTAGATCCATCCTCGATCGAACCCATCACATATCACTTGCCATCTCCGTCAACCCCGCCTCGTCCTCTATAAAGCCCAGCACTGCCGCCTCTATTAACGATCCACCGATACCAGCGCAAGAGAAGGGCACTCCAAGATCTCCGACCGGTTGTGACAGAGCTGCATCGAACCTCCATCATCTCTGACAACCTCCCATCCCGTGCGATGAGATCCGAAGCTTATCAGCCTCGTTGCAGCCGGCATCTGTTACTGCCATCGCTCGCCCTCCGTAGTTTGAACATCTGCTCCAAGTATCCCCTGTTCATCACCTTCTTCTTTCTCTCCAATCCACCTCTCCTTTCGCTCATCCGATCATCATCGTATTTCACCACCACTTTCCACGCTCCGCTGCATCGACTTCCATCTTCTTGATTCGCCATTAAGGCCATCAAGTAGCAGAGATCCTGCACCTCGTAGCTGCGCATCCTTGACCTTCACCGACATCTTCGTTCATCTTCGACTCAAGGAACCATCTTCATCGATGCCTCCTAGGAGCCCCAGGAGCCACCGCCATCGACCACCTCCGTTGTCATTCATCTCCGACTTCTAAACCATCACCGGATCACCACTGATTCTGCTCTCCATTGACATTCTCAACTCTAGTGGCTACTCCCTTACTTCGAAGACCATCTCCATTGCCACACGACAGAGCTTCGTCGTCCTTCACGCCTCGACCACCTTTCAACATGTTCATCGACGCTGAGCTTCTCCAGGAGTTATTTATCGGTGCTCTGCCTTGCTTTAGCTGCCTCAGGGGCATAAGGGTCGGGCCCTGATCCCAAGAGCCCCTCACGTACTTCGTACGCTCGAAGGTGCACAAATTACAAAGAAGCCCCTGGAAGTCCTCGTGTTCTACAAACACCCCACCTCTTATGCATGCATGTGCTCTGCACGTACCTGGGTGGACAAATTGCATCAAACCCACTTTGGGTCTTAGTATCTACATTCAAGTCCCTACACTGCATTTTTTTACTTATTGCATTTTCTGGTATTGCGTCTAGCCCCTGTCTTTGGTCTATAGTTTGAATCATTACATCATTTTATAATTCAAAAAATTTATTTTGTTCTCCAACTAATTCCTTACATTGTGCATTTCATATTTTTATGCTTTGTGGTTAATTTTTTATAATTATTCTCATGACAATTTGCATATTTTGCCCAATTAAGACTCTGAAATTCATAGATAATTAACCACTGCTCAGAAAATTGCCAAAAAAGCACGATTATAGAATTAGTTGTAATTTACATTATGCCTAGAAATAATTGCTTTTGCAAGCATATTTTATTTTGTACAAACTATTTTGTGCATTTCAATAATTAATTTTTAATATATATTAAACTTTATATTTTTAAGGTGTAGGATTTTTCTAAGATAGATCACATAATGATATATCTTGGATAATATTATTCCCTGGAAATAAATAAGTTTAATTTTTATTATAATTAATTATTGTAAGTCACACTATTTACATTCATTAATTCATAAAATATTTATATTGCATCAGAAAATTCCTAAAATTTATCATTCATTCATTTCATCATTTTAACATCTCAGCCAAGTTTGTGATTTTTTAACATCATTTGATTGACATTAATTTTTTCATCCTTAAAATTAGCCTACATTTGCATCTACATTCAAAAAATTGCATAAAAATACCAAAAAACCTACCTTGAAAACCGCACATTAAATCTGATAGACATTAACTTAGGTTATTCATTTGTCTCCTCGAGTCGACCCTAGGAACTGCCCAGGTTAAATAAACATAAAAATACTTCGCTTTAGTTGAATAATTAAATTGTGGATATTCTTTTGATTGATACCTAATTGCCCAACTGCAACGAATCGATACAACTAATTCACGAGAAGTAACATGGGGAAATTTCAGGGTCATCAACACCTTTCTATGATTGTGGAAAGCCAACAATAATGGACGTTGCGATCTAATGGTTCCATCTATTTTCCTCGTTCGTAGGGGTATTTTGGTCATGTCTGTTTTAATTTAAATTCAATTTTATTGATATTTCAAACTATTATTTTTAGTTCATCTAGTTTTAGAATTTTTTACTCAATGACGTTTTGATCGAATATGGAGCACTTATTGCAAATTACTGTTCTTGGCATAATGGCTATGGCATTTTTGTTGTCAAATTCTATTTCTATCAAAAATTCAGAGTAATGGTATGATCGACAGAATAAAAAGGTTCATTGTATGATATGTATTCCTTTTGTAAACTTTTTACAAAGATTTGTAAAATAAGAAAAAAGTCTAGTATTATTGTTTCATTTGTACAGATGTTCAATTTAAACTCAATTTAATTCAATGTTTCAAAATATTATTTTGGATCTTCCAAATTTGGTTTTTTTTTATCAATTATGTTTTTATCAAAATACTATTGTCACTTAAACTAGCAAATCGAAGGAGATTGTAGACACGATGGAAAGATTGAAGATTCATATACTATGTCTCCAAGAGTTAGAATAGCTTGGAGAGAAAGCAAGGGAGATCGAGAAGACATGCTTTAAATATTGGTATTCATGTAAAGATAAGAACAAAAATGGTGTTGGAGTTGTTGTTCATAAGTATTTGAATGATTGTGTGGTTGAGGTGCAAAGATTCGAGGATCGGAATATTTTGCTAAAATTGGTGCTCTAAGAAGAAATTCTGAATATCATCTCAGGTTATGCACTGCAAATTGGTTTCGGTGAAACTATTAAACAAGCTTTTTTAGATGATTTGGATAAGATTACGCAAGAAATCCCATAAAAGAGGGACGATTTGACTAGGTGAAGATCGTAATAGACATGTGGGAAAGGATGCTTTGGTGTATGCTGGTGTTCATGGAGGCCATAGTTTTAGGGATGGAAATGAAGAGGGAAAAGTCATTCTGGATTTTGTAACATCTTATGATCTTTTCATAGTAAGCACTCTCTTCGGAAAGAGGGAGGTGCATTTAATTACTTGTAAGAGTGGCTCAATAGAACACAAATATATTACTTTGCATTGAGGAGAAGAGATCGATTTTGTTGCAGAGACTGCAAAGTAATTCAAGGACAGAGTTTGACATCCCAATATTGCATGTTAGTCATGGATGTGCAAATAAAAGAGGTGGTAAAGAAAAGGAGGGTTCCCAATATCACTAAAAGTAGATGGTGGAATCTTTAATTGAAGCAATAAAGCTTCAGGGAGAATGTCTTAAAAAACTTGTTTTAGGATTGTAACGAAACTGCAAACGAGATGTGGGAGGCGGTGGCATCTTGTATCCGAAAAGTTACCAAAGAGATGCCATGCGAGTCAAAGGGAGGAGCTCCATGCCAAAAGGAGGTCCGGTGGTGGAGTGGAGGGGTGCAAGAGAAGCTTAAAATTTAAAAAGAATGCTTTAAAGCTATGTCTAAGGATAAAATAGAGGAAATTATCACAAATTACAAAAATAATGAAGAAGGAAGAAAAGAAGACTGTAAATGAAGCTAAGTCAAAACTTATGAAGTTTTGTACAGAAGTATCGATTCTAAGGAGGGCCAAAAGGATGTATTTAAGTTGGCCAATGCAAGAGGAAAAAAACAAAGACCTTTCTCAAGTGAGATGCATTAAGGATGGGGAATTCCATGCGCTTGTTACTTAAAGGGATTTAGAGACTAGATGAGAGCAGTATTTCCATGATCTTTCATTGTGAAAGAAATATAGAGGTCGCTTTGGAAGATCTAGCTAGCAGTGAAAGTTACTTGAATCGTGCAAGCTATGGACGAATACAAAAGAAGGAAGCATGGGACGCTTTGATGGTTATGAGATACAGGAAATGTGTAGGACCTGATGACATTCCTATAGAAGTATGGAGAGTTTTTATCTGAGCGTGGCTTGTCTTGGCTTACAAAATTATTCAATGTTATTTGGCGAAGAAATTAGAAGAGAAGCATCATGGTGCCTTTTATAAGAACAAATGAGACATTCAAAATTGTTCAAATTACGGAGGTATCAAGTTGCTGAGTCACGCTACGAAGATTTGGGAACGCATGATCAAAAGAAAGTCGAGGCAAGTTTCAAAAGTAAAAGAAAATCAATTCCGGTTAATGCCAGGTTACTCAACTATTGAAGTCATCCGCATGTAGAGGAGAACACTGGAGATTTATATAGTTAAAATGAAGAACCTTCGTATGATTTTTATTAATTTGGAGAAGAATCGTGATTATGTCCCATGGGAATATTATGGAGAGTTTTGGAGTAGAGACAAGTACCTGTCCTATACATCAACATCATAAAAAGATATGTATGGCAGAGCTTCATCTTGTGTAAGGATCCAGTCTAGGAAGATTGATTATTTTGACATCAACATTGGTCTGCATCAAGGTTCAACTTCGAGTCCATTCATTTTTACTTTGATCACGGACGAGTTGACAAGCCATATTCAGGATGAGATACCTTGGTGTATGTTATTCTCCGATGATACTATGTTTATTGATGAGACTAGAGATGGAGTAAACAAGAAGCTTGATATCTGGAGACATGCATCAGAGGATAAAGAATTGCGTATAAGTAGGGCTAAAACTGAATATATGGAGTGTACTTTTTATGGAAGCAATGGTGAAGGAATCGAGATGAAGATTAACGATGATAACATCGAGAAGAGAGATTCTTTAGATACTTGAGATCTATTTTGCAACATGATGGGGGAATTTATAAAGATGTTTCTAATAGAATAAATGCAGGTTGATTAAAGTGGAGATGAGACTCTATTATTCTTTATGATAAGAAAATTAATTTTAAAATCAAAGAAAGTTTTACAAAGCAGGCATGAGACCTGATATGTTCTATGGATCTGAATGTTGGCCTGCTAACCATGGACATGTGCAGAGAATGGTAGTAGTAGAAATGAAAATGCTAAGGTATATATATGGATATGCACACACACACACACATAAAGATCAGATTCGGAATGATGCAATCAGAAGAAAAGTTGGTGTAGCTCCGATCGAGAATAAGATGCGAGAAAACTACTTAAGGTGGTTTGGCCATTTGCAAAGGAAGTCGACTGATGCACTAATTAGGAGATGCGAGTTTTGGGATATTGAGCCATCTGAGAGAAGACGAGTGAGGGTCAACATGTGTTGAAATGAGATATACAAAGGGATCTTAATTTTTTAGATCTGAGTAGGAGAATGACCCGAGATAGATCTGAATGGAAGCATGGAATCCATGTAGCCGAACATACTTAATGTAGGAAAAGGCCTTGTTGTTGTTGGGTACGTTTTCATCTATCTTGAAGCAATTAACATTATAGATTACTTATATTCTACTGGTCTGATTGTAGTATTTTTGTTGTAATATACGTTTTCAATTAATAAGTCGTACTGATGACATGCTTTGCGGAATGAGGTGTTTCATTATACAATATGCATTCTCTTTTGTAAAATTCACATGGATGATTGTAAAATAGAAAAAAAAATGATTAGTGGTTGTTTAATTTAACATTTTCAACCGTTAGCATTTGGTAAAAATATGTGTAGATCTCAATAGATTTAAGTAAATGTGAATTCTATTTGTAGATTTTGTAGCTCCACATAATAAGAAGTTGATTAATATTCCATCATTTCAATGATGTAACTGATGGGAACGGAAGTGATACTAGCTCAGCTCTGATACCGGTTACGAATATCGTATACGGGTTCGGATGCACAATCACCTCGGAAGCACGTGAAAGAAAAAACAACCAGATATAATGATGGTCAGTCACCTATTGTGACCACCGGAGAAGAAAGATCACTACAAATTAGAACGAGTACAACTCTCTCCGTTCCGTCGCTCTCTCATCTTTTTCTTCTCTCTCCCTCTCCTTTCTCTGGGGGGTTATATTGTTCTTGAGGTGGTGTGGAGGCAATGCATCACACCCCCTCTATATATAGCCCAATTACAACCCCATAGTCCTATTCCCATTAGGACTACAAATAGAATACAACTCAACTGCTATTAGGATTAGGAGTCGAACCCTGATATGACTCTAATTCTAACAATCTCCCGTTAAGTTGAATCCCATCATGATTTATTCATCGTCTTGGGTATCACTGGACCATCCTTGTCAGATGCGAGTCTCGTTAGCAGGAACTCACTGCCTCTGGGTGCTGCACCCATCGTTGGATGCCCGCAACGTGCCACCAGGCACGATCTCCTGCCAGTCGCGGTAGCTGTATTCTCCGACGCTACAGATCGATTTATCCAAGAGACCACCATATCACGATTTCCGAGGAATGCACATCTGTCGTATTGTGTCGTCTCGTTGATGTCGACACTCGCTCTGACCATCGTATCGTATCCCTTCAACAACGCTGAACCCGGCTCTGATATCAGTTGATGTGACATGACCTGTTGGTATCGTCTTCCCTCAAATACCACTTATTGGGATCGGACCACCTTATACGGATGCGTATGTACAATTGATCACCACTACAGAAGCATGTGAAGAAAAGAACAACCAGAGATAATGGTGGTCGGTTACCTCTCGCGACCACCGGAGAAGAAAGATCACTATAAATTAGAATGAGTACAACTCTCTCCGTTCCCTCGCTCTTTCCTCTCTATCTCTCTCACCTTTTCTCTAGGGGTTACATTATTCTTGTGGTGGTGTGGAGGCAATGCCTCCACCCCCTCTATATATAGCCTAGTTACAACCCCAAAGTCCCATTCCCAATAGGACTACAAATAAAAATACAACTCATCTATTATTAAGATTAGGAGTCCAATTCTATTAGGATTCCTAATCTTAATTTAACTATAATCCTAACAGTAACATGGAAAAAATACAATCTGTGTAAAATAAACTAATCAATTGTGTAGAATACTAGGTAATTACGTAAAAATATGATATATTTTTCCTCCACAAGTCATTTGTCATGGGAGACAAATTGAGGATGGTGTTGGCGGCAACATTGATTGTTGCAACGATGACAATAACATTGACGATGATGTCACTTTCTTTCCATAAAAAATGATCTCTTTTCGTATACATACATCGCCATCCTGCTTTCCATCATGGAACCAGTCTCTCACATGCATGCGCGTGCCACCATTCCTCAATCATTACCGCTTCTACCCTCCATGCACACCCCCATCATATCCTCTCATGATCTCACCGCGTGCCATTAGTGTAGTCCTTATGTTATCTCATTTCTGCTTGGTTATTTTGAATATGCAAGAGAAGGGAGAGAATGAATGAGCTAGTTTGCGATGAACTATTGTTATATTATACATTATTTAGATTTCACTAATGATAAAAAAGGATTTTGAATTAATTAAATTCTTAATGTTAACATGTTTTTTTCTAAACCATCAGATTAAACATCTACGACCACTGTAGACGATTTTACTCAATAAAAAAAGATGCCACATCATTGAAGCCTTTTGTCTCTCTCTCTCTCTCCAAAATCTTAATATCTTCAAATTCTTGCCTTATTTGTAATTGACGAGGATTGCTTTAAAGAATATAGAGTGCTCAAGGTTTAATCATCATTACCTTTTCATGTGAACTAATGTTGTATAACATATCACAAGCTCAAAAGTCATACAAGGAGAGGAGAAGGGTAAAAAGAGAATAGAGATAATCGGATGCGGTAAAACCCTAGAGCGTACTTTACATGTAGTGCTTTTTAGAGGATAACCCTTATACTTTGGATGAGGGACAAACCCACGACAAGAGCACTTTATCATGTGATTGGCAATCTCGAGAGAAAGTGATCAAATCATAATTAAATCATCTATTATATCTCCCTCAATAGTTTTTCCTCCATGATCCCTCAAACCAATGGAACAGTAACGAAAGATATACCCACACTTATCTATTACCCCTTATCCCTCATCCGAATGCATTAGAGTAAAGCACTCGCATCAAAGGAATTTACTCGTTGTTTGGAGGGTTAAATATCATAATAAAATAGTTTTAAATAAAATCAATCATTAATAGTTAGGTGCGCGATGTAAAATATAGAGTAAATTACAAGTCCCTGAACAATACACTTGGCTTCAATATCATACCAAAACATTAGAACGTAACAACGTAGTACTCAGGCTTTAAGATTTGTCACAATGTGATCTTCATTATTGAAATTTAGTTGATTATTTTGTCTTCCCAACTTTAAATTTTAATAAATAAGAATCACCTCAAGACAAATAAGAAGATTTGAGTACCGCATTGTCATCCTTTTTAAATTTATGCATGACATTGAAATCAGTGTACACTTCAAGAGATTTTTTTTAATTTAATCTAAAGCTTGTTAGGGATAACAAAGAAATATCCAGCAAATGAACAGTAGTTTCCCCTACTACAGTAACTACAAAGCACGCCCGCTTTTCCCCTTCTCCCTCCCTTCCAAAATCAAACCAACAAAGATCCCTCCCCCAACCCCAACTATCGCGCACACACACTCTCTCTCCCCACACTCTCCAACACACTCTCTTCCCGTGCCATTTTTGTGCGCATTCACCTCTAACCCCTTTCTATCCTCTATTTTCCCCCTAAACCCCAACCTCCTATCGGATCCAATTGCCGCGCCAACGCTCCAATTTCCGCCGGCGGAGCCGACACAGTTCCTGAAGGAGCAGCAATCATCGAGGTACTGATCTTCCGGTGAGAGATCGATCGATCGGAGGCGATGCCTTCGCCTCCGTCCTCGTCCGGAACCGGGAAGAAGGGGGACTCGCAACAGCAGCGGAGGGACCCCTACGAGGTCCTCGGCGTGCCCCGTGGCGCGTCGGAGCAGGAGATCAAGAGCGCCTACAGGAAGATGGCTCTCAAGTAATCCCCTCATTCACGTTTTCCTCGTGCAGTTCGTTCTTTTCTTTTTAGTTTTAGTTTTTTTTTGTAAAGTCTTTTTTTGTGGTTTTGGTCGGTAAGTGCTGTTCACACAACCCTAATCCATATTTAAAGAAGTAGCGGAACCATTGCGGATGTATCCGTGAAGAAAACGGGAACGAGTGCGACTTGTTCATACGTGTATTCATGTGCCATGGATATATTGCAGACGTACAGGAGAGTAATTATAGTTATTGTTTGCACAATAAATGGAAGGAATTGGGGTGAGCGGGAAATGTAAAGTGCGTCACATTCAGTGTTTTCTTTCCGTTCCCAAACCGATTGATCGGGAGGGAAAGGAATGGATCCGCTGGTTAGTTTTTTATTTTTGCGTAATTTTTATTTTTTATTGCTGCGTATTTGATCGACATTTCCATCAATTTTTAAACTCACATATAAAGTACATTGTTGAAAAAGATTGAAATATCGTTTGATCTCACAGAACATCGCATTCCCTTCTTTTTCCTTCCCCTTGTATCCAAAGAAGAACCTTGAAATCTTTATCTCTCTTGTTTCTTTTTGTCCCTTTTCTTCCCAATCCTATAGTCTCTATCTTCCACGTAATTTCTGTTAACCGCCGCACGATTGCATATCTTCTACCTCAGATTTATTGACATACACGAATGCAAGTCTCAAAGATGTGACTCAGTCCATAGTAATCCATCATCAGTCTGAATCGGCTTCGTTTTTGGATTCCTCACTTGATATAGTTAATAGGTTTTGTTACTTGCTCCTCCGAGTAAGAAGAATACCCTTGGAGAAAGGTGTAGAAATTGGTAATAGGCTTCAATCATGAAGAAGCTCTGCTTTAATGCACCCGATAATTCAGTAACGTCTAAGGATGAGGAGACAACACCTATTTTGTGGATTATTGATAAAATCAACCAGCTACTTAACATTTGAAACTTATAAATCTAGCAGTCCATGTTTATGTGTAACAAAAAGATTATCACAATTAGCCTCCATTGGAGCTTATAAAAGTTAAAACGGTTTGCCATAGTTAGAGTTTGTTTAATGACCTTATTTTTCCACCAAACAAATTCCTCTACAATAATCCTAATTCATACCATAAAATCATACTGCAATTCTTTAAACAACTCCAATTTTAAAGCTAACTACAACACACGAGGTGCGTCGAGTATGTAAATGTAGTGGATAGCTGCAAGCAATGCCCACTTAGGTTCAGTGGAGCTGGGGAGGCAACATATGATGGCATTGGAGCATTGGTGATGCCATGGAAGCAATATACTACTGAAGATCCAGAGCGGAGTGGAAGTAGTGTTTAGTGTAGAAAGACTGATAGGATCAAGGAGGCAAAAATTGCAGTTCAAAGGTTAAAAGTGACAAGCTTGCGAAAATCGTTTGGCTAGATCAACTAGTTGGTCCAACTACACTGATTCGGGGTTGGGGGGATGGAACAAGTTCTACTTGGCCAATAATTGGCAGGCCGACTAATTGGTCGACCTTTTATCAGTAAACTAAATCCAAGAAGGAATATTGCTTTGTAGGATGGAATTCTTAATTCCAAAGGCACATACAAAATTTCATTACATTAACATATTGGACTCTCCTTATCCAATGGATCCAGCATTGAAAAAAAAGGTAAGTCATGAATTATGTTGATTGGAAACAAGTTGATGGAGAGTGTTCGTTGTCAGAGAGAGCGTATAAAGTGGGAGGTGTGAGGAGGTGTGAAGGAATGGAGGAGGACCACCAATAATGATGGAGAGAGGCACATGAGAGCCACCAAACACGTGGGAGAGGAGGAGGGCTGGTGACTCGCTTGTTTCTCTTTGGAAGCGAGGCCATCGCTGCTTCAGATGTGGAATCTACAGGCATCGGGCAACGTTGTGCGTGCTTCAACTGCGTTGTTTCATCTGCGGAAGGAAGGTCATCGGAAGTTGGATTGCGAGCGCAATGTACAACATTCGCTACGGTTTTCAGTATAAAAGAGTCAAAATATCCTCCACATTCAATTGTTCGTTCTGCTACATGCTCCTACACACCGGTAGTCAGCCATGGAAAAAAAGAAGCTATAGAGAAAGAGGGGTTGCTCATTGCTTATGCGATGACGGAAGAAGGGGATATCATCTCAATCACGGCTTCGTTGTGAGTACTGCTGGGAAGGTCGTTTACGGGTGATGTGGTTGCTTTGGCCACTAATTTATTCTGTGCGAGGGGATTGTCTAAGTTGGAGATAGACATCATGCTGCAATATGATCAACGACATGGATTCGTCCGTCACGTGCTCATCAACTTCTTAATGGGTTGATGGCTTATTGGAGTATTCCTCTCCACACAAACGTACACGCACACACGATGTGCAAGGAAGAGTGTTCATCACTTCCATTGACCGTTGATTTCCCCCGGGATGAGTGGTCATCAGATCCTTTACCTTGGGAACATGTCTTTGAAGGATCTGAGTCCCTTGTCAGTGAGTTCGAGTCTGTGCTAAAGGTTGGCCAAGACTCTTTACACCTTTCGGTACAAGTGCTACCTCCGTCGTCGCCGCAATTTCAATGTTAGACGTTGCAGCTAGTTCCTCAACATCAATTTCGACGAAACAAGTTCGCAAATCTCGGATGATTCGATTCCGGAAATCCTAGAATCGCCATCTTTGGAAGTTTTAAAAAAAGAGAGGTGATTGTGGAGCCAATACCCCAATTGTCGTAACAGACTCATTCTTGAAGGATCCCGTGCCAGCAACGATCCTTGCACGAGCTTTCAATGCGACGACGCCCGTGAGTTTCCTTTTAGGGCTTCGGGTCTTTCTAGAGGCAGTAAGTTTTTTGTGAGCAACGCTTCCATTCGAGCACCATTTAACCCGACCCGATGAAGTTTTCTTTTGGAGCCTCTATTTGAGGAAGTCCCAGTCAAAGTTGCATAAATCGATAGTCGGTACTCGGTCGACGGGGTCACTGACTAAGGATCAATCAGCAGTCGAGAGATTAATCGGATTTAGTCGGTTTTGAAATTTTTAATTATTTTGAATATATAAATCATTTTTATACATATATTCTTATATATTTGCATAGATTTATATATTTTCTATAGGAAGTAAGTTTTTTGTGAGCAACGCTTCCATTCGAGCACCATTTAACCCGACCCGATGAAGTTTTCTTTTGGAGCCTCTGTTTGAGGAAGTCCCAGTCAAAGTTGCATAAATCGATAGTCGGTACTCGGTCGACGGGGTCACTGACTAAGGATCAATCGACAGTCGAGAGATTAATCGGATTTAGTCGGTTTTGGAATTTTTAATTATTTTGAATATATAAATCATTTTTATACATATATTCTTATATATTTGCATAGATTTATATATTTTCTATACTATCATAATGAAACAAAAGTACTTGATTTTAAATATAACACTAAGCATAGTAGAATAAGTTTGCTTTTAAAAAATAAAAAATAAAAAAAATAAAAAAGAACCTCTATGTAAAAGTCGGTCGAGTAGTCGGTCCAAAACCGACTAATGGCTAACTAGGCCTAGTCGAGTCGGCTATCCCCCGACTCGACTAGTCGGCTGACTCTTACAACAGTGATCACGACCAGGCGAAAAATCATGAACAAAGGCTACAGATCCAAATACACGTAGTGTAAGAAAGAACAGATCCTTCTCGGGAAATGCAATTGAGAAAGGGACCTTCTCTCCCAAAATAAAGGAAGGCATGTGGTTCACTAAGTAGCATGCAGTGAGAACCACATCACTCTAATAAACGTGATGAGCACGACACTGAATCAATAGGGTTCTGGTCACATCGAGTAAGTGACGGTGTTTGCGCTCAATAATATTGTTCTGCTGAGATGTAAAAGCACATGAGGTCTGGTGTACAATACCAAGAGATCTGAGAAACTCGGATAGTTGTAAGATGCAAGACTCTAAGGCATTATTAGAACACAGATACTTGACAGTGGTAGGAAAATATTCTTTATCTCATTAATGAATGAGTTGATAACAGACCCAGCCTCAGACGTATTCTTTAACATGAAAATCCAAGAAAGTATAGAAAAATCATCTACAACAATCAGATAAAAACGGTGTCCCTGGTGATCAGGGACATGACTCGAACCCCAGATGTCTAAATGATGTAGCTCAAACAACTGAGAACTGCTATGACTCTGACGAGATGGAAATGAGGAATGGTGATGCTTCCCATGATGGCAAGCATCGCACTGGAAGGAAGATTGCATGGAGATTTGTGGGAGGACATGACACGGCCTTTACAGAGAAAGGTGGCCAAAACGAAGGTGCCATAAGTACGGTGAGACTGATCTAGTAGGAATAGTAGATGCATTAGCATGATGAGGTTGGAACAATTTATAGAGCCCTCGTTGCGTACGACCACATCCAATAACCATGTCCGTGAGTATGCTCTGAAACACAAGAGTCGAAAGGTAAAAAATGGCATGACAATGCAGATCCTTAATAATCTGACAAATAGAAAGCAAATTCATCTAAAAATCAGAGTCATATAAAACATTATGAAGACATGTGGATGGCGTCAAATGCACCACCCCATGTCATGCGATGGGTAAGTGAACCCCAATAGCAATAATGACCCATGTCATGCGATGGGTAAGTGAACCCCAATAGCAATAATGACCGCCAGAGGAGGGGCGACATTCGGTGGGGGGGCGGCTTCCGAGTGTGGCGCGCGCCCCGGAGGAGGGTCTTCGGTTCGGTTCCATTTCGGTGGTGGATTTTCCGAGGTTGGCGCCTGTTCCTCTGCCTTGGTTTCTTGCGGATGGCGTGGGAGGCGCTTCGACACGGTCTGTTGGCGGAGGGGAGGCTCTGGGAGGGGGTGGGGCTCGGTCTACCTCGGCTGCTTGTCCGGTGGAGGAGGTTGAGGAGGGGGTTTTGGCCCGAGGTGTGGGGGGAGTTGCTTTGGGCGCCGGTTCGGAGAGAGGGGAGCTGCGACCTCTCCGTGGGTGAAGGTATCTATGGGGGAGTGGGCTCTGTTCAGGGGGCCCGAGATTTACAGCTGGGAGGGGTGGCTGGTACGTCTGAGTGCGCGTTGGGTGGGGAGGTCTCAGCTGGGGGTGGGGCCGATCCGGCTGGGGTGGGGCAGATGGAAGGGTCTTTGTCGCTTTTGGGCGGGGAGATGTCGTGACGTTTTGGTATGGCGTATGAAAGAGGGAGAGGGGAGCGGAGGATGGCTGAGAAGGAGGCGAGGGCTGCTCTGAGGGCATCTTTGGCATCGGGTGCAGCTGCTGAAATTGTGAGTGTGAGGGGGGCCAGCCCGTTAGTGGTGCGGAACCGTTTTGCTGCTCTCGACAGGGACATGGCACGATGCTTGGGGGTTATTCCCCCAAGGAAGAGGGAAGCTTTGGTCGCCAAATGAAGCTGCTATCATTGAATGTGAGGGGCCTGGGCCGGTCCGAAAAGAGGCTCGGGGTGCAGAATCTGTTGAGAGAGGCTGGTGCAACTATTTTCTTGCTACAGGAGATTAAGTTGCATTCTTTGGATGACCAGTTGCGGCGGGAGATGAGTAGGGGGGGGGTTTCTTGTTGGCTGATAAGGAGGCAGCATGGGCTTCAGGGAGGTTGCTTTCCGGTTGGCGATCTAATTCGTTCGATCTGCTGGGGAGTTCCGCCTCCCAGTTCGCTTTGTCTGTTCGGCTGCGGCGGAGGGTGGATGGGATCTGTCTGTGCGTTGCCAATGTCTATGGCTCGTGTCGGCGATAGGTTGGTAGCTTGGCTGCGGATCTGGAGAGTGTTGTGCTTGAGGTTGGCGACAATATTTGGATCATCTGTGGCGACTTCAATGTCACATTGTTACCGGACGACAGGCCGGGGGGAGCGGAGGTTCTGATCCTGGATCCACAGATATGAGGTAGGTGGTTCGGTCTCTGAGATTGTCTGTTGTGGATGCGGCTGGGTGCAAGTATACGTGGAGAAACGCGAGAGTGAGGTCCAAACTTGACAGGTTCCTGATGTCGGTTGAGGCAGGGGAGATTTTCCCTTTGGCGAGGGCTTGGGCTCTTCCGAGGGCTCTATCTGATCACACTCTTGTTCTATGGTTTTCTGGTGAGGAGCGCTTGGCTCGGTTCTCCTTTCGCTTTGAGAAGAAGTGGCTGCTGGAGGATGGTTTCCGGGACATGGTGCACGAACATTGGCGGAATGTGGCGGTGGCGGGCTCGGCAGTGTCGCGGTTTGCGGCTAAGCTCGAGTCTCTGAGGTGGTTGCTGGTGAGTTATGGGAAGGACGTCGCCAGGAGGCGACGGGCCGTTAGGGCGGAGGCAGAGGCTGGGATCAGCAGGTTAGACGGGCTTGATGATGATCGGGGGCTATCTCTGGAGGAGGTGGAGAAGAGGGCAGCATGGCTTGAGGCTGTGCTTCGGGAGGACAGAAAAGAGGGGGTTCATTGGCGGCAGAGGGCCAGGCAGAAGTGGCTAAGGGAAGGGGACGCCAACACGCGATTCTTCCATTCTATGGCATCCGGGAGGAGGAGAAGGAGCTTCTTGCATGAGATGGAGGTAGGGGGGGTCAAAGAGTTTCAGGTGAGAGGGATATTGGGGTCGCCTTGCGGGGCCATTTTGTGAGTGCTTCGAGGAGGGTGCCGGTGGAAGATGGTTGGGGCTGGTCGGGTCGGGGGGCGAGGTCCTTGAGTGGAGCCCAGGCTGACTCGTTAGTGGCGGAATTCACGGAGGATGAGGTGCGCAAGGCGGTTTGGGAGCTGAATGCGGACGGGGCTCTGGGACCGGATGGCTTCTCCATATCATTCTACAGAGAGTTCTGGGATCTCCTGAAGGGGGACATCTTGGAGGTTCTGACTGAGTTCCGGGGGGGGGGGGGGGCAACATGGGTTTTGAGAAAGTTAACAAGGCTTTGATTTTTTTGCTGCCGAAGAAAGAGAACCCAGTTGGGGTGCATTGGTTTTTGCAGCGTTAATGTTTTTTGCCGGTTGGTTCCATTATCACAAAGCTGCCCCAAAGGTTGGCTTGGTTCCAAGATGTAGAATCCATGTTGAATCACCATTTAGCGGGGTTACTGGGACTTGGATCTCTTTCTTGGGATGGACACCAAATTCATATCTTTACCGATTAACCAATTTCTCGACGCTGGAGTGGACCCTAAAGAGATACTACTTCCTCATAAATTTATCTTAAATCGGGATCTTTTAGCTCAACTTTATCCTAGTTTTGCTGAGGGAGCAACCCCATTTTGTGAGTGCTTCGAGGAGGGTGCCGGTGGAAGATGATTGGGGCTGGTCGGGTCGGGGGGCGAGGTCCTTGAGTGGAGCCCAGGCTGACTCGTTAGTGGCAGAATTCACGGAGGATGAGGTGCGCAGGGCGGTTTGGGAGCTGAATGCGGACGGGGCTCCGGGACCGGATGGCTTTTCCATATCATTCTTCAGAGAGTTCTGGGATCTGCTGAAGGGGGACATCTTGGAGGTTCTGACTGAGTTCCGGGGGGGACAACATGGGTTTTGAGAAAGTTAACAGGGCTTTGATTTTTTTGCTGCCGAAGAAAGAGTATCTTATTGTCGCCAAGGTGTTGGCGAGTAGACTTAGAGGGGTCCTGTCTTCTGTGGTCTTGCCGGCCCAATCCGCCTTCATTCCGGGTCGGTGTATGGCGGATGGAATCGTGACCGCTTTGGAGATATGTCGTGAGTGGAAGAGGTCTAAAAAAAGGGGCAGTTTGGAAGATTGACTACGCCAAGGCCTACGACTGTGTCAGTTGGAGATTCCTTTGGTTAGCTCTGCAGAAAAGGGGTTTCCCGGAAGATTGGATTGCTTGGATTAAGAGATGCGTCACCACTAGCTCCTGCTCGGTGTTGGTAGATGGGAGGCCTGAGGGGGGATGGTTCCAAACCGCAGAGGGGGGTGCGTTAGGGCTGCCCCCTCGCTCCTCTGCTTTTTGTGTTGGTTGCAGATTGTCTTGCGGTTTTGTTTGAGCGGGCAGTGGAAGAAAACTGGTGCGAGGGCTTCCAAATGGGGGACATCTCAGTCCCGGTGTTGCAATATGCGGATGACACGCTGATATTCCTGGGAGGGACGGAGGAGCAGAACCGCAATGCAGCTGTGCTGGTGGATGTTTTTGGGTGCCTCTCTAAATTGCAGATTAACAGGTAGAAGTCGGTCCTTGTTCCAATGGGATTGGGTGGTGAGGAGAGCATCGGACTGGCGGAATGGGCAGGATGCCCCCTGGGGAGACTGCCGATAACCTATCTGGGATTGCCTCTGGTTGAGGGCAGGCTGAGGAAGTCCGATTGGGATTGTGTTCTGCGCAGAATGGAGGAGCGGTTGGAAGGTTGGAAGGCTGTCACTCTATCCAAGGGTGGGAAGCTTACACTGTTGAAGCATGTTCTTTCGGCCATCCCGACTTTTTTCTTCTCGACGAGATTAATGCTTGTTGGTGTTAGAAGGAAGGTTGAGACCTTGATGAGATCTTTTTTCTGGTCTGATGGAAGACAGACAAAGAGGGGGTTGCACCTGGTGGCTTGGAAGGATCTGGCTGTACCTGTTGCGGAGGGGGGGGCCTTGGCGTTAGGGACGTGGAATCTATGAACAAAGCTTTGTTAGCCAAGTGGGTGATGCGCATTTGGGGTTCATCCGACTCACCGGTCTTGCAGCTGCTGAGAAAGATATATGGTGTTACTGGGGAGTTGGTGGCAGTGAGGAAGGGTCATGAGTCTTCCTTGTGGAGTGGGATCCGTGCTGTGCTCCCGGGGCTCCGGCCGCTTCTTAGGCCGATTTTGGGGGATGGTCTCCGATTCCGTTTTTGGCTGGATGACTGGACGGGGGATGAGGCCTTGGCCTTACGCTTCCCTCGGTTGATGGCGTTGGCCGTAGATAGGGGGCGCGGGTAGCGGAGGCCGTCGAAGCTGGGACGTGGGCGTCGAGGTTCCTTGCGGATCTCTCGGATCAGAGGTTGGAGAAGTTTTTGCGGTTGCCGTCTGAGATTCCCCCTGCCGGGGAGATGTCGGGAGACCCGGACCGTTTTGAGTGGACTGATGGTAAGTTCTCGGTGAAGGCGGCATATCGAAAGGTTATTGCGGCTTTGGTGGAGCGTGATGAAGATCTGTGTGCTGACGTGAAGGTGATTTGGGCAGCTAAGTTTTCTGCCCTGGTAAAGGTCTTCCTTTGGTGTATGAGGAGAGGTCGTATTTGTGACAAAGTGAGAAGAGGCAGATTGCTGGGTGGGACGGATCTAAAGTGTGACAGATGCGAGGACGAGTTGGAGGATGTGGACCACATCTTCTTTGGTTGCAGGTCTTCGGCAAAGGTTTGGGAGTAATTGGGGCTTACGTGGGTTCGGGCGTTTGATGCTGATCAGTTTTGGAGATCGATTCGTGGGGTCGGCCTTGGGTCTTCCGATGATGTCTCCAAGCCTCTTGCCGCTCTGTGGGCTATTTGGCTTGGTAGGAATGATACAATTTTCAAGAGGCAGCGGTTTTACTCTGAAAATGTTATAGCCCACTGTAATGCTTTGTACAATTTTTGGTTATTAAACTGATGTACCTTATGCTTTATTAATGAATGCTTTGGTGTGGTGACTCCCGCCTCGGGAGGGCTCCCCCGTTATTTTACTCAAAAAAAATAATGACCCATCTACCATGAGGTATAGTCCTGTAAGGCCTGAACCAGGCTATGTCACCACACAGATGGTGGGATGTACCAGAGTCCATCATCTACTCTGTCATATCTGCACAGACTGCACTGCTACTACAAGTAAAAGCATATGTGATACCTGAGGAGCTCGAAGAGGCTCTGGCTATAGTTTTAGTTCTGTGGATGTTGTAGTGGTAGTGCCATTCACTGAAGTCATGATATCTCGTATACGAGAGACATTGTCGTCAAGACGTGGATTTGCCTGAGGAGTTGTAGTCTTCGAATGCTCGATCTATTCTGCCACGCGAGCAGATGCAGGGTATCCCGCTTCTGATAGCATGTGTCCTCAGAGTGTCATGAACGATGACAGGAGGTGCACGAACCACGCTGACACCCACTGCCTTTGCCACGGAGACTACGCCCTCTTAACTGAGTAGACCCTCCTCTGTCGCGAGAAGCATCCATCGTTGAGGAGGGTTGCGGCAGGGCAACATGAGGAATAAGAAGCATGTTGAGATGACTGTAGGCCTCCTCCATGGGAGGTATGGTCGTCTAGTAAGGAGCTGTGCTTGTGCTGCATCATACTCCGGGTCAAGCACAACCAAAAAGACTCCAACCATCGTGGAGTTCATGTATGCCATATGCTGCTCTGTGGATGTCATAATAGGCATGAAGCTATGAAGCTTCTCGAACATGCCATGAAAGGAGTACGACGTGTGTAGTACACGACCATTCTGCTTAGTCCTGTATATGTCAAATTGAAGCTGAAGAATCTCGGTCTCGTTCTTCGCTTGGGCATAAGTGGATGCCAGAATACCCCACATCGCCTTGACGGTGGGGTGATTCACAGTATCATTGGCTCTCTCTCTGTGGTGAGGGTCCTAGAGAGACAAACACGTGCATATGCGTCATCTTGCTTCCATGAATCATCATCCCCCGTCTTATCTGTTGGCTTTGTCTTCGTCAGAATGTGATCCTTATTATTGCCTTGCATAAGGGTAAGAAACTAAATGGACCATAACTCATAGTTGCTCCCATCCATCTTTACGATGGGAGCCGGACCCTTGAAGGCTCCGGACGAAGAGAAGATATCACCCATGTTTTCTGACATGATGGATGAATGGCTGAAAAACGGAATTCGTCTGGGGAGATAGACCGATCTGAGCGAGTCTACACAATCATATGGAGGATTGGTTGTACGTATAGACTCATACAACCATCCTCGTCATCCTTGGTGCATGCTAGGGTCGGAAAACATGATGTATAGGTCTGAAATCATGTTTTCTGATTAAATCAGATCTTTTTCAGATCAAATTAGATTGTTGGGTGGCCTGGAGGCCCTTGACGACAACGAGTGGGGCTGAAGGAGGAGCCTAGCGGGGCCTACGAGCCCCTAGGATGTAGCAGCAGTGGCAAGTATGGTCTGGAGGCCTGCTGGCAGCACCCTCGGAGAGGCCCATCGGCATGATAGGTGTGCTAGGGCTGCCACTGGTGGCTGACGACGCAATCTAGAACGTATATACTTGACATTTGCATAAAAGACATTCCTTATTTCATTAATAAAAGACTGGATGATAGGACTAGCATCATACTTGTTCTTAAGCAGAAAAACCCATGACAATCTAGAAAACTCATCAACAACGGCAAGATAAAAACGATGTCTCTGAAGATCAGGAACGCGACTGGAACCCCGAATATCAAAATGAATCAACCCAAAAAGATCATGACTACTTTGACCTTGACGACTCTGGAATGTGGATATGTGATGCTTCTCAAGCTGGCAGGTCTCGCACTGAAAAGTAAAGCGAGGAGAGATCTGAGGAAGAACATGACGCAACTTTTGCAGAGGAAGATGACCAAAATGGAGATGCCACATATACAGAGAGACATCCAATGCGTAGAGAGGAGACACCAACATACGGATATTGCACCAGTCTGTATAGGCCTCCTTGCTTACAGCCAGAACCAATCACCCTGCCCGTTAGAATGTCCTGAAACACAAGAGCAGAGGGGTTAAATATGGCACGACAATACAAATTCTTGGTGATTTGACTAATAGATAATAAATTCATATAGAATTCAGGAGCGTAAAGAACATTCTGAAGACACATTTCAAGGGTTAACTAAACCTCCCCCTGATCAATAATGTGGGAATGTATCCCATCAGCTATCTCAATAGATCTGCCTGACTGAGTTGGGCTATAGGTACTAAACTGACCTCTGTCACCACATAGATGATGGATGCTCCCAAATCCATGATCCACTCTGACAAGTCTGCCCTGTAACAACTAGTAAAAGCATATGCTGTACCTGATGTGGATGTAAAGGCTGAGGTTGCTACCTCCGAAGATCTTGACGACGAGCTAGTTGATCCAGGAGAAGGCATAATCTCCCTGAGCCGTGCAACTAACTCATCAAACCTCTGGTCAGATGCGGCAGAAGAACTACTTCCCTGCTGGATCTGTTCTGCCACACGTGCTGAAGCAGGAAACCCATGCTTAGAATAGCATGTTTCCTCTGAACGACCTGGCCTGTGGCATTAAGTGCAAGGCTGACGAGGGGGTCTATTGCTCCCTCCTCTCCCATGGCCTCCTCGGCCACGAAGCTGCGTAGGGCTTCCCCCTACCACGAGATGCTACCATGGCTGAAGAGGTCTGAGACACAGAAGTACCACCAAAAGATATGGAGAGTCTGCTCAGCCAGTGATATGCTTCCTCCATTGGAGGTATGGTGGCGTCTGTAAGAATTTGTGCTCTGGCAGCATCATATTCAAGGTCAAGTACTGCTAGGAAAACTCCAGTCATCACCGAATCTCTATATGCCTTGATATCCTCTGGTGTGGTAGTCAAGGGAATGTAGCCATGTAACTTCTCAAACATACCCCTTAAAGAAGTGTAAAGGGTATGAAGAGGTCGACCATTCTGCTTGGACGTGAAAATCTCATGCTGAAGTTGCAGAATCTTTGATTCGTTCTTTGCTGGAGAGTATGTTGCAGCAATAATATCCCACATAGCCTTAGCCGTGGGCTGACTCAATATATCGTTGGCTATCTCCATGGACACCGTCCCTGAAAGCCATACACGTGCATACGCATCATCTACCTCCCATGAGGCGTTAACCACAGTCTTGTCCACAGGCTCCTCCTGTGTGAGAATATGCTTCTTGCCATATACATTGTATTAGACTCATGAACCACATGACCCACAATTCATAGTTAGTTCCATCCACCACGATGGGTGCGGGACCTTTGAAGGCACCCAAGGATGGAACATCTGCTTTGTTGTCTGACATACTGACAACTATCTTCAAAACTGAGGTCACAAACTGGAATAACTATGTCTACACAGACATATAGGAGGATGGTTGTGGTGTAGACTCACGCTACAACCCCCTCCATCAGCAACAAGACTCTTTAGGTACCTAGGATGGTTTAGAAGATCAAAATCTCGCCTTAGAAATCAAAATCAGGGGTGCTCTATCTCGAAAGGGGGAATCATTGTAGTAGCCTATGAAGCTCCTTTCTTGGAACGTCAGGGGTCTGGGTGACCCAGAGAAGCGGGCTGTGTTGGGTTGGGGTTGTGACGTAGTTCTTTTACAGGAAACAAAATTGGATTCCCTCTCTAGTGCAATCTGGCGGTCTTTTGGGTCCGGCCCGCTATCTGACTTCTGCGCTTTGGATTCTCTCGGGTCGGCGGGTGGATTGCTGGTGGCTTGGAAGGCCTCCCTCTTCTCCCTTCGGAGTGAGCTGAAGGGATCCCATGTGATCTCCGTTCTCCTCGACTGCAAGCTTTCGGGGATTTCTTTTGCGGTTTCCTGTGTTTATGGGCCTTCTTCTTCGAACAAGCGGCATAAACTTTGGTCGGATCTGCGTGCGGCCAGGGAGTTTTTCCCGAACGTCCCCTGGTTGATAGGGGGCGGCTCCGCCTGCTTCGTTGAGATGATTGACTTGTTCGGCTTGGAGATCCTTGATGCTACGGATGTCAGATACACCTGGAGGAACTCCGGCTCCAGGTCACGCTTGGACCGCTTCCTGGCGTCGTCAAGTTTCCTCGAGGCCTTCCCCCTCTCCTCAGTCTCGGCCAGACCTCGCTCCTGGTCTGATCACACGCCAATCTTGTGGGACTTCGGGGAGGCCTCGGCCCCTCGGGGTCTCTTCCGTTACGAGAGGTGTTGGTTACTTGAGGATTCCTTCAGAGGTTTGGTTGAGGAGCATTGGTGGTCGACCGTCGCCTCGGGCTCAGCGGCGCTCGGTTTGTCAAGAAACTGGAGTCCCTTTGGACTCGCCTTTGTGTATTCAAGCGAGAGTCGCGCGCGGCCCGCCGCGCTAGCAGGGCGGAGGCTGAAGCCTCGGTGGCCACCTTGGATGGTCTGGAGGATGAGAGGCCTCTCTAGGCGGACGAGCTACTCCAGCGGTCCGAGGCGCAGCGGAGGATCAACTTGGACGACCGCAAGCAGGTGGCGAAGTGGAGGCAACGTTCCAGGCATAGATGGCTCAAGGAGGGGGATGCGAACACCGCTTTTTTCCATCGGATTGCTAGCGGGAGGCGTCGCGTTAATTTCCTCAGGAGTTTGGTCTTTGACAACGTGAGGGTGGAGGGGGATCAGGAGCTGGGTAATGCAATTGCAAACCACTTCAAGGAGTTCTCCAGGCGGGGTGGTGAGCGTCGCTGGCGATGGTCAGGCGAGGGGGCGGCCCGTTTGTTAGAGGTGCGTGCTTCTAGTCTTACTCTCTTGGTGACTCCTGAGGAGCTGAAGGCGGCGGTTTGGAACCTCAACTACGATGGGTCGCCGGGTCCCGACGGCTTCCCCGTCTCCTTCTTCCGCGACTTTTGGGATCTGGTCGGTGGGGAGGTTCTCGAGGTCGTCCATGAATTTTGCCACTCCAATGCTGGCTTTGAGCTTGTTAACCGTGCTCTGATGATTCTCCTCCCCAAGTGCGCGGGAGCATCCCGAATTGAGGATTTCCGGCCCATCGCCATCTCTAACGCCCTTTACCTGATCATCGCCAAGGTCTTGGCATGTCAACTGAGCAGGGTTCTCGAGCACTCTATTTCCCCTCTCCAGTCGGCCTTCGTCCCTGGGAGGCAATTGCAGATTCTATGGTCACCGCAGCCGAGATTGTGTCGGATTGGAAGCGCTGCGAGTCGAAATCGTTGCTTTGGAAGTTGGATTTCTCGAAGGCCTTCGATACTCTGGACTGGCGTTTCCTCTGGACGGCTCTCCACCGGAAGGGTTTCCCTTCCACATGGATTACTTGGATGAGGCGCTGCGTGTCGACTTCTTCAATGACGATGCTCGTGAACGGTCGCTTGGAGGGAGGGTTCTTCCAACCTCAGAGGGGGGTAAGACAGGGGTGCCCTCTTGCCCCCCTGCTCTTCATCATTGTTGTGGATGTTTTGGCCTCCATGGTTGATGGGGCGCTCCGGGCAGGCATCTCACGAGGGTTCTCTAAGGGGGACATTCAGATCCCGCTGCTGCAGTATGCGGACGATACCATATTTTTCATCGAGGGAGGGCTTGAGGAAGCTAGGGGTATGGCGACGGTGCTCGAGCTCTTCAGCGAAATGTCCAGGTTTCAGCTGAATTTGGCTAAGTCGAAGCTGGTGCCCTTCTCTATGGCGGACGGCGAGTCGGAGGCCTGCAACATGGTGTTGGGCACGACACGTTCTAATCTCCCGATCCCCTACCTTGGGCTACCGCTTTCCACGGGGAGGTCGAAGCTGTCCGACTGGCTTCCCTTGATCAAGAAGGTTGAGGGGAAGCTTGCGGGTTGGAGGCCGACGCTCCTCTCTAAGGGAGGCAGACTGGTGCTCCTAAAGTCTGTCCTCTCCGCGATCCCGGTGTTCTACTCCTCCACGAGGCTGCTCCCCACGAGCATCAGGAAGAGGCTTGAAGTGCTTATGCTGATCAGGGTCGGTCGGGTTTACATCTGGTCGGCTGGGAGGACATCACTCTGCAAAAAATGAGAGCGGTCTGGGTGTTCGCCGCTTGGCTGCCCTCAATGAGGCGCTTTTGTTAAAGTGGGTGGCTAGAATTTGGGGTAACTGCGACGACCTTTGTACTCGCCTCCTTCGCCAGATCTATTCGGTCTCCTGCTCGGCGCCTTCGCCCGATTTGCTTGCTGCGACGGCTAGTCCCTCTCTTTTCTGGAGAGGCATTTTCAAGGTAACTTCCGAGTTTGGTGAGTTTTTTAGACCGGTGCTGGGGAATGGGGAGGGATTCCTCTTTTGGCGGGATAATTGGACTGCCCAGGGAGACCTTGCTTCTCGTTTCCCTCGTCTGTTTGCTCTTGCTTCGGACCCGGATGTGCATGTCGCTGCTGTCTGGGATTACGTCAACTGGATGCCTCAGTTCCGCTCGAATTTTTCTGACCAGCGCCTGGAGGATTTCATGGGCCTCCTGGACGTCCTGAGGGGTGCCTCCTGCCCCAACCCCTCTTCTGGGCGCGATCATTGGGTTTGGCGTGACAAAGACTTCACCGTTCGAAGGGCTTACTTGGCTATCACTAGACCCTCTCCCTCCCTCTCGCCCGATCTGATGCAGGATTGCGCCTTCCTCTGGGGACTACACCTCCCTGAGAAGATTGGCTTCTTTTTGTGTCTGTTCAGATGAAAGAGGTTGATGACTCGGGACAGATGTCATAGGCTTCTTGGTGCGATCTCTGACCGTTGCCTGCTTTGTGGCACGGAGATTGAAACTGCAGAGCACCTTTTCTTCTCCTGCTCTCAGGTGGCCCCCCTTTGGGACAACCAGTCTCTGCGCTGGCTCACCCTCTCTGATGTGGGTGCTTTTTGCAGCAGCTTGGTGGCGGCCTCCAACCGTGAAAGACGTGATTTGTTGTGGCCGCTGGCTACGCTTTGGACTATTTGGCTTGCCAGGAATGCGCTTCTTTTATCGGGGCAAAGGTTCTATTTGGAATATCCCCTTTTTTTCTCTCTTTCCCCTTTCAATAAATCTTTGGGGCGAACACCTTCGAGTGTATCCCCTTTCTTGGCTTAAAAAAAAAGAAATCAAAATCAGACTTATTCGAGCTTTCAGGAAACAAATTGGAGCAACCTTTCCAGGTCCGAGACCCCTGGGAACCCCGGCGGCGCCCCCTTACACGTGGAGGGCGGTAACGGGCTGCGGGGGGGGGGGGGGGGGCAGCAACCTGCGGGGTGCGGCAGTGGCCTGGGGGCTGCTGCCTGCGACGACAGCGTGGGGGCTGCTGCCAGTGGGCAGCGGCGTGGGGCTGCTGCCTGTGGGCAGCGGCGGCGACCTCGGGTTTTGGTGGGGGTTTGGAACTCTAGGACGCAGGCTCCGGTCTAGGACCGTCGCTCTGGTACCATGTGGAAAGGATTGAAAGGAAAAGTTATATTCACCGTAACCCTAGAGCTCTCTTATATAGGAGAAAAGCTATATGGGCAAACTACATAGATAACCGAAAGAAATAGAAAATAACAAGATAATAAATAAATTGATACAAATATCTCGACACCTGCCAATAATAAACCCATACATTCTTATAAGGAAGTTTTTTCTGGAGAAAACTTAGAAGGACAACTTTTTATTATATAGCTGACTCCTCCTAGATTCTGCCATTTTTCCTGCTCTAACATTGCATTATTTGAGTATTCATTGCGCTTTTCCTTGTTCTCTTAGATCAGTGAGTAATTCAAATATCTTAATTACTGGTCATCCACAGGTATCATCCTGATAAAAATGCAAATGATCCTGTTGCTGCTGATATGTTCAAGGAAGTAACTTTCTCGTATACTATATTGTCAGACCCAGATAAGAGACAGCAGTATGATAGTTCCGGATTCGAGGTTAACCTTGAAAATTTTCCTCATTCTATTTGTTTATATGTCCGAAATAATTATGGTATTCATTTCCATTCGCTCGAAGCTTGTCTGGTTCCACAATGGGATTATTTCAAAAGATCACACCATTAATTTTTGGAATAAAGGACTTTATTGGGAGTGAATGATGTCACATGATAGTAAATGAAACAGTACCATACTAATCCTACCATTCCCTCTATGCAAAACCTCTACATACCTTGAAAGGCTTTAGTAATTGGATTTGACACGTCTTTTTTTTGCATGACATGACTCTAATATGCTTCTCCTTAGGCCATTGAATCAGAAAGTCAGGAACTGGAGCTGGATCTTTCAAGTTTGGGTACTGTGAACACCGTGTTTGCAGCACTTTTTAGGTACCTAGTTATAAAAATTAATAAAAGCTTGTAGGTCATGTTTACCTCTTTGAGAACCCTTCTGATATTTATTTTCCTTGTGGTGGTTTTAGTAAACTGGGGGTTCCTATCAAGACGACTGTAGCAGCAACTGTACTTGAGGAGGCACTAAATGGTAGTGTTATTGTTCAACCACTTCCACTGTGTCAACAAACCTGTAGAAAGGTGACATGCCTACGGAGCTACGGTAACTTTCATATTTATTTTTTGGGGTCTCAACTTATTATTGCTATCTGGTCTTTACATTTTGAAACAGGTAGAGAAGCAAACTGCTCACTTCTACTCCGTCGAAATAACAGAAGAGGAGGCGGAAGCTGGATTTGTATGTCGGGTCCATTCTTCTGATAAGAGCAAATTTAAGGTATATCCAGTTGCGAATATCATCTGCAGTTAATTAGGTTCTGAATGTATATATTTTGCTTTTGTTTTTTCCGAGTTCTGTTTATTATGCACTTCATTGACTTCTATAACCACAGATCAAGATAATTATCTATATTTTACAAATCTAAATTAAAAAGGAAGGTTACAATCCAATAAAAGAGTGTCCAAAGAAGGCATCTCATCTGATTTTTGATATCTTTTGTGGAGCATAAAAGTACTCTTGACATAGATATGATAACATATTGCATGTTTAGCTAGATCAAACATGATGAGATAATATAGTAATTATAAGCTCAATTATTAGTTTTTGGGTAAAGATCAATCATTAATTACAAGAACTCAAATCTTTACGAAGTGATATAAAGGGAATAGAGAGGATTATGATACACAAAATCAAACTTCTTGAAGGCTACACTCCACACCGTCTCTATTCTAATTTAAGCACTGGTGCTTATATGGTAATCAACAAGAACCTTGCAAGAGAGGCAGAGGAAGAGTAAAGAAATGTGGAAAAGAAATTGCTAAGAGAAATATGACCCGAATTAGACCTGTTTAGAAAAATATGACCCGAATTAGACCTGTTTGGAAGTCCCAGTAGTTAACCCCACTTAAAGTGGGAAAGACTAGGTTGCTTTTAAATTATACGGTTACCAACAAAGAGGGATAACACCAAGAGGGAACATGGTCCCGTGTTAAGTAGGATTTACTCATGAGGAAGAGAGCTAAATATTAGTATTATAGGTCAATGATCAATGGAAGATGCCACTCTCCTAACACCAAACAATGTAGTTGATATAAGAAGACAAACGCAAGCGAGCAATGGCATGGCAAAGAATGTGGAGCTAGCTTGCAGTTTGGCAACAATAGAAAAGAAAAACATGTAACATGCTCAAAGAGGATGGGTGGTGACACTACATCTTAGGGGCTTTTTGAGTGTAGATTGGATGGATGAAAAGGTGGGTGGCGTCTGCTTTTTATGCGGTGTTGGTAAATGGCAGATGAGAGGTGGTTTTTTCAGCCACAATGCGAAGTTATGCAGAGTTGTCTGTTGACGACGTTACTTTTTTTGTGGTGGTGACAAATACTCTGGTCAAGATGACGCCGAAGGTCGGAGAGGGGTGGTTTCCTGGTAGGTTTCCATACAGGTGGGATCTCGGTTCGCGTTCTTTTATATGCAGATATTACTATTTTCTTTGTGGATGGGGAGATTGCGGTTGTGGAGAAGATGACCATTGTCATGGAGTCTGTTTGAGTTGGTCTCGAGTTTGCAGATTAATCATGCGAAGTCTGATTATGTGCCTTTTGGGATGGACAAGGAGGCATCGTGTCGTGGGACTGTCTTATATATGCAGGGGGGCTCTCTCTATCACATATATTGGGTTGCCTCTAGTGGGTGGCATGCTACTACAGTTAGAGTGGCTTCCTGCTATTGAGAAGCTGAAGAAGAAGTTAATATGCTGCGTCTCTCGAGGAGTGGCTGTCTTGTGCTGTTGAAGGCGGTTCTATCGGCTATCGGTGTGCTTTAACCAAATATGCGCTTGTTGCCTACTAGGTTAAAGGGAGATTGGAGGCGATTATTAGACGTTTCTTCTACGCTTCTTCTGAAGGGACACATAAGATGTCTTTGGTGGGATGGACAACACTGGTAGTAGCAAAGGATGATGATGGGTGGGGATCTGCAGCCTGGAGGCGATAAATCATGCTCTACTAGAAAGTAGGTGACATGAATTTGTGGAGGAGGGTCAGATTTGTTTTGCGGGAGTTTGTGCTCAACAAATAGGATTTCTCTTGATCGCTATGTCACAAGATATTGCTGTATCTTTGCCTTTTAATTTCTGGAAGGGGATTTACTCAATGCTTCCACATATGATGCCTCTCATGAAGCACGTGTTAATATATGGATGTGGCTTCCAATTTTAGGGTAATGATTGGACTGGACAAAGGCCTCTGCGGGTTCGTTTTTTTTGCATCTTTTTGCATTGGCAGCTGACACTAAGGTTTATGGCAGAGATTGTTGGGAAAACAATAGCTGGATACTTCTTTTTCATATTGAGTTATCGGATCAACATTTCATGGACGTCTTGTTGTTTAAGGCATTGTCAGCTGATGGGGGGATGCATGGTTCTATTGATCATTGGTCTTAGTCTGGTAGACATTTCACTGAGCAGAAGGCCTATAAGGCTTTCTACCTTTTGGAGGATTTGGATCAGTTGCTAGTCTCGGATTAATTCACCTACTTATGGAGTTGGAAGGTTTTGTTACGCGTTCGAATTTTCTTTTGATTGTTGAGGAGGAATTGTCTTATGACTAGTGAGATATGAGCCTCGTTCTTTCTTGTGTGTGATGGCATTTGTGAGCGTTGTTTGGAAGAGGAGAAGGGTGTTGAGCATCTATTCCTCGAGTACCCTGTTGCTAGGGAGGTGTGGGCTGCAACGCTATTGGAGAAGGTGTCAACAATGGACTGGATTGATATCTCGGGGTCCCAGAACGCTCTTGGGCATAGAAGTAGACTCCTCAAAGTTTGGGTGGCTGCTATCCTATGGTCTGTGTGGCTTGCTTGGAATGGTTCTATCTTCTGGGATGAGCAAATGTATATGGAAAATGTAATTGAATATGTTAAGAGCTTAAATAAATTTTGATCTTTGTGTTTTTATACTACGAATAAATAGAAGTTATGAGATATGTGTTTTCTCGACGTCAAATCCTACTTTCTTTAAAAAAATTTTGCTTATAAACATCCAAGGATATGCAAGTTGATAAACAAGTAAAGTTCTTCTCAAGTGATGCTTTAAGGTGTAATTATAGATTGATGGTTGTGGTGTTTAGGGGGGATTCTCTATACCTCCGCATTAAAGCTACTTTGAGCACCTCATGTGTTAGATGATCCTTCTCCATACTATGGTGATCGATGCGTATGGATGACTAGATTCACTTTAAATGCAAGATCTTGATTTGGCTATTGTGAGGAAAAGGATGGTGATGGGGGTTTGTTAGAGGAGTGGGTAGCTGGGATTGACATGATATACCCATTGCATGGGTACGTCCGTGTTGATTATCCATTCTTATGGAATCCTTTTTAATGTCAACCTTGACCAGTATTAACAATAGGTGTATGGTGCTCCAAGGCGTTAAGTGGTCTAAAATGCACAAGGTGGTAGGCTCTCATCTATGCGCTCTCTTGAAAAACAAGATGTCAGACCCATACACATATAACACATATACAACCAAGATTTTAAAAAAATGGGAAGTGGATCGAGGATGTTTTTCGTCATCGAGGCGAGGCGTAAGCCTTAAGGTAGTCGAGATGTAAGCCTTGATTTAGAGCAACAAAGCCTTTTCCCACATTAAGTAGGGTCAACTACATGGATTCTTTGCCTCCATTTAGATCTCTCTTGGGCCATTCTCAAGCTTAAATCCAAATAATTAAGATCCCTTCGGATAGTCTCATTCCAACACTTCTTGGGCCTTCCTTGTCTTCTCTTTGCCGATTCAACATCCCAAATCGCGCATTTTCTAACTGGCCCATCAACCGACCTCATTTGCAAGTGGCCAAACCATCTTAAGCGGCTTTCTCTCATCTTATTCTCTATTAAAGCGACACCGACTTTCCTTCTAATCACATCATTTCGAATCCGATCTTTTCGTGTTGGGAGAAAAGGATTCGTTGTTATTCCAAAGAACCCTAGGCTCTCTTATATAGAGAAGGCCTATGGGTAAAATACATAAGGTGGAAACAAGAAAATAAAAATAACTGAACATGTATATAGAATACCGAAATATCTCTACACTCCCCCTCAAGATGGAGCATAGATATCAATCATGCTCAACTTGGAAGAACACTTTTGGGATGACCCTATGAGCAGTGGCTTGGTGAAGATGTCGGCAATCTGTTCTCTTGAACTGACATGAGAAGTAGAAATCAAGCCTTTTGGATCATATCTCTAGTATAGTGGCAGTCTACCTCAATATGCTTTGTTCTTTCATCAAAAGCATGATTATTAGCAATAAATAGTGCGGCTTGATTATCACATTGTAGTTGCATGGGTAGAGGTACATTTATATGCAAATCTTCTAACACAGCTCGAACCCACATCATCTCAGTACTTACTTGTGCCATGGCCCATTATTCAGATTCAACACTAGATCTAGCCACCATTGTTTGTTTCTTGCTTTTCCAAGAAATCAAAGAACTACCCACAAACACTGCAAAACCTGAAGTAGACTTTCGATCCTTAGGGCATCCTGCATAGTCCGCATCAGCACATGCAGAAACAGAAATGTTTGTTTCTTTTCTGAACAGTAATCCTGTGCCTGGAGACGACTTTAGATATCTCAGTATCATGTATATGGCACCCATATGTACTTGTCTAGGTTGTTCCATGAACTGACTCACTCGACTCACTGCAAAAGCGATATCAGGTCTAGTGATAGTAATATAGAGAAGCTTACCCACCATTTCTCTATATCTTCTCCTATCAACCTCATATATATCATCATCATATAACTTCATGCTAGTATCCATAGGAGTAGTTGAGGGTCAACACCCAATCATGCCCGTCTCAACAAGCATATCTGTAATATACTTCCTTTGGGTCATCACAAGACCCTGCGCATTCCTAGCAAATTCCAACCCCATAGGGCCTGTTTGGTTGCAGGGTTGGGCAGGGTTGGCCCAACCCTGGTTACTATTCACAAGGGTACTTCCTCCTCACAGATTACTATTCACCCACCCCAACCCAGCCCAACCCAACCCAGTCCAACCCAACAACCAAACAGGCCCATAATATATCGTAGAGTGCCAAGATCCTTAATAACAAACGGATGGCCCAGAAATGCTTTTGTCATCTTTATCCCCTGTGTATCATCTCCTGTAACGAGTATATCGTCAACATACACTGTGATAACAACCGTACCTCTGAGAGTCTTCTGGACAAACAAAGGATGACCTGCATTTGATCTTTTGAACCCTTGCTTTTCAATTAAATCAGAAAGCTTCTGAAACCACGTCCGTGGACTTTGTTTAAGACCATATATCGCTTTGTTTAGTCTACACACCATGTGACTCTCCCCCTCACCAGCAAACCCCAGAGGCTGCTGCATGTAGACTTCTTCCTGCAGATCCCCATACAAAAAGGCATTCTTAACATCAAGCTGAAACAAGGGCCAATCACGTACCACGACAACTGACATGAGACATGTAGAGTCGAATGACGCGCAACTGGAGAAAATGTGTCCATATAATCCATGCCGTATGTTTGAGTGAACCCTCGCGCCACTAGCCTTGCCTTGTAACGGTCAAGGCTACCATTTGCATGATATTTGACAATGAACAACCATTTACAACTGACAACAGATGCTCCTGGGGGAGCGGGAACCAAGCTCCATGTACCCCGCGACTGTAGAGCAACCATTTCCTCCTCCATGACTGAATGCCAGCAACCAATCTTCAAGGCGTCCTGATGATTCCGTGGTATCTCCACGACGGATAGAGCCACAACAAACCTCTGAAAGTCCTTGTGAGACGATGGAAGGAAACCTGTGAAGCAAGTGGATATGATGCACATGTACGCTTCTGCTTCCGTATGGCAATAGGTACATTCAGATCATCAGAAATGATACTCGCCGATATGCTATTCTCATGCAAAGATGATTCCTGCACTTGCACATTATCAGACCCATTGTTAGTAATAATATCTGGACAAACCTGAGGCATGCTGGATGATTGACGAGCACCATGAGCAGGAACAAACCGACGGGTATAGAATTTTGGTAAGGGTGAAACAAGTGGTTGTGGAGGTGGTGGTGGTGATGGTGGGACAACGGGAACTGGAAAGGACGGGCACAAAGGAGGAGGTGGTACATAGATCTCATCATCAGATGTGGATGAGGCCAACCTGTCACCTGCAGGGGAGAAATGCATTATAGACTCAAAGAATGTGACATCAATACTGGCAAAATATTTCCTGTTTATAGGGTCATAGCATCGGTAACTCTTCTGAGTCCGAGAGTAACCAACAAACACACACTTGACAACCCTAGGTGAGAGCTTTTCAAGTCCTGGAGACAACTGGTGAATGAAGGCAACAACGTCAAAGACACGAGGAGTAAGCGAGAATAATTCCTTATCAGGAAAAACAACAGAAAGAGGAATTTTCTCACCCAAGATAGAGGATGGCGTACGATTCACTAGATAGCATGCCGTAAGGACTGCATCACCCCAAAAAGAAATGGGGGCACAACTGTGGATAAGGAGGGTTCGAGTGATATCAAGAAGATGACAATGCTTTCTCTCAACAACACCTTTCTGTTGAGACGTGTAAGCACATGTGGTTTGATGGATAATGCCTCGAGATGAGAAGAAATGGGAAAGAGCACGAGTGCAAAATTCCAAAGCATTATCTGTATGCACATATTTCACAGTAGAGGAAAAACATTCTGCACTTCATTTATAAGATTCTTGATCACATCCCCTGCTTCAGATTTATTCTTCAACAAAAACACCCACGGCATCCGAGAAAAATCTCAACAACAACAAGAGAATACCTGTGCCCCTGTTGATCAGGAACACGACTCGGACCCCAAATGTCAACATGAAATAATTCAAAAGGAGAGCTACTACTCCGAGACTGACGACTAGGAAAGGCAGATCTATGATGCTTTCCCAATTGACATGCTTCACACTGAAAGGAAGAACTCGGTGAAATCTGAGGCAAGATATGACACATCTTCTGAAGAGGGAGGTGGCTAAAGCATAAATGCCATGTAAATGGAGAGACTGATCCAATTGACTGAGAGGAGACGCCAACATAGGGGGTTCAGACCAGACGGTAAAGACCATCCTGCTCACAGCCACAATCAATCACCCTGCTCGTAAGATTGTCCTGAAAAACAAGAGATGATGGGTCAAATATAGCGCGACAGTGCAAATCCTTCGTAATCTGACTGATAGAAAGTAAATTCATCGAAAAATCAGGAGCATGTAACACATTCTGTAAATGCATGGAAGACGATGATATGATCTCCCCCTGTCCATTGATAGGGGAATGAGTCCCATCGGCTATCACGACAGATTGCCTCGGTGGAATCTCCCTATAGGATGTAAGTTTATCTTTGTCTCGGTAAAGATGATGTGTCGCGCTGGAGTCCATAATCCCAAGGCCTTAAAAGTCGGATTTCGGTTTCGTTTCGGTGAGGGACCGAAACGAAATTTCGGCCGAATTTCGGTCGAAATTCGACCGAAATTTTGGCCATTTCGGTGGTTTTTTGAACTAGACCCCCCCAAATTTCGACCGATATAGCCATTTCGGTCGAATTTCGGTCACCTACCGAAACCGAAATTCGACCGAAATTCGGCCGAATTTCGGCGAAATTTAAGGCCATGCATAATCCATTCTGAAACATCAGATCCATGACATGAGGTAAAGGCATAAGCACTACCTGAGGTGCTAGCAGTGACTGATGTACTGGCAGAGGCCGAAGCATTAATATCCGAGGTGCCTCTTGGCGATTCTGTAGAGGCAGGGGGCATAATATCACACTCTGGCAACTAGTTCCTCAAACCTCTGGTCTGAAGCAGATGCTGAGGAAGATGCAACATGCTCGGCTATACGCACTGAGGTCGGAAAGCCATGCTTAGAATAGTATGTATCCTCCGCGTAACCTGGGTGATGACAAAAAGTGCAAGGCTGACGGCCTCTACCATGAGGTCCACAACCACAGAATGAAGAATAGGCTCCTTTGCCTCTGGAGGCCGCCATCGCCGAAGGAGGCTGAGTAGGAGCACTTGATGAGACTGTAATCTGGCTAAGCCTGCGGTAAACTTCCTCCATTGGAGGAATAATAGCATCTGCAAGAATCTGTGAGCGAGCAACATCATATTCAGGGTTAAGTGCCGCAAGTAAGACCCCCACCATGGTAGCATTCCGAAAGGTCTTCTGCTGCTCGGGAGTCGCTGTAAGAAGAATGATGCTGTAGAGCTTCTCAAACATCCCTTGCAAGGATGTATATAAGGAGTGAAGAGGTCGTCCGTTCTGCTTCACTGTAAATATGTCATGCTGGAGCTGAAGGATCTTGGTCTCATTTCACACCTGCGAGTATGTTGTTGCAAGTATGCCCCACATCGCCTTAGCAACGGGATGATGGAGGACATCATTAGCAATCTCCATCAGTGTACCTGAAAGCCAGACTTTGGCGTACGAATTATCAACCTCCGAGGAGGCATAAACCCCAGTCTTCTCTGCCGGCTCATCTTCGGTAAGAATGTGCTTTTTACCATTCGACTTCATGAGACTCATGAATTGCATCGCCAGAGCTCATAGTTTGTCCCATCCATCTTGACAATGGACGTTGGACATTTGAAAGCGCCTATTGAGGGCATATCGACCTTGTTTTCTGACATTTTGCCGGAGATATAGAACTAAGGTTTGTAGACCAAAGAACAAATGTCTACATAAACATCAGATGATTTGAGTACATATATAGACTTATGCACTCAAACCGATAGGTGGCAACGGTGGAAAGAGAGAAAGGACCGATGACGGGAGGAGAGAGAGCCAACGATGGAGAGAGGGCCGGTGGCGGGAGTGGACTGGCGGCGGGGAGAGGGCTGGCGACGGGGAGGGGCCTGACGGCGGGAGTATGGCCGATGAGAGGAGAGTGGGGGGGGCAGCAAGAGAGGTGGTGGGCTAGGGTTTTGGCTCTGATACCATGTTGGGAGAAAAGGATTTCGTTGTTATTCCAAAGAATCCTAGGCTCTCTTATATAGAGAATGCCTATGGGTAAATTACATAAGGTGGAAACAAGAAAGTAAAAATAACTGAACAGGTACATAGAATATAGAAATATCTCTACATTTCGTGTATGACCACACATCCACCTTAACATTTTCATTTCTGCTGTTGTCATTCTCTACACATGTCTATGGTTCACAGGCCAACATTCAGATCCGTGGAGCGTTGCAGGTTTGCAGTTGATTTGTAATACTTTCCTTTGATTTTTAAAGGAATTTTCTTATCACATAGAACACTGGATGCTCTTGTCTACTTTAGCCATCATGCATTTATTTTATAAGTAACATCTCTATCAATTTCCCAATCATGTTGCAAAATAGAACCCGATTATCTAAATGAATCTTTCTTCAAATGTTATTGTCTATAATCTTCACCTCAATTCCTACAACGACCCCTCAGGATCCGGGTACCCGTTTACGACACAATTCGCGAAATTCCATTTATGACATCGCATTAAAAGCATAGTTTTATGGGGAAATTTTTCGCAATGAATATATTTGCAAGTGACATTCGACATTCACATTCACAATCACAAGCTAATAGAGAAAATTGGCACCAAAATCATATTTCATTAATTTGCATGTATTTTTACATCATGTACAATGTCTGTCTGTACATACAACATCCCAAAAATTTGACTGAAGAGAAGAAGCAATTACAATATCAATTGAACTAAAAACTGTAACAAAAACCACATACCGTCTGGTATAGACCTTGTCTCCTGGAACCCTGTATAGCTACTGAACAACAGACTCCTTTCCTGCCATGCGTGCAAGGAAGAAAAGGAGTCACAATTGTGAATACAAACCCGTAGTTTAAATAATTAACAAGTAATTTAATGTGCAAAAGAGAGCAAGTAGAAAGGTGGAATGAGCACTATTTAAATCTACTTGCGTAAGTAAAAAGGTAGTCAGGCTTGTAAGCATTTCACATAAACTCCCATTATCCCAACACTTTTCATATTTAACATATTTATTTTGTAATCAAATGTTGATAATTATAGGAGTATGCATATATGTATATATCTCTATTATTATATTGACCAGATATCAAATCTGTGGATTTGTCGATGTGAAAAATGGAATAGGAGATATTTATAGATTACTTAATTCCCAAGTTCAATAGGTAGGCATCAAATTCTTAATTTCAATTGTTTTAGATATAACTCCAGATGATGTAGATAAAAATGATGTAGATAAAGATCATGATTCTGGGTCTTGGAGATCATGTCGTGGAACTTGATGGCACATGAATGATGAAATTGCTAATTTCTTGTCATTGAGATTATATCATGGTTTTCGATATAGGACTGATATAATGATGATGGATTTGATCCTTAATGATATTTACTCCTTTTTAGTTAGTGGATAGTCTGTGGTCTTGGTTCGTGTGAAACCTCACACTATGACTCTAAGGTATTAAAAGTACCTTAGGGTTGGGGGGCCTCCGTAGGCATGCGGTGTTGTGTAATGCATCCTAACTAAGTTCCCAACACGTCCACTAACTTATAGGCTTTTTGAATCAGATTAAAGTCACTTCTAATCAACTCAATTTTAATTGTGATTTCCTCCAAACCTTCACTGTAACTCTCTCCGATGTACTCTCAATGATGTAGATATAGATGTAGATACGAATGATCTGGATGTAGAATCGCCGTCTGTTGGCGAAAGAAAACTCAAGCGGTGAAGAAGCCTACAAATGGCTCTTCCGTCTCGCCCTCTAGTTGGAAGGCCGGTCCAATAGAGGGATAGGTCTACTCTCCAACTACGCCACTGAGACGGGTGAGAGGGACTTCCCGGGAAGTCGCTCTAGAAAAACAGCCCGACCGGTAACGGGCAACCGAGCTCGTACGTAAAACTGAAAACCAAGGATCCCCCGCCTGGGTATCCTAAAACAGGGTCAGCGGAACCGGTCTAAAGTCGGGATCCCAACGAGGCGTAAAAACACTGCGAGCTCGTGTAAAAACCGAAAAGAGACTGGGATCCTAGACCCGCGCACTTGGCGGCCGCTGCCCTAACTGGGCTTCCTATTCTCCCGCCCAGTTGAGGGTCACCGCGCCCTCGCACAGTCAGGTGTAAAAGTTACCATAACCGGCACAAATTTTTAGTGTCTCTGATTCATAACCATATTGGTACTCTTGACTACATATCCTATTCATAATATCAGATGTTGTTCGCCTTACAGATTGACAGTGATCTTTGCATTGCACATTGCCACATCCTTGATGATCATTATGTGTTAATTGATATGATAGCGTTCAGATAAGATAGAGAAGAGAATTTAGGATCTTCTATCCATTCAAATATTATATAAGTTCATGCGCACACTTACGATTGGAATGTAGCAATTAATTACTACATTTACAATTGCTTTCTTCTTGTGGCCCTATTCGAATGCCTATAAAAAAACATTTAGGATTAATGCTGATGAGTTGCTTAAAACACCCTCACTCTTTCTAGATTCGTTCCTAAGTTTGAAATAACTGGTTCTAAATCACCATATGATACATAGAAGTCATTATGTTCTGTATATATAGATTGGTTTATCCTTCTTGATTCTATTGATTCTATGTATAATACTCCCCACCATTCTCAGGAAATGAGACAATCCAGGCTCCATTCCAATAATATGAAATGAGCAAACAATAATTTATAAAGACAACTTGTGAGGGAGATTTTCACCCGCTAATCTAGAAGTGGCTGTAGATTATTACCCGGATTTGTAGATATCAGGCCCAATCAAGTATCATTCTTGGGAACTTCCTACGTGAATTTTTTTTTACACTACTAGAAAAGTGCGAGTAAGATCCATTAGTCAAAAAATAAATAAATAAATTTTGGTTATAACCCTTCAGATATTACTCTCCTCTGGTGACTTAATCATGTTAAATGTCCCCTATATCTTAACTTAAGCAAGAGGAACATATAATCGGGTGGTATTCTGCAATAGTCAAATTGCTCCTTGTGGTTAGAACATACCAAGATCACGTTCTTAATTCTTGCAGTAGGTTGTTGCAGTTGTCCCACATGTATCTCAAGCATCTTTTAGGTGCCAAAGTATTTCATATTCTTAACAAAGTTTTTAATTAACAAAAAGGCCTTGATTCATATATTATTATCTAAAGTTGATTGTTTTAAGGGTTTTAATTTAAAACCAAACAGTAAATAATAGTGACCATAATACTTCAAACTTTTGAGGTTAATTTCCAGCAGTAAACAGTAGCTATAATTTTTTATCTCCCCACTCTAATTATTAAGTATTTATAGCAGAAACACAAACAAATTTTAGCAAACAAGTATAAGCAGTATTACTATTATACTTATTATATTTTTTTTTTATATAAGAGCAGCAGCAACCTGTAATATATCAAACTCCATATTTTTCTTTAAAAGAAATTACATTAATGTTCATATTCTTTTCACTTTGATTTTGGATTTCAACAATAAAGGCAGCAAGAAAAGACCTTAATTTGATCATGCATGGCAACAAGGAGGAGGGGGTAGGATTGTACAATTGGTCATGTCTAATGTGCATGCATGGCAGCAAGAAGATAGGGTAGGAATGCACCTTGAATTTTCCCCAAAATCTGGAGATAAACAAGCATGCAGTGGGTCTTCTAGCCATGCAACTGCAGGACAATTGTTGGAGAAGATCTTTGATCATACAACAAGGGCTTCCAACACCTTTGGTGCTTCAAAAGGAGCAGCAGAGCAGCTTTCAAGGCTGCTGGAAAAAAAATTTCAGCAGCAGATTTTGTTGAAATGGAGCAGGAACAGGACCTTTGGTGGAGAAAATTTTTGGGGAAATAGAGGAAAGAAAGGAGAGAGGGCAGAATTTGAATATGGAATAATAGAAGAAAGATTGCACTTACGGAGTTTGCTTCAAACTGGGAGAAGCTCAAGCCTAAATGGCTGATTGTGAAGAATGAGCAGCAGCAGAACAAGAGGGAGGGCCTTCTCACGTTGGAATGTAGAAGAGAGGGGGCTTTGGTGATATTAAATAGGGAAAGTGAGGGTTTAATTGGTTGCCAAGTGGAGCCATATTAAAAGCCTAGTGGAATGGTCATTGGAAGCAAAGTGGAAACTGCTGGATAGAGTTGTCTGTTGTAGTCAGAAAAAAATTTATTTTTATTTTTGCAAATTTTCTTACTTATTTAAGATACAAAAATCATCTGTATTCGTGCCTCGGTTGTCGGATTCCGATGCATAATGTCTCGTTTTGACCGTCTCTGAATGGCGATCGAAATGAGTATAATGTAGATATACTTTTGATCGGGTTTGGATGTCCGAGATTTTCGAGATACGGTTTTGGTTTGGTGTTAAATTTTACGAATTAAAAATATCAAACGACCTCCGATTGACGAACGGTCAATTCCGTTGGTCTTGTATCGCCGAATCGGATCTAATGACGGTCTCGGTTCGTTTCGCGGTTTTCGAATTTGCGTCGCGGCTTTTCGCGGCACGCATTACGAAACGACCGCTTTTTGGTCGATTTTGCCCGAACGACTTTTGATTCATGATCAATTGGTCGTTTTAGGTTGTTTAGTATTGACCGACAACGTTATTGGGTTCATTGGACCCAAAATCGGACGAGTTCGGGTTTGTAGAAATCCGGATGTTACAATTCCTTCAAAACTGCTTCCATTAAATGTGCACTCCATATATTCAGTCTTAACCCTACTTATACGAAATCCTTTACTCTCCAAGGCTTGCTTCCAAACCTCAATCTTCACACTTCATCTATAGTCTCATCAATCAACACAATATCATCGGCGAACAACATACACCAAGGTATCTCATCTTGAATGTGATTAAACAACACGTTCATAATCAAAGTATGATATTCAGAAGTTCTTCAAGCACCAATTTTATCAAAATAATCCGATCTCCAAATCTTTGCATCTCAACCACATTATATTTCAATTCCTTATGAACAACCACTCCAATACCATTTGTACCCTTCTCTTTACATGAATACCATAATTTAAAGCATGCCTTCTCGATCTCCCTTGGTTTCTCTCGAGCCCATTTTGTCTCCTGGAGACATAGTATCTGAATCTTCCTTCTTCCCATCGTATCTACTTTCTCCTTCGATTTTTAGTCAAAGTGCCGATATTCCAACTACCTATCTGTAACTTTTTTGCGACATCTTTTGGACTAACTTATTTACTCGCATGCGTCCATTATTCGAGAACCCTTACAAATTTTGGACTGCATCCGAGCGACAATTCAATGGAGCTAGCTTATTTACTCACGTTCTTTACGCGAGAACCCTTGCAAATTTTGAACTGCATCCGGGCAACGATGTATCGGTCCCTGCCAACTTCTCATTGCATTCGTGCGATGCAACATGCTGCTAGCAGGGTACGCCCCAACGGAATCCAAATGTTTGCTTAAATCAATGTTGAAAAGATTCGACTATCTTGAGGCAAATAGTGGTCTCAATTGAAAACATTATTTATGACGTTATCTCCGACTGTTTTACGTTGGTTGTCGGCTATCTAATGCAACCCTCCTCGTTTACCCATGCTTGAGATCGATCATGACTGAGTTAAGGCATGAACATTAGAAGAGAAAAATTAACATGTAACCATTCCACACATATATATATATTCCAATATAGTAAATTTGTTTAAAGTCACTAGAAAAATAAATACATGTTTAATACTTTTCAAAACTCATATATAAAAATATAGGCAAAGCTAGAACTAGTAGAACAAACATGAGAAATAAAATCATTAGCGGGAAACGAAAAAGAATATATATTTTTAGGGAAAAAAGACCTCTACCGTATATGTGTACCCAAACATTTTGCCCTTCACCAAAAACTGTATAGGCTTACTACATGTAAAAATAGCGAAGCCTTCTCCCACTTTAAGTGGGGTCGGCTACATGGATTCTTGCTCAAATCCATGTTGAAAGATCCAGCTATTTTTATCCTAATTGTCGGCTACCTAACGCAACCCCCATAAGGAGGGATTTGAACCTCGATCTTTTAGATGGTAGGCACACTGCACTACCACCAGACTTAAAAATTACAAGCTCCAACTCTCAACCAGTGCCTTAGTACGCGTCCCAACATTTTCATCATAACAATGATCTTGTCGAAATACCACCTGGTTTCTAGCTAACCATAAAGCCCAAATCATTGCCACACAGCTCGATCTCTCCTTCTCTGTACCATGCCAATCCGCACCAATGGAATCTAAGAAATCGAAAACACTATCAGTAGCCACTTGGGGATTCCCAAATAGATCCTAAGTCTCCAAGGAACTCCTACATTTGAAACAGAGGTGATCCACATTCTCAACATTCTCCTGACAATGATAACATGCGGGATCAGCTGCCTGATCGGAACATGCAAACCTGCCACCAGTTAACAACCTCCCCCTCCTGAACAACCACATAAATAGATTCACACTCATGGGAATTTCCACTTCCAGATCTTTCTACAGTTAGCCACGCCCCTAAGGTCAAGAGTCATTGGACCTTTGAAAGCCCTTTATGCATTCCCTACAGAAAAGATTCCATCACACCAGCTCCAGCAATCACGCCTCACAGTGGGCCCATCCATGCTATCTAACTCCTCTAGCATCACTAAAAGCTCGCCCGCTCGTCGATCCGAGAGCTTAGACTTGAAAATAGGAAAGAAAGGATGTGTATCCCAAACGTCCGCCACAGAACAATCCCAATAAACAACCAACACCATCAGACGTGGGAATCTCAAACCAAGTGCCACATCCTCACTCCAATCGTCAACCCAAAACCTAAAACTAGTACCATCCTCAAATACCGACCTCAAGAAAGGGTGAATATCTTGCACCATGCTACAAATCCCTCTCCAAAAGTATGAGGGGACGTGCCCTAATTCCCAGTGGTTTGGCAAAGAACAGCTTGACCCATAGATTTTTTGGATCGGAGTGCAAAGCAAATTGGCACCCCCCCAGATACGAGCGATCCACTTACTGAGCATGGCTTTATGTATCTCCTTCAAGCTATGCACCCCAAGACCACCATCATCCTTCGAACAAGAAACCGTCTTCCAATCCACCAAAGGCAACCCGTTCTAACTCCCAAAAGATGACCAGAAAAACCATTTCATAATGCTCTCAAGTCTCTTCCTCACCCCCACAGGAACGGTCTAGAGGACATGAACAAAATATGGATCACAGAGAGAACCGATCTCAACAACACCAACTTGCCACCTCTAGATAAGAAAACTGATTTCCAGCCCGCTAGCCTTTGCTCCATCTTCTCAATTACTGGTAACCAATTAGCCAGACATATCTTCCCAACTACCAATGGCTGTCCGAGGTAACACAAGTAGGTTCCTATGCGAGGACCTCAACCAGTCTGCACATAAACCGACCTCCTCATCCTTCAATGCGAAAGGCACGACTTCCGATTTATCCATGTTAAGTTTTAACCTAGACACCACACCGAAGATGTTAAGGACCACAAAAAAACCTTTGCAACTCTCTGGACCTCCTTCCACAAAAAGGATGGTGTCATATGCATACTGAAGAATGAGCATCTAAATCTCCTCCCTAGAGTAGTCCCTATATAGGCCTCCCATCACCGCATGATCAACCATAACTGACAAAGCACCCACCGTAAGAACAAACAACAAAGGGCTAGAAGGCAACCCTGAAGAACGCCCTGTTGTGACTGGAAATAACCCCCCTTTGTCTACTTATTCACAAGAACACAAGAAGCAACGTGGAACACCTCTTCATCCACACAATCTACTTATCAGGAAAGCCTCTTCTAGATAGTGAGGTCCACAAGAAACGCCAATCTACACTATCACATGCTTCCAAAATTCAACCTTCTACATAACTCACCTTGCTTTCGTCCTCCAGTCTGCTACAATCTTAGATGCCATAACCACGCTGTCCATGAGCTGTCTTCCTGGCAAGAACACACTCTGAATCGGAGAAATGATCGTGCTCAGAACCCCCATTAAATGGTTTGCTAGCACTTCGACCGCAAGTAAATAAATTGCATTAGAAAGAGCAATAGGACGATAATCCTCCAACCTTGTGCAATGTCTTTCTTGGACAATAGAAAAATGAACGATTGATTGAGTTGATCGAAGCCAGAATTCCCCTCTGCAAGCTTCGACACCAACCCCATCACCTTATCAGTGACTCGATCCCAGAACTCCCTGAAGAAGAAAACAGGGAAACCATCGTGTCTAGGGCAACTGTCCGAATTCAGCGTAAAAACATCTTCTTGGACCTCCTGCAACCCGAATGGCCTCATCAACGCCTCCACATCAAGGCCATGTTGCAACTCACCCCAGTCTGAGCCACCTGGACCCATAAATATCTCGTTGCCGCTCTTGCAACCTCCTCGCCACCACTAAAGTCCTCATCCCCAACTTCGATCAAGTAAATCAAATTTCTCCTTTTACCATTTTCCATAACATGAAAAAATATGATACTTGCATCTCCCTCCTTCAACCACTTTTTATGTGACCTCTGCCATCATTCCAACTCCAGCTTCCAATCCTCATCCTCAAGGATCTTTTGCATCACCCCATTTCCAACTCCCGTTTGCCATGTTACGCCTGCTCATGCTCTTGAAATATCCGTTATCGTTTTTGCAACCACCTCCTCACCACTAAAGTCAACAACCCCAACTTCGATCGAGTAAATCAAATTTCTCCTTCTGTTGTTTGCCACAAGGCGTTAAATGTCAGTTTCGGTTACCATTTCGGTATCGACCAAAACAGAATTTCGATGGAATTTCGGTGAAATTTCGACCGAAATTTCGGTCATTTCGTTCATTTTTTGTACTAGCACCCCCATATTTCGGTCATTTCGGTCATTCGGTCGAATTTCGATTTCGACTGGATATCGATATTCGACAGAAATTCGACCGAATTTCGCTGAAATTTGAAGCCATGGAACTTTGCCACCACATGAAAAAATCTTGTATTTGCATCCTCTGCTTCATCCACTTTTGACGTGACCTCTGCCGTCATTCCAACTCTCGCTTCCAATCCTCATCCTCTAACGATCTTCTACACTACCTCACGACTCACAATCTCCTCGTCATCTACCTCTTGCAATCCTCCAACAAGTCCAACCTTAATCATATCATCTTGTGCCTGGCTCCTTCTTTGCTCACGCATAATACGAGAATCCTTCTTGAATGCACACAGTTTATGACACAACACAACCATCTTCAAAGCAAATCTCACAGTAGTTGACCCCTCCACCTCCAAATTAATCCAGAAAGAAACAACCGGATCTCTAAAACCATTCTCTAACAACAAACATCTCTTAAATCTGAAATAAGAGGAAGTTCCTCTGCTGTTGCACGTGCCCAAGCATAAAGGCCTATGATCCGACATCGACCAAGGGAGATAAGGAATGCAAGCCAAACTGAACATCTTTAGGACCTCAATGGACAATAGGAAGCGATCGATTCACAGCTTAGAGGAAGAACTTCTCCATGTTTATTTTCAGTTTGGTGCATCAAGACCTCCAAAGCAAGCTCCTCAACTACCTCAGCAAAGTAGCCAGACTTAGGATTCTATGCGCCTTTCCGGCCTGGCCTATCCTCAGAACATATCGTGATGTTGAAGTCACCACCCACGATCCAAGCCAACTTTGGGAAGCTGGCCCTAATCTCTCGCAACTCGGCCCATCATTACATTCAGAGAAACACCGATAACTCTATAAACAGAAGTCACCAACAACCGTGACCGATCCTTCTTGCTGATCAAGACAAGAGACATCGAGCGAACCAAAACAACTTCATCAACCAGGTTAAACAACCCTCCGTTTCAGGCAACAATAATCCCTCGTAGCCAATGTTGTAAAGGTCACTCGACTAGCCCGACTAGTAGGTCCGATTAGTCTAGTCAGTGGGATGGTCGACTGAGTACCGACTAATTCCGACTAGGTCCACTAGTCAACAAGTTTTTGCTTGGAGATACCTATTTTTTTAAAAGCAAATTATTCTAATACGCTTAATATTTTATTTAAATTCAATTACTTCCTTTGATTCATTATGAAAGTAAAAAAAATTATAAATCTATATAAGTATATAATAATATATGTATAAAAATGATTTATATATTTAAAAATCAAAGCCGATTAAAGCCCGACTAGATCCGATTAATCGTCCGACTATCGATTAGTCCTTAGTCAGTAACCCGACTGACAGAGTACCGACTACCGACTTTTGCAACCTTGCTCATAGCTACCATTCGTTAGCACTGTTTTGAATTCAGTGAGACGAGGGCCAGAAACTGAGCCCCATCTCATTGAATCCCAAGATCAATCTTAGTCTCTTGCAAACATGCCACATCCACCTTCCAATCAGTAAGCATGGACCCAACCACCATCCTCTTCTCTGGTTGGCCCAACCCTCGTACATTCCACGTCAGACACTCCATTGAGACACCATGGGGGAGTCCCTCGTCACCTGAACCCCTACTCTTTGCGTAATTGCAACTTCAAACAACCTTTCTTCTTGACTCCCTTATGCCAAAAAATACGATTCGCCCACTGACCCCGACTCCTCAAGAACCACAACGACAACCCGTATCATCCCTATTTCCCTCTCCGCCCCATTCTGTAACAAAACACGCCCCTCTTCCAATCTCCCCCCAACCCCCTGAACCATCAAGAGCCTCCACCTCACAATCACGTTCGAGTTGCCTTGTCTCCCAGTCAAGTGCATCTGCCTGATACCGCTTCCTAGAAAAAAATCACCATCGCCTACTGTGAAGCATTAGGAAACCATTGAGAACCAAATACTTCTTGAGAACGCTTCTCCAAGCTTTACGTTTCAGTCCCCCTTCCGCTTCGCATGTCGATGAGCCATTATCGCTCTCCTTGACAAGACAACACCTAAACCTGTCTTAAACCTCTCTCCCCCAGCCACATCTTCTACAATTCCGCCTCCACACTAAGAATTGCCAACACCCCCCACCAATGACCTTGGATCACGCACCACATCACCATCGCCTTCCGATAAAATAGTCCCAGGTACTTGGGCTAAAGCAGCCCTCGCCACACCATGGATCAGAGCCAAAGAAAGCCCGGGAGAAGGCTTGGAAGCATGTTTATCTCTCAGTAAGGAGCAACCATTCGAAGTAGCAGAAGGAGCTCTCGATATCGGGTTACATGGAAAACCCGAACTCGATTAATGACTACCTAATGAAGAAGCAAGACAAGGCCTTAGAATTGGGTTAATCGGAGCTCCAGAATCCATTAAAGAGGGACTTGTCAATCAACAAAACTCAGACTTGTATTTGGGTAAAAAGAAGCACTCGGATCCGAATTCGATGCCATATTAGAAGATCCAAATAGCACTGCATCCAAGAATGACTTGGCGGTGCCAAATCTCTCGATTAATCCCCGAGCGTTACTCTTCGCCCTTCCGTTGAATGTGTAACTGCTGAAATCTTCACTGCATTCTCGAAATCCACTGTTTGTAGCCATTACTTCGTCGATGCGCCATGGTGGTCTCGAAATCCTTCGTTGCTCGCTTGCTCACCTAACACTACCAACCAAAGGGGCATCCACATGATCTTTAAATTAGTGCGTAATGGCAACGGGGGTTTGATCTCCCGCATCATTAACTCCACCTTAGATCCCTCTCCAGCCTGCAGACCAATGCAACATAGCTCCGCGACCTCACCAACATGCGCCAAGGCAGCACTAAGGATCTCGAACTTCCGGCCACACAAGGGTACAATCGCCACCCTCAGCCTCCAGATTGACCCAACACTACTCGACCCACCGTCCAAGAAACGTAGCCTCCGACAACGAACACTACCGCTCGACTTCGACGGAGACAAACATTCAATGCACCACCAAGGACCTCCCTCACCCCTTTGTTTGACAAACCCCTCACACAGATCAACCCCCTACAACCAGATAACATCGACGCAGGTACTATACTCCTTCACCACCCTTGACCTCTCACAGAATCTTCTCAACTCGTCCACGCTCCCTTCCCCCATGATAACTCCCTCCATCGGTTTTCCATCACCGCCTCCTTCGAAAGGTGCTGCAACAACGCAACTGGCCTCGTGTCGGACAGAAACTCGCCCGAGGTTTTCTTCTTCACCCAAGATCCACTCTCTAAACAATCTCACCTCTGATGACCCGGGCGGATGCAACGAAAACACATGCTCTGTAGCAGTGCACATCTTGGAAAGATGATCAGAAGCACTGCAGTAGAAGCACCATGATTTTTCCTTGTCCCGATCCTTGGAACTCCGAGTCTTATTCTACAGAACACTCCAAGGTCCTTCCCCCGCCAACTCCTCCATTGAGACATCATCGGGACCTTCGACATCACTTGCTCTGACGCCCTTGCCGCTTCCTATGATATTGGTGGCTCTCTCCTCACCACGCCCACCCTCCTTGGCTCGACTCTCACCTGCTCCCCCGCTTCTGCTCTCCATCGGTCCCCAAAGAAAAAGAAAAAAACACTAGCATTCAAAAACGACAATTAAAACAATTATTATTAGACCATGCATTACAAAAATAGTCTTAATTTCTCCATAGAACTAGTAATAACACACCAAATGATATAGCGATTGCATCAATATATTCTATACTATGACATATCATATGTTATAAAAACCAGTAGAAGAACAAATGTGAGAAATAAGTTTCAGTGGCAGATAATCTTGATAAGAAATGAGAACATGCAGAAAACTCACTTGGTACTTAGTAGAACCGGGGCAATGTCTCATGGGCACATAAATGCCTCAACGCCTCAGAGAGTGCCTTAGTTCTTTGAGGCATACACCTCACCCAAGTTGACTGAGGTTATAGCCTCGAGGCACTTTTTGTGAAAATCACCTCGATGCGCATCCCTCAACGCCTCGAGGCGTGTTTTTAAAACAATGTATACATCACCCACATGCACACACACACATGCACACACGTACACTCCTAGTCCCATGTACCCACACACGACACACATAACACACCTAATGTATATATTGAATTATGCATCAATATGATATATATATGAGTGCATTGTAAATTTGTGTATTTGCATGATTGCTTCTTTGTGCATGGTATCTCTAATAATATTATATAGTATATGTATTAGTAGTATTTAGAACTAGTATATACCTAATTTAAAATAAAAAAATTGATAACTCCAAAAGTGGGGAAAACCCCTTTTTTGCACAAATGCATAAGGTAAGTGCTTGGTGCCTTGGTTTAGGCATTTGCATAGACAATAACTATGGCAGAATGATCACCTTTGACAATTTTGACAACATAGGGACTAACTTACGAGATGTTATGCTTTCTCGTGGTTGGATACATCCTATTGGGATGGCTTCTTGCATTCTTATACACATGATAGGAAGAGTAAAGGTGTGAGTCATGTGACTTTGTACCGCTATGAGGCCTTTGTTGCTGTTTGGTTGCTTTTGATGTAGTGGAATGGTATGGTCTTTAGGGTTGGCCATCCATATAAAGCAAATGCGTTGAGACCGTGTTCTTAATCTTGTGATGCATGGTGGCATTGTAATTGTGTGATGTACCTATTTTATAGCTGCTCTTGTTTTTATTATATGATTGGTTACCTATTAACCTCGAGGATAACACTAATTAGGCACATAGAATGAAAAGAGCACTTTCAAAAAGGAAAATGAAGGGAAGTTGTTTTCTAAATTGAACATGTATATTCTGAATTGTACTGTAGGGATGCATTGGTAGGTAAACATTTTTGACTTAATAGAAAAGAGAATCTACAATGCAATGAGTAAGGAGAGAAGAGAGAAGAATGCGACTAGCCTAGTAGGTTGACATGGGTCCAATGATGCAATATCCAGGCCACATAAAAAGGGAGAGAGAGGATGGGTGAAGGTAAACTCCAATTTTCTTTATTTTACAAAACTTTACTTCTTTATACCTGTAATTTTCCGACACATTCATTTAAATAAAATTTCGCATATATGCAACTCAATCTTGTAATCTTTATGTAAAGAAATTTTAATGGTGGAGGTTTCTTGTAATATTTCGAAATACACCCATATCCTTTTTTTTACAAATTGGATTCTCGGTGGAGAAGGCCTCGGTGGAGAAGGCTCCACAACAGATGTTTGGGTTCTCACCAACCATCGGTGGTGATGACAGAAACTCAAACAACATTGGCATCATCGCGGGTGGTGCTCCGGGAGGATAGGGTAATAATGGGCTTGGGGCCTCTCGCGATGGCTCTCGCCGCACGTGGGTTGATGTTGGGTAGCGCCAAAGAGCACCCTATGCGTGATGGGTGGGTAGCAACGACTCAAACTGTTGTTGCGCTTTCGTCGACATGCCTTGTGTGGGGGTAGTTGGCAACATGTTGGGAGAAGGATGGATGTGAGGTAGAGGCAGCAGCGATCCGTGGGCTTTTGGCGTTGACGATAGTGGCGGTGAGATAGGATGGTGTGGCTTTCATGGCGATGACGTGGATGTGGAGTATGATGCTTGGACAATGGTGCTGACATCTCCTCATATGCAACAGAATGGACGGGTTTGGGGTCGATTCATGGGTGGGGGTGATATGTATTGGGCATGTGGGGTTGGCACAATGGGTAGTGGGGTGGTGGAGCTGAAGCGATGGGTGGTCGGATGGGATAGCGGGGCCAAGGAGAGGGCTGCGGGGAGGTGTCAAGGTTGGTTGTGGCGGTGCCTAAGTATTGGGTTGTTGGGGTGGGATTGATTGGGGTGTTTGGGTGGCGGTATTGGGTGGATATGTCAGAGGTGGTGCTGGGGCAGTTGCCGATAGAGGTGGTGGCGGGTTTGGAACTGGTGTCGATGAATGCTCCTGTAACGTAGGGGAAGGCGGTGGTGGTTTGTAGAACCTCATGAACAACAACCTCGAGGACGGAAGGAGGTGCCTTGGTGGCTTCCTAGGCAACAATTTTATTGACGTTCTCCTCTACTTGATTCACCATTTGATGCAAATAGAAAATTTTAACGCTAGAAAACTTATTTGATGGAAGAAATTTGGAGGGTTGTGGAAGAGAAGGCTCATCGGTTGCGAGACATTTGAGGAAGAAGAACCGCGAAGATCGCATGGAGGGAGAAGAGAGAATGAGAGAGATAAATCTCAATTTTAATTAAACTTTGGAATTGATCGTTACATTACCTACCATCCCCTTAGGAGGGGTAGGTTTGCCAAAATAGTTAGGGAATAAAATTTCAAATCAAATAAAATCCTAATTAGACTCCAAATATCTCTATTCGACTAACTAATTGATCTAACCGATTAACTAATTGCTTGAAGATCACATACGATCTTTTTATATTAAATAGAAATAAAAATTACGACATCCTTAATAAAAAATAAAATTAACTTGGCTCTAAATTAGGTAGACTCTAATTAAAAGATGGAAAACCCTAATGAAACAAAGTTGGATGGGCAGATGCCCCAATTCTGCCTTAATTCTATGATTCCACGTTGCATCAACTCTCTGCCACTTCGAAAAACCCATCTCCTGATGAGTGGTTTTGTCGTTGATGGTGTTGGTAGTATTGGAGAACCCTTGTTGAATTCATTAAACAATTTGCCTAATTTTATATCTTGCCTTCACCATTCATCATTACTTTTGTAATTCTTTTCCATCGGAGGGCGTATCCGTAATTTTCCTATCCCTTCACTTAAATAAAACTCCAGTTATATGCAACGCAATCTTATAACCTTTAGGTAGAGAAATTTTAGTGGGGCGAGTTTCTTATAATATTCCTAAATTCGCCCCATATTCTTTTTCTTAGAGATTGGATTCTCGGTGGAGAAGGCTCCTCAACAAATGTTAGGGTTCTCCCCAACCATTGACGGTGGAGGCAAAAACTTGAACAACATCGGTGTCAATGCAGGTAGTGCTCTGGGAGGATGAGGTAATAGCGGGCATGGGTGATGGGGCCTCTCGCGATGGGTCTCGCTGTGCCTGGGCCAGTGTTGGATGGTGCAAAATAGGGCCCTATGCACGACGGGTAGGTGGTGCCAACATAGACTACTGCTGCTCTTGCGTCGACGTGCCTCGTGTGGAGGTAGTTGGTGCACCACATGTTGGGAGAAGGATGGATGTGAGGTGGAGGCAGGGACTGTCCGTGGGGTTCTGTTGTCAGTGGTAGCTGCGGCGGGATGGGATGGGAGTGCTTTGATGGCGATGACGCTGATGTGGAGTATGGTGTTTCGGTGATGGCGGTGACGCCATCCTCGTGCGCATTACAAATGGTAGGGCTAGTGCTGATTTGTGGGTGTGGGTGATATGTATCGGGGTTGGCGTCGGGGTTGACGCAATGTGCAGTGGGGGTGGCGGAGTTGAAGCAAGGGGTGATCGGATGGGGTACTGGGGCTTGGGAGAAGGCTGCGTAGTAGGTGGCGATGGTGGTTACTTACAGCGGTGCTGGAGTAGTAGGTTGCTGGGGTGGGATCAGTGGGGTTGTTTGGGCGGTGGTATTGGGTGGACCTATTCGGGTGGTGCTGGGGCAGTGGCCAATGGAGGTAGCGGCTTTGGAGCCGGTGGCGATGAAGGCTCCTATAAACGTCGGGGAAGGTGGTGGCGGTTTGGGGACCTCCTAGACAACAACCTCAAGAACGGAAGGCGGTGCCTTGGCGATGTTCCCCTTGTGTCAGAGATTAAATTTTCCATGGCTCTCGCATTTGATTCATAAATGCTTGCATATTCTCACAAATCTGTTGCAAGTTGGCAAAAGCTTCTTCAACCTTAGCACATCATGCATGGTCCTTTGAATGAATCTTTTTTGATTGAGAGCTCCTCGAATCCCTTGACATATCGTCAGATCGTGGGGACGATCTGTATGCCATGCTCTTATACCAATTGATGCAAATAGAAAAGTTTATCGGTGGACGAATTTTGGAGGGTTGAGGAAGAGAAGGCTCGCAGGTTGTGAGAGATTTGTGGAAGAAGAAACATATAGATCACATGGAGGGAGAAAGGAGGAGAGATATAAATCTCAAGTTTAATTAAACTATGGAATTGATTGTTACACTGACTACCATTCCCTTATGAGGGTTGTGATTACAAAAATAAAGGGACTAAACTTTCAAATGAAAAGGAGCGGGAGGAGCGGGATGGGGTGATGAGAGAAGCGGGAGCGGCAGGAGGGGGCGATGAGAGGAGGAAGAGGAGTCTTGTTTTTGGTGATCGAGGGGCCACCACTACAGGCGAGAGTTGTATGCCGGGGATGAGGGATGAGGGAGAGGTCGACAAAGACTCCATCATAGAGGATCTGGTGTGTCAAGGACCTTGGAGCGGCGAGAGAAAGAAGTACGATTCTTGGAGGTTGATTCGAAAGGGAGGAGGGGCTCCACTGTTGTGTTTTCGATGTGTTGCAAAAGACCATATCTCCAAAATATGCCTGGCTAAGGAGCCGTTGTGTTTCCAATGTGGGGGCTTGGGTCGTCGTCGGAGAGAATGCTCAACAAAAGGAGCATAGTCAAAGAAGAAGACTCCAACGACAGCCGCTACCTTCCTCGTGGCGACTACCACCACTCTGGCGGTGACCACCGCCTTCCTAGAGGCTCTGAAGAATGGGATCGAAAAATCAAAGATGGCTTGGGCACGAGCTTTCAGCCAATTGCCTGCAGGAGTGGAATCTATAGAACGTTGGAAGGCCTCTTGATCGACTTGGCTTACAAATCCATTCAATGTTATTTGGCAAAGAAAGAAAATGCCTGAAGATTGGAGGAGTATCGTGGTGCCTCTTTATAAGAATAAAGGAGACATTCAAAATTGTTCAAATTACAGAGGTATCAAGATGATGAGTCACACTATGAAAATTTGAGAATGTGTGATCGAAAGAAGGCTGAAGAAAGTTTCCAACGTAAAGGAAAATCAATTCGGATTCATGCCAGGTCGCTCAACTATTGAAGTCATCCATTTGTTTATGAGAACAATGAAGATTTATAGAGCTAAAAGGAAGAACCTCCATATGATCTTTATTGATTTGGAGAAGACTTATGATTCTATCCCACGAGAGATATTGTGAAGAGTTTTGGAGAGGAAACAAGTACCTGTCCTATACATTAACCTCATAAAGGACATGTATGATTGGGCTTTATCTTGTGTAAGGACCCCGTCTGGGAAGACTGACTATTTTGACATCAACATTTGTTTACATCAAGGTTCAACTTTGAGTCCATTTCTTTTTACTTTGATTATGGATGAGTTGACAAGTCACATTCAAGATGAGTTACCTTGGTGTATGTTATTTGCTGATGATATTGTATTGATTGACGAGACTAGAGATGGAGTAAATGAGAAGCTTGAAGTCTGGAGATATGCATTGGAGACTAAAGGATTTCGTATAAGTAGGGCTAAGACGGAATATATGGAGTGCACCTTTGATGGAAGCAATGATGAAGGAATTAAGGTGAAGATTGGTGAGAACAACATTCGGAAGAGAGATTCTTTTAGATATCTGGGATTTATTTTGCAACATGATGGGAAAATTGATGGAGATGTTACTAATAGAATAAATGCAGGCTGGCTAAAGTGGAGATGGGCCTTTGCTGTTCTCTGTGATAAGAAAATTTCTTTAAAAATTAAAGGAAAGTTTTACAAAGCAGCCGTGAGACCTGCTATGCTCTATGGATCTGAATGTTGGCATGTGAACCATAGACATGTGCAGAGACGGCTGTAGCAGAAATGAAAATGCTAAGGTGGATGTGTGGACACACACACACACACACGTAAAGATCAGATTTGGAATGATGTAATCAGAAAGAAAGTTGGTGAATTGAGAATAAGATGCGAGAAAACCGCTTAAGATGGTTTGGTCATTTGCAAAGAAGATCAACAGATGCACCAGTTAGGAGATTCGAGTGTTGGGATGTTGAGCCGACTAAGAGAGGGCGATGACGACCCAAGAAGTGTTGGAAAGAGACTATACGAAGGGATTTTAGTTTTTTGGATATAAGCCCGGGATTGACCCAAGATAGATCTGAATGGAGGCGAAGAATCCATGTAGCCGACCTGACTTAATTGTGGGAAAAGGCTTTGTTGTTGTTGCCATGCCTAAAACACCTTCAATTTATCATCTTTTTAGGCATACAACTGTTGCTTATCATTGGTCTGAATTTCAATCAAATTCTATGTAATACACATCCGAGTCTCTCATTTCTTATCATGTAATCAAGGGCATATGATGTGGTTTGAAGTTAGATCTAATTATATACTATTCAACCCTAATTTCATCACATTTTATATCGAAATCAAAGCGTAGCAGTGGTCTGAAATTGGGTTTAAAAAAATGCATGGAAGGCAGCAATAGAGGGGGGTGATTGTACCTTTGGATTTCTAATTTTTGGAGATCAACTTGGGCTTGATCTTGCATGCAACAAGGCATGCATCATCTGCTTGAAATTAAAGCAACAAGAAGCAAGATCAGCTGCTTGTGGAGCAACAATTGACTGAAGATAGCAGCTCCAAGAAATAGTGTTGGCAGCAGCTGCTTCCAGCTGCTTGTGAAGCTGCTCCAACCTTCCAGAAATCTTCCAGGGAGGTCTCCTAATAGCAGCAGGGTTGCTCCTAAAGCAGCAACAACTGGAGTTCTATCAATGGCTGCTGAATAACAACCACGTGCAGCCCAAGGAGCAGCAGCAATGGTCTCAAGTTGCTGGATGGCAACTCTTGTAGAGAAAAAAGGGAAGGCCAGCAGCTCCGTCGGCTGGAGAAAAAGGAGAGAAAAGAGAGAGAAGGTCTTGGGGAAAATGTGGGAAAAAGATGGGATTTTTAGGGATATTAATAAGGGGGATGGATAGGCTCTTAGGTTGACATGTGGAGGAGCTTTTTAGGCTAAGTGGATGAGAAAATAAAATCATATGTTGAGACAGCTGCTGCTGCTGTTGTTAGGAGAAAAGAAAGAATGAATTAGATGAGACCCTAGGGCTCTCTTATATAGGAGAAGAGCCCTGGGTTAATTACATGAGAGGCACATAAAGAAAATAGAAATGAGAAAAACAATAATGTGAGATACAAATATCTCAACACTTCCTTTCAAGTTGGAACATATATATCTATCATGCTCAAACTTGGAACAACACCTCTGAAATGAACCTTTAGCAAGAGCCTTGGTGAAAATATCGGCAGTCTGATCTCTAGTAGAAACATTGGAGGTGGATATGAGACCTTTCTTGATCATGTCTCTAGTGTAATGGCAATCCACCTCTATATGCTTGGTCCGTTCATGAAATGCAGGATTATTGGCAATAACTAGAGTCGCTTGATTGTCACATAAAAGCTACATGGGAAGAGAAACCTCAACAACAAGATCAATCAATACAGATCTAACCCACATCATCTCTGCGCTTCCCTGTGCCATGGCCCTGTACTCAGATTCTGCGCTAGATCTGGCAATCATTGTCTGCTTCTTGCTTTTCCATGATACGAGAGAGCTCAAAACGAAAATAGCAAAGCCAAAAGTAGACTTCTTGTCTCTAGGCAACCTGCATAATCTATATCTGCACAAGCTGTCACCTCAAGAGATGTATTTCTGCTGAATATAGGATCAGAACCGGGTAAAGTCTTCAAATATCTCAAGATCATATAGACTGCATCCATATGAACCTTCCTGGGCTGCTCCATGAACTGGTTAACCTTAATCACAGTAAAAGATATATCCGGTCTGGTGATAGTGGCATATAGGAGCTTCCCAACAAGCTTTCTATATCTCTTCCTATCTACATCCTCAGTGTCATCATCATATAATCTCATACTCAGATCCATAGGGTAGTAGCAGGCTTGCACAATGTCATACCTGTTTCTAAAAGTAGATCCGTCACAAACTTCCTATGGGTCATTACGAGACCACGCTGGTTCCTGGCATACTCTAATCCAAGGAGATATCGAAGATTGCCAAGGTCCTTGGTCACAAACCGCTGATCTAGGAACTCCTTGGCAGCCTGAATGCTCTGCTCATCATCTCCTGTGATAATAATATCATCAACATAGACAAGAATAGCAACAATACCTCTCTGTGTCATCTGAACAAAAAGTGAGTGATCCGTAGTAGACTGTACAAACCAATGTTGTTCTATCAACTCCGATAGCTTCTGGTACCAAGTTCTCGGACTCTGCTTCAAGTCGTAAATCATCTTATGGAGCCTACACACCTTATGAGACTCCCCTTCAGTAGTAAACCCTGGTGCTACTGCATATATACCTCCTCCTATAGATCACCATGTAAAAATGCATTCTTCACATCAATTTGGTAAAGAGGTCACTCCGTGAAACAACTGATAGAAGAATGCGAAGTGTCGAGTGTCTGGCCACTGGAGAAGGTATCCTGATAGTCCACCCCATAAGTTTGGGTGAACCCACGTGCCACAAGCCTTGCCTTGTAGCGATCCACACTGCCATCTGCCTGTTGCTTCACTGTAAAGATCTATTTGCATCCTACAACAGAGGCACTTGGAGGAGCAGTAACAATGCTCTAGGTACCACGCGACTGCAAAGCAAGTCACCACCTTCTATCCTGTATGGCCTCCTGATATGTTCATGGGATTGTAACAGTAGAGAGTCCCATAACAAACCTCCTGTACTCCTTTGAAAGATGGTCCGATGAAACATGTGCAGCAAGAGGATAAGTGGCATCTTGGTGACGTGGCTTCCTCAAGGTAGTAGGTACATCCAGGTCATCAACCTTTCTGTTCTCTGGTATCAACTCATGCTGTGCAATATCCTGTGGAACATTCAAATCTCCAGTGCCATCAATAGAAACAATGTACTCGTTACATAACTGAGGCGTGCTGGATGATAGGGAAGGCGCATGAGCAGAGGGGCGAGTAGAAGACCTGCGAATGTAAAACCATGGTAGGAACTGCGTCAGGGTAGGCAGAGGTGGTGGAGGGGAGATGACTGAGTCACTCCTCCACCAGCTCTACCTCTTCCACCACATTCTCCTGCAGTGATTGCTCCTCCACCTCCATCTCATAGTAATTTGGCTCAGTTTTTGCCACATTTTTACATTCGCATGTCATATGTTGCCCTCACTGCTTATGTGCCTTCCCCATCATCCAGCACACCCATATATGTTCTAAGCACTTTGTTTCTACTGATGGCACTCGAATCAATGCAACATGTTACTTTACAGGATGAGCAAGTGTCTTCTCAGGAGGCTGCTTCATAGGACACAGATGGTACACATGATCTTGATGTCCCTATTACTTTTAGGAAGTGGAGGTGTACATGTGCCATGTATCCTCTCGCTGCTCATGTTTCCTTGGGACATCTCTAAGTGGATTTTAGGAGGTTTGTCGTGGGTTTATCATCTGTCGAGGTTCCACGAACATATTAAGAGGCTATGTGTGATAGTTTGTGGTGTCTTGCTATAGAAGAGGAGATAGATGCATTACGATCGTGTGGCACATGGAGCTTGGTCAATGCCCGTGTAAATGTTTATAGTGAAACACCATGTTGATTGCAGTGTGGATCGCTTCAAGGCTAGACTTGTGGCTCGTGGGTTTACCCAGACTTATGGGGTGGACTATCTGGATAAGTTCTCTCTCGTGGTGCGTCATTCCACTTTTTAGAGTCTCCTTTCTGTTGCAGTGATAGACATGGTTTCAGATTTCGTGAAATTTAGGTGAAATTTCGGTTTCGACATGAGACCAAAATTTCGAGCGAAATGACGATATGGGGGCCTTTTCATGTCATTCCTTCACAAATGCTTCGTCGAATATCGTATCGACATGATGTCGATACGGTGATCGATAATGATATTTAAACCCTTTGTGGCATGTGACTGGTATCTGTACCAGCTCGATGTGAAGAATGCATTTCTATATGGTAGTCTGCAGGAGGAAGTCTACATGTAATACCACTTGGGTTCGATGTTGAGGGGGACTATATGAAGGTTTGCAGACTTCAAATGACTATCTATGGCTTTAAGCAGAGTCTTAGAGTGTGGTTCTAGAAGCTCACGAACTTGATAGTGCAGTAAGGCTTCATGGGATTGACGACAGACCATTCACTATTTGTTCAGAGGACTCAGAGATGTATCGTTGTTACAATAGTCTATGTTTTGATGATATCATTGTTACATGAGATGATGTGCAATGTATTAACACGTTTAAAGAGTTCATTGGGCAACCGTTTGTTACCAAGGACCTTGGCGATTTACGATACTTCTTGTTGAGATATTTGTATCTCATTAGTCTTTTCATATTATTTATTTTCTTTGTAGCTACTCTGTAATTTACCCAGGGCCTTTCTCTTATATAAGAGAGCCCTGGGGTCCCTATGAATGCACCTCAGTTTCTTTTCTTCACATGGTATCAGAACCACGGTCCTGGACCGGAGCCTGATAAATTTTTTCCCATCCCCACTTTCCAACTCTGGCCTCATCCATGAAAGAAAACCTTAGGTTTTCTTTTCCGTGCGCCGCAAGCCCTCTTCCAGGGTTCCTCCTTCACGAGCCAACCCTTTAGGCGCCGCCACTCTTCACCTCCAGGATTGCGCAGTCGAAGGAACCTTCGCAAGGGGCTATTGTGTCGGCTGACAGCCACGCGAGGGAGTTCCCACCTCCGCCTCGCCGCATAGGAGGACAATCGGGTACATCCTGATCCATCGGGTGTTGCCTGGTTCACGCAAGGATCCTTCGCCGAACTCTAGCAAGGATCCGTCACCAAACCTGGATAATGACTATCCCCCCTACAACGGCCACAACTACAGGATCATCAGATACAACGGCTACAGCTAGAGCTTCCCTGAGCTCCTCAGGTATTGCCTATGCTCTTTCAAATTATAACAGCCCCAACCTAAGTGAATGGATCATGGATTCCGATGCATCTCATCATATGTGTGGAGACCGAGCATAATTTAGCTCATAGAGATCTCTACCCCTGGGAGGTCGTTTGTGATTTCCATTGGAGTTCACCTTCCCAATGCCGGCCAAGGCGATATCATTATTACACCCTTGATGCGACTACAAAATGTTATGCATGCTCCAGATTTCTGTATGAACTTATTGTCCATACGTCAGATTACAAAGGATTTACACTGTCTTGCCATATTTGATCCTTCGTCTCTTGTTTTTCACGATATACTGACGGGCAGGGTGATTGGATGTGGCCGTAAGCAGCGAGGACTTTACAGATTGATCCAACCTCCATGCACTGGTGTTGCTACTATTCCTACTGGATCCGCCTCCCCATTCATATGACATCTTCGATTTGGTCGCCTTCCTCTACAAAAGCTATGTCATGTTCTCCCACAGATATCTCCCCGTACCATCTTAGATTGTGAGACAAGTCAGCTTGGGAAGCATCATCAGTCTTCATTTTCGAGTCGTCCAAGTCGTCATAGTACTTATTTATTTGAGTTATTACATTTTGATATTTGGGGCCCTAGTCGTGTTCCAGATCATCAGGGACATAGATTTTATCTGGTTGTTGTAGATGATTTTTGCAGATTATCTTGGTTATTTTTTTGGTACCCACTTAGTGGTCTAATGGTAGTACAATGTGTCTACCACACAAAAGACCAGGGTTCAAATCCCACTCTTGCAGGGGTTGCGTTAGGTAGTCGACGACCAACGTAAAAAATAGTCGAATCTTTCAACATGGATTTGAGCAAGAATCCATGTAGCCGACCTACTTATAGTGGGAGAAGGCTTGGTTCATTTATCTTGGGTATTTTTATTAAAGAATAAATTGGTTCTATCATCAATTTTTTCTTATTGAAATCAAAAATATTTTTTCTGCTCACGTGAAGTTCATTCGATTCGACAATGCTTTGGAATTCTCTACCCTACATTTATTTGACTTTCTCAGATCTCTTGGTATCGTTCACTAGACATCTTGTGTATACACCTTAGAACAGAATGGTGTTGCTGAACACAAACATGGTCACCTTCTTGATATCACCAAGACCCTGTTGATCCAGAGTCGGGCTCCTCATTCGTTCTGGGAGGATTCAGTCCTCACTGCGTGCTACTTGGTGAATCACATGCCCTTAACAATTCTTGGTGAAAAGGTTCCCTTCTCAATTGCATTTCTCGAGAAGAATCTTTTCGCACTTACCCCCAGAGTGTTTGGTTTTGTGGCCTTTGTCCACAATTTTACTCCTGGACGTGACAAGCTCTCTCCAAGAGCTGTCAAATGTATTTTTGTTGGTTACTCTCGTACCTAAAAGGGGTATAGATGCTTTGATCCTGTGAGGAGAAAGTACTATGTGAGTGCTGATGTTACATTCTTTTTTGAGTTTGTCATGTATTTTTCTCCCACGGGCGATCGATTGTCTAACTCAGAGTTTGGTGAAGAGGTTTTTGTTCCACCATCACCCCTTGCTCAAGCTGACCTACAATCAACCCATCTTCCACCACTTTCACCTCCACCACCTCCATCACCACAAATCCAGTTTTTGCCACGTGTTTACACCCGCTGGACACCTACTCTTCTTGCTGCTCATGCGCCTTCCCCGTCATCGAGCACGCCTCAGGTTTGTTCTGAAAATATTATGTCTACTAATGACACCAGTGACATGGATGTACCTCAGGAATCTATTTAGGGGGAGCGGCAATCATCACCGGAAAACAAGGAGGATGCTGATCTTAATATACCTATTGCTTTACGGAAACCACGTCGCATGTGTGCTACCTATCCTTTAACTGCTCAGGTTTCCTTAGATCATCTCTTAGAGACGTTCAAGAAGTTTGTCGTGGGACTCTTGGCTGTTACCATTCCCACGAACATACCGGGAGGCTATACATGACAGTAGATGGCGACTAGCCATGGAGGAGAGATGGCAACTCTTTAGTCTCGTGGTACTTGGACCATCGTTTCTGCTCCTCCAGGTGCTTCAGTGGTGGGCTGCAAATGGATTTTTACAGTCAAGTAACGAGCTGATGGCAACGTGGATCGCTACAAGACACGGCTTGTAGCACGAGGTTTCACCCAGACATATGAGGTGGACTATTAGGATATCTTCTCACCAGTGGCTCGACATTCTACACTACGCATTCTTCTATCTGTTGCAGTATCTAAGGACTGACCGCTTTACCAGCTTGATGTAAAGAGTGCTTTTCTTTATGGCGACCTTCAGGAGTAGGTTTACATGCAACAATCACTAGGTTTTGCTGTTGAGGGGGAGTCTCAGAAGGTGTGCAGGTTCCATAAGACGATTTATGGCCTAAAACAGAGTCCGAGGGCTTTGGTTTCAGAAGCTGTCAGAACTGATAGAGTTGCATGGCTTTATAAGGTCTACTTCTGATCATTCACTTTTTATCCAGAAGACACAGAGAGGTACCCTTGCTGTTCTGGCGTATGTTGATGATATAATAGTCACCAGTAATGATGAGCAGGGCATCTAGTATGTTAAAGAATTCTTAGGCCAACAATTTGTGACTAAGGATCTTGGCAGCTTATGTTACTTCCTCAGATTAGAGTTCGTCAGGAACCAGCAGGGTCTTGTGATGACCCAGAGAAAATTTGTGACAGATTTACTATTAGAGACATACATGACTGAGTGCAAGCCTGCTACCACTCCTATAGATCCAGAGATGAGATTATATGATAACACCAGTGAGGAGGTAGATAAGAGGAGATACAAGGAGTTGGTTGGGAAGCTCCTGTATGTTACGATCACCGGGCCATACATATCCTTTGCTGTAAGTAAAGTGAGCCAATTCATGGAGAAACCCAGGCAGGTACAAATGGATGCAATTCACATGATTCTTAGATACCTGAAGATCTCACCAGGTACTGGTCTCATATTTAGGAGGGATACGATCCTTTTGGTGACTGCGTGTACTGATGCAGATTATGCTGACTGTCCTACAAATAGGAAGTATACATCACGCTTTGCAGTTTTTGTTGGGAGTTCTCTTGTATCTTGTGTTGGGAGAAAAACTGAGATTGATTATTCAGAGAAACCCTAGGCTCTCTTATATAGGGAGAGACCTTAAGGGTAAAGTACAAAGTAGTCCAGAGAAATTAAAGAAATAACAAACATGTACATAGCATAATAATATCTATCTCTACACTCCCCCTCAAGGTGGAGCATAGATGTCTATCATGCTCAGCTTGGATGAACATCTCTGAAAAGGTCCTCTGAGCAACGGCTTGGTGAATACATCCGCAGTCTGATCCCCTGAGCTCACGTGAGTTGTAGATATCAATCTTCTCTGGATCAAGTCTCTAGTGTAATGGCAGTCAACTTCTATATGCTTGGTTCTTTCATGAAAAGCTGGATTGTTGGCAATGAACAAGGCTGCCTGATTGTCACACTGAAGCTGCATGGGTAGAGGTACGACTACATGTAGATCCTCTAGTACAGATCGAACCCACATCATCTCCGTGCTGGCTTGCGCCATGGCCCTATATTCGGATTCAGCACTGGACCTTGCCACAACAGTTTGTTTCTTGCTTTTCCAAGAAACCAGAGAGCTTCCAACAAACACTGTGAATCCTGAGGTTGATTTTCGATCCTTAGGACATCCTGCATAATCGGCGTCTGCACATGCTGAGATAGACAAATCCGTGCCCTTCCGAAACAACAACCCTGAACCTGGAGAAGACTTCAGATACCTCAATATCATGTGTATAGCATCCATATGAACTTGTCTTGGCTGCTCCATAAATTGACTCACCCTGCTTACTGCAAAGGCAATATCAGGTTGAGTTATGGTAATATAAAGGAGCTTACCCACCAATTCTCTATATCTCCTTTTATCCACTTCAGCAGTATTACCATCATACAACTTCATGCTTGGATCCATGGGAATACTTGATGGTTTGCATCCAGCCATGCCTGTTTCAATCAAGAAGTCTGTAATGTACTTCCGTTGGGTCATCACCAAACCCTGTGGATTCCTGGCAAATTCCAACCCCAGAGAATATCTTTAGGGTTCCAAGATCCTTCGTAACGAACTGACGGTCTAGGAACGCCTTCGCCCTTTCTATGCCCTGAGTATCATCTCTTGTAACAAGAATATCATCAACATAGACCATGATAACAACCGTACTTGCCGATGACTTCTGAACAAACAATGAGTGGTCTGCATTTGACCTCTTGAATCCCTGTTGTTCAATAAGATTGGAAAGCTTCTGGAACCACGCTCTTGGACTCTGTTTGAGGCCATAAATTGCCTTGTGAAGTCTACACACCATATGCTTCTCCCCCTCAGCAGTAAACCCTGGTGGTTGCTGCATGTAGACTTCCTCGTGCAGATCTCCATACAAGAAGGCATTCTTGACATCCAGTTGAGATATACTCCAGTCACGGACCACGACCACAGATAAGAGAATGCGAAGGGTAGAATGTCGAGCCACTGGAGAGAAAGTGTCCATATAGTCCACGCCATAGGTTTGTGTAAAACCACGTGCAACCAAACGTGCTTTGTACCGATCTGGACTGCCATCTGCATGGTATTTAACTGTGAAGACCCACTTACAGCTCACAATAGATGCATCAGGAGGAGCAATAATCAAAGACCATGTGCCACGAGACTGCAATGCACGCATCTCATCTTCCATAGCCAATCTCCAACAATCAATCTTCATAGCTTCCCGGTAGGTCCTTGGTATATCCACGGAAGACAAGGCTGCAACAAATCTCTGAAAGTCGCCAGTGAGACGGTGAAACGACACCTGGGAAGCAAAGGGATAAGAGGCACACATCCGCTTCTGCTTCCGGATAGCAATAGGAATATCAAGATCATCTTCTGCTGTACTGGATGGTGTAGTTTCCTCCTGCAATGAAGAATCCTGCACATGTACCATATCTGACCCGTCAGTAGTAATGCCATCTGAACATACCTGAGGCGTGATGGGTGGCTGGCGTGTAGCCTGAGCAGGACCTGACCGACACGTATAAAATTTTGGTAGAGGTGGAATGGGAGGTCGTGGAAGAGGTGGAGGTGGTGGTGGTGAAGTTGATGTAGGGGCAGGAACAGGAGGAGACTCAGGTGAACTCCAAGTAGGAGGTGGAGGAACATAGACATCATCATTGGTAATGGATGGTACCAGTCTGTCACTTGCAGGAGAAAAATACATAACAGACTCAACGAACGTGACATCAACGCTAACGAAGTATTTCTTGTTTATGGGATCATAACACCGATAGCCCTTCTGAGTCCGAGAATAACCAACAAAGACACACTTGACAGCTCTAGGAGAGAGTTTGTCAAGTCCAGGAGACAGAAGATGAACAAATGCCACAGTACCAAAGATACGTGGAGTAAGTGAGAATAATTTCTTGTCAGGAAAAATGATAGAGAGAGGTATTTTCTCACCAAGAACAGAGGATGGCATACGATTGACCAGATAGGACGCGGTAAGAACAGCATCCCCCCAAAAAGAAATAGGAGCACAACTCTGAATCAGTAGGGTTCGAGTGATGTCAAGGAGATGGCGATGCTTTCTTTCCGCAACACCATTCTGTTGAGATGTGTACGCACAAGTGGTTTGGTGAATAATGCCCTTTGATGAAAGAAATTGAGAAAGGGACCGTGTGCAAAATTCTAGGGCATTATCTGTACGAACATATTTGACAGTAGAAGAGAACACATTTTGCACTTCATTAATTAAATTCTTGATCACATCTCCTGCTTCAGATTTATTCTTTAAAAGAAAGACCCAAGATACACGAGAGAAATCATCCACTACCACTAGATAAAATCTGTGCTCCTGATGATCGGGTACACGACTTGGACCCCATATATCTATATGAAACAACTCGAACGGGGAGTTACTGCTCTGACTCTGACGACTAGGAAAGCTCGACCGATGATGCTTTCCCAACTGACATGCTTCACAGCGAAAGGACGAACTGGGAGAGATCTGAGGTAGAAGATGGCGTATTTTCTGGAGCGGGAGGTGACCAAAACGTAGATGCCAGATGTACGGAGAAACTGGTCCGACAGAATGAGAGGAGATGCCAGTATAAGAATTCCGAACCAGCCGATATATACCATTCTGCTCAGAACCACAACCAATCACCTTGCCCGTTAGCATGTCCTGAAAAATAAGAGAAGACAGGTCAAATATAGCACGACAATGCAAATCCTTCGTAATCTGACTAATAGATAACAGATTCATCGAGAACTCAGGAGCATGTAGGACATTTTGTAGATGCATAGTAGAGGATAGGAAGACCTCCCCCTGTCCAACAAGGGGGGAATGAGTACTGTCTGCGATCTGCACTGAGCGGCCGTGAGGAATGTCCATGTAGGACTCAAGTCTATCTCGATCTCGGCAGAGATGATGTGTGGCACTCGAATCTATAATCCAATCAGAGATATCATGAGACGGTGTAAATGCAGTAGATCTACCTGAGGTACTAGCAACAGCAGATGAACTGGCGGAGGCTGTAGCAGCAACATTTGACGGTCCACTAGAAGAATCACCAGATGATTGTGGCATAATATCGCGGAGACGTGCCACAAGTTCCTCAAAACGGTTGTCTGCAGTAGATGCCAACTGGGACTAAGAGTGCTCTGCAACACGTGCCGATGCTGGGAACCCATGCTTAGAATAGCATGTCTCCTCCGAGTGTCCTTTGCGGTGACAATAGGAACATGGCTGACTAAAGCGACCACCCCTTCCCTGGGGTCCACGTCCACGCCCACGTCCACGACCAGAAGACGGGCCACCTCTCCCACGCGAAACTGCCATCGCTGATGGGGGTGGAGTAGAAGAACTGGAAGAAACTGTAATGCGACTGAGTCTCCTGTAAACATCCTCCACTGGAGGAATAACTGCATCGGCTAAGATCTGAGAACGGGCGGCGTCATATTCAGGATCAAAGGCCGCAAGTAGGACACCCACCATGGTGGCATTCTGAAATGTCTTCTGCTGTTCAGGAGTCGCTGTGAGTGGGATAGTACTGTATAACTTCTCAAACATCCCCCTCAGGGATGTGTATAAGAAGTGAAGAGGTCTGCCGCTCTGCTTCATCGTGAATATGTCATGCTGAAGTTGTAACATCTTGGTCTCATTTCACACCTGCGAATATGTAGCAGCTAGGATATCCCACATCGCCTTGACAGTGGACTGATGGAGGACATCGTTGGCAATCTCCATCGTCAATGTACCTGACAACCAGACCTTTGCATAGGAGTCATCAGCCTCCCACGAGGCATATATCCCTGTCTTCTCTACTGGCTCATCCTCGGTAAGAATGTGCTTCTTACCATTCGACTTCATGAGGCTCATGAACTGCATCGCCCAGAGCTCATAATTCGACCCGTCCATCTTGACTATTGGCGCAGGACCTTTGAATGCGCCTATGGAGGGCATATCAACCTTCGATTATGACATATTGCCGCTGGAGAAGAACTAGGGTTTGTAGACAAAGTGATAGATGTCTACACAAACTGCATAGGATTCGAGTGCGTATGTAGACGTTACGCACTCAAATCCATCTATCCGGAGGAAGAGACGAGTACGGGCACGCCGGGGATCGTCGAGGATCGGCTAGGGCACGCCGGAAGATCGGCTAGGGCACGCCTTGGGGCACCGGGACTCGGCTAGGGCCGCCAGGGGGTGATGGCGGCGGGACTAGGGGGCCGCCGGGGGGGTGGCGGCGTTACTGGGAGCCGCCGGGGGGGGGTTGGCGGTGGGGCTGGGAACCACCGGGGGGGGGGGGGAGGGGGGTTGGCGGCAGGGCTGGGAACCATCGGGGGGGGGGGGTTGGTGGCAGGGCTGGGAACCACCGGGGATCGGGGACCGCCGGGGGGTTGGTTGGCGGGGATCCGAACCGGCGGCGGCGGTGGGATGAGCAAGAGGAGAGAGGGCGGCGGGTGGGGAGAGGGAGAGAGCCCTAGGGCTTGGGCTCTGATACCGTGTTGGGAGAAAAACTGAGATTGATTATTCAGAGAAACCCTAGGCTCTCTTATATAGGGAGAGACCTTAAGGGTAAAGTACAAAGTAGTCAAGAGAAATTAAAGAAATAACAAACAGGTACATAGCATAATAATATCTATCTCTACATCTTGGAAAAGTAAGAAGCAAACTATGGTTGCCAGATCCAGTGCAGAGTCTGAATACAGAGCCATGGCTCAAGGATACACAGAGATGATGTGGGTGAGGTCTGTTCTGATAGATCTTACCATAGAAATGCCTCTCCTCATGCAGCTTCTATGTGATAATCAAGCAACTCTATTTATAGTCAATAATCCTGCATTTCATGAGCGCACAAAGCATATAGAGGTGGACTGCCACTACACCAGAGATATAATCCAGAAGGGATTCATTGCCACTTCTCATGTCTTGACTGGAGATCAGACTGCATATATTTTCACCAAAGCTCTTACCCGAGGTCCATTCCAGAAATGCTGTTCCAAGCTGAGCATGATAGATATATATGCTCCAGCTTGAGGGGGAGTGTTGATATATTTGTATCTCATTAGAGTCTTTTCATATTATTTATTTTCTTTGTAGCTACTGTGTAATTTACCCATGGCCACTGTTGTAAAAGTCGGCCGACTAGGCCGACTAGTCGAGTCGGGGGGGTACCCGACTCGACTAGGCCAAATCGGCCAATAGTCGGTCAGACCCGATTAATCGCCCGATTAGTCGGCCTAGTCGGCTGACTAGTCGGCCGACTTTTGCATAGAGATTTCTCGGCTGACTTTTGCATAGGGATTTTAGATATATGTTTCGACGCAAAACGTCAACTCAATTACCCGTTTAGAATTAGATGAGATTTAGGGCTTGTTGTTAGACAATAAGATGAGATACTTAAGGTTACATGCTAATAAGTATAACTCACAAATAAAATAAAAATATAAAAACAAAAAAACACTAAAAATGTTAAATAAAAATTATAAGAAAATTCTGTATACTTCTGTACTTTAAATTATAGTTTTTCATCTAGATATAAAATATCAACTAATTAATATACCATCCTGGATAATTTTACTTAAAACTTTGTGATTTAATTTCATGTTGGTTAACTTATATAAGATTAGAATTGTGTTTATTACGCCTAAATGTTCGTTAACTTAGATACTTCTTGTTGATTTGCATGATAGTTAGGTAACTTAGGTTATTTACCTCTTGTGGTTGTTGATTATCTTTGTATTAATTTATTTCTAACTTCAACTCGTGCTATGTACCAAACATTTTGTTCTTAAAATTTTGTCCGTGCTATGAACCAAACATTTTGTTCTTAACTTGCTTCATTTTTTCTTTTGTTGCTATAATTTTTTAAGCTCTCAAAAATATTAAAACTGCTAAATATATGAATATAAATGAGAGTATATGTTATAAAACTTGATTTATATATTTAAAATAATTAAAAAATCCAAAACTGACTAATGCCCGACTAAATCCGATTACTCTCCCGACTGTCGATTAATCCTTAGTCAGTGACCCTGCCGACCAAGTACCGACTGCCGACTTCTGCAACCTTGCCCATGGCCTTTCTCCTATATAAGAGAGCCCTGGGGTCCCTATGAATGCACCTCAGTTTCTTTTCTTCACACTTCTTAGGGATTGAGTTTGTCAGAAACCAGCGGGATCTTGTGATGATCCAGAGGAAGCACGTTAATGATCTCCTCGAAGAGACATGCATGGTAAATTGCAGACTTGCCACTATAACGGATCCCAACATGAAGCTATATGATGATGATATAAGCCGAAAGGTGGTTGCGAGCCTTGCGGCAGCTCCAGATGTGGTCGATGTCGCCGGCGTCGGGAGGAGGGGCTCGTTAGGGCTTTTCGCTCGAAGTCGAAGGGGGACACACGATATGGAATTCGGGAATCGGGTGAGAGGAGGGTTAGTAAAGTGGGTCACTCGAACCGCCTTGAGGCGGTCACGCCTCACGACGTTTTTCATGAGTGAGGCGACCGCCTCACTGGAAACTGCCAAGGCGTACGCCCTAGGGCGGAAATGGGCCGCCTCGCCTCGAGGCGTACGCCTCGAGCGCCCTGAGGCGCGATTTTTAATTCCATGGCAACTGGTAAGGGAGGAGGGGGGCGGGTAGGGTTAGGGGTTTGATGGGATATTGGAACTCCGGTCTAAGACCATTGCTCCGATACCATGTTGTGGAAATAGAATGTTTTGTCGTTGTTAATTACATAAGTACATGAAGAAAATAGACGACAACAACAACAACAACAAAGCCTTTTCCCACAATTTAGTAGGGTCGGCTACATGGATTTTTCGCCTCCATTCAGATCTATCTTGGGTCAATCTCGGACTTATATCAAAAAAACTAAGATCCCTTCGTATAGTCTCTTTCCAACACTTCTTGGGCCGTCCTCGCCCTCTCTTAGCCGGCTCAACATCCCAACACTCGCATCTCCTAACCGGTGCATCAGTTGACCTTCTTTGCAAATGACCAAACCATCTTAAGCGGTTTTCTCGCATCTTATCCTCGATCGGAGCTACACCAACTTTCTTTCTGATTGCATCATTCCGAATTCGATCTTTACGTGTATGTCCACACATCCATCTTAGCATTTTCATTTCTGCTACAACCATTCTCTGCACATGTCTATGGTTCACAGGCCAACATTCAGAACCATAAAGCATAGCAGGTCTCACGGCTGCTTTGTAAAACTTTCCTTTAATTTTTAAAGGAATTTTCTTATCACAGAGAACAACGGAGGCTCCTCTCCACTTTAACCAGCCTGCATTTATTCTATTAGTAATATCTCCATCAATTTCCCCATCATGTTGCAAAATAGATCCCATATATCTAAAATAATCTCTCTTCTGAATGTTATCGTCACCAATCTTAACCTCGATTCCTTCACCATTGCTTCCATCAAAGGTGCATTCCATATATTCCGTCTTAGCCCTACTTATACGAAAACCTTTAGTCTCTAATTCATGTCTCCAAACCTCAAGCTTCTCATTTACTCCATCTCTAGTCTCGTCAATAAGCACAATATCATCAGCAAATAGCATACATCAAGGTAACTCATCCTGAATGTGACTTGTCAACTCGTCCATAATCAAAGTAAAAAGAAATGGACTTAAAGCTGATCCTTGATGTAAACCAATGTTGATATCAAAATAGTCAGTCTTCCCCGTCGGGGTCCTTACACAAGATAAAGCCCTATCATACATATCCTTTATGAGATTAATGTATAGGACATGTACTTGTCTCTTCTCCAAAACTCTCCACAGTATCTCTCGTGGGACGGAATCATAAGCCTTCTCCAAATCAATAAAGATCATATGAAGATTCTTCCTTTTAGCTCTATAAATCTCCATTGTTCTCCTCAGCAAATGGATGGCTTCAATAGTTGAGCGACCTGGCATGAATCCGAATTGATTTTCTTTTACTTGGGAAACTTGCGTCAACCTTCTTTCGATCACACGTTCCCAAATTTTCATAGTGTGACTCATCATCTTGATACCTCTGTAATTTGAACAATTTTGAATGTCTCATTTGTTCTTATAAAGAGGCACCACGATACTCCTCCAATCTTCAGGCATTTTCTTGCTTCGCCAAATAACATTGAATAGATTCGTAAGCCAAGTCAAACCACGCTCACCTAAAACTTTCCAAACTTCTACATGGATGTCATCCGGTCCAACACCTTTCCCAGGTCTCATAACCTTCAAAGCCTCCTCTACTTCTTTTCTTTGTATTCGTCTATAGCATGCACGATTCAAGAAACTTTCACTGCTAGCTAGATCACCCAAAGTGATCTCTCTATTTCTTTCTCCAATGAAAAGTTTATGGAAGTACTGCTCCCATCTAGTCTCTATATCCTTCTGAGTAACAAGCACGTGACCTTCCTCGTCCTTAATGCATCTCACTTGAGAAAGGTCTTTGGTCTTTCTTTCTCTTGCTTTGGCCAACCTGAATATATCCTTCTGGCCCTCCTTAGAGTTGAGATTTTTATACAAAATCTCATAAGCTTTTGACTTAGCTTCGCTTACAGCCTTCTTTGCTTCCTTCTTTGCTATTTTATAGTATGTGACAGTTTCCTCTGTTCTATCCTTAGACATAGCTTTAAAGCAAGCTCTTTTAATTTTTAGCTTCTCTTGCACCCCTTCACTCCACCACCAAGCCTCCTTTTGACCCGGAGCTCCTCCTTTTGACTCGCCTAGCATCTCTTTGGCTACCTTTCGGATACAAGATGCTACTGCCTCCCACATCTCGTTTGCACTACCGCTACAATCCCAAGATAAGTCTTCTAAAACCTTCTCCCCGAAGCTTGATTGCTTCAGCGGAAGATTCCTCCACTTAGTTCTAGTGATCTTAGGAACCTTCCTTTTCTTTACCGGCCCTTTTATTTGTAAATCCAAGACTAACAAGCGATGCTGGGTTGTCAAACTCTCTCTAGGGATTACTTTGCAATCTTTGCAACACAACCGATCTCTTCTCCTCAACGCAAAGTAATCTATCTGTGTTCTAATTGAGCCACTCTTATAAGTAATTAAATGCTCCTCCCTCTTCTTGAAAAGAGTGTTGCTATGAAAAGATCATATGCAGTTACAAAATCCAGAATGACTTTTCCCTCTTCGTTTCTATCCCCAAAACCATGTCCTCCATGCACACTTGCATACCCTGAAACATCTTTTCCCACATGTCCATTAATATCTCCACCTATGCAAACCATCTCTCTCTGTGGGATTCCTTGTAAAATCTTATTCAGATCCTCCCAAAAAGCTTGTTTAGTCCTTTCATCTAAACCAATTTGCGGTGCATAAACTGAGATGATATTCAGAATTTCTTCTTCAAGCACCAACTTTAGCAAAATAATCCGATCCCCAAATCTTTGCACCTCAACCACACAATCCTTCAAATCTTTATGAACAACCACTCCAACACCGTTTCTGCCCTTATCTTTACCTGAATACCAAAGTTTAAAGCCTGTCTTCTCGATCTCCCTTGCTTTCTCTCCAACCTATTTAGTCTCTTGAAGACATAATATATGGATCTTCCTTCTTTCCATTGTATCCACTATCTCCATCAATTTTCCAGTTAAAGCACCGATATTCCAACTACCAATCCGTAACTTCCTTTGCAATCTCTTTTGGACTAACTTCTTTACTCGCATGCGTCCATTATGCGAGAACCCTTGTGAATTTTGGACTGCATCCAGGCGGTGATGCAGCGGAACTAGCTTATTTACCCGCATGCGTTCCTCATGCGAGAACCCTTGTAAATTTTGAACTACATCCAGGCTGCGATGTAGCGGCCCTTGCCAATTTTTCATTGCATTCGGGCGATGCAACGCGTCGCAAGTAGGGAACGCCCCAACGAAATCTGTATGTTTGCTTAAATCCATGTTAAAAGATCCGAACGGTTTCGAGATAAATTCATAAATAGTGTTCTTAGAAGAACTTTAAGAACACTATTTACGAATTTATCTCTCCTGCGCTGGCTGTCGGCTACCTAACGCGCAACCCTCCTCATTTATCCGGGCTTGGGACCGGCCATGGCTGAGTTACATGAAGAAAATAGAAATAAGAAATAAATATAAAGAGATATTTGTCAACAAAAACAAAGGTAATAATGAGATGAAATTCACCACTGTCATGATGTTTAACTTTGTAGTCACAAACAATGATGAACGGTCGATTGACTTTGGAGTAGCTTACCACATTGCTTAGATGAAGAAAGGAGAGTAGAGAATCTTCATAGGGAAAATCACCTATTGGGATCTTGAAAGTGTTGGATATATAGGTTCGACCTGGGCGATATTGTCATGGTACTTCAGGTTGTACTATTTTCTCCATGTATACATCGGAACCTCATATTTGTTCCAATTCAGCTCAAGAATGATTTCGAAGTTCGATTTTATAATATTACATTAATTGGAAAGAATATTGTCTATTAGAAAATTTGTAACTGAGCACGACCTCTTCTAAGTTCAATCTTCAATGAATCAAAGAATGTGATTTTTTTAGTATTCTTTGTGTTAATTCTAAGTTCAATCTTCAATGAACCAAAGAATGCGATTTTTTAGTATTCTTTGTGTTAATTGTTTGACTATAATATATGGCACGTGAGACTAAGGCGTGGGAAACTCAGATAGATCTTTGATCAAAGCCATTTTATTGCTTAAGATTACATGTGCAAGGATTTTGTCTTGTGAACGTTGTTTGACTGGCAAAATGACGAGAGAATCTCTCAATAGGTGGACGGTCAAACAAATTATTGGTCTAGGATTATTGGACTGCCCATTGAACTACGATTTCAAGGGACGATTAGATAACAATTTAACCATATAATTTCCGCTATTTACCCAAAACTCAACTCATATGCAAATTTGTAGCTCATTCAAATTGTAGGAGACTCCTGGGTCTCTTGATTGCAAGATTCTTTTTTTTGGGTCAGAATCGGTTTTGAACATGTTTTGTGATATTTTTCCATCCGTACAGTGTAGTATTTTTGTTTACACCATGTTTTATGTGTGGAGACAAAGAAGGCTGCTAACTTTTATTGTGGTGCATTTCTGCCAGCTTCTGTACTTTGAGCGGGAGGAAAATGGGGGTTTAAGCCTTGCTTTGCAGGTAATCATCTCATTTTCACATTTGTTATTTTAGAGGTGCTGTAACTAGAATCTTTTATATCAGTCCATATATTAACTCCACCAATAATAGTTCCTATGGACAAAAAATCAGCAGTTCTGATGAAGATGCTTTAAGATGTTTCTGTTTTTTGAGCTGAATCAGTGCCTGATACCTAAGCCACGCATTTTCCTTTCATTATTATTTAGAATAGTGAAGTGTTGAGTCAATTGGTTCGTTATTGGATCTTGTGGGATGCTCCAATTGTGATCTGTTTAGTCCCACATTGGTTATAGTTGGTACTTGGTTGTGTTGATAGGGTTATATAAAAAGCTCCGCACCTTTTGTGTTCATAAAGGAAGCCAATAGCAATGTTTGACTCCCATAGGGTCTTCACTTGGAGAGCAGGATGGTCCTTTGCACCATCTCGAACCACATATCAATTTTATTATGTACTAGTTGGCTGCATTTATTTTTTTATTTCATATTTTCACATGGTATCAAAGGTAAGCAACGGGGCTTCTTTTCCAAGGTAAAATTAATTTAATCTCAAAGGCCATGCTGCCAATTTTTTTATTTATTGAAGTTCATACTTGTAACGCGATCTTGAAGTTCAAGGCAGGGGGACCAAATTAGATCTTAATTCTTAAGACGGAGATCGACTGTAGCACAATGGCATGATCAAGATGACGTGCTTGTGCCCAATGTGCATGCCAATGATGTAGTGCAACAAGATGAAGGAACTCATGTGTCGTGAAGATAAAGATAAAAATGCCGTACACTCAACAAATGAAAAAAAGGGCAGCTATGTTGGCGATTGCGATAGTCAGGCATGACAATGACAAGTAATCGAGCTTAACTGTTGTGAGGGGAGCACGAGGCTAGACCGCCTTGTTACCTCTTGTAGAAGCAAGCAACACAAATCAGAAGCAAAGTACGAAGTCAGAGAAGCACACACGAGGCAACACTGCACTATCGAAGGTAGCACGACGATGATGACAAGGCCTCCCAAGAGAGGCGATGCACATGAAACAATGATAACAATGATAGTAGCATAATGCCGAGGTACGATGCGTGTGATGGTCTAAGGCGATAAGATGGGTGCAAATAATGTGTTTTCGCTTGAATCCTTATTGCAATTGTATCAAGGGATTCCCTTGTGGTTTTGAAGCTCACTTAAGTTATTTCGTTTTTTGAAAGCCATAAAGGGATGCCCTCTTTTGTTTTGCTCCACATTTAAACAAGAGAAAGAGAAATAAAAAAAGATTAAAGAGATAGATTATGCAAAGAGGGAAAATCAATCTATGAAGAAAAGGGAATATTTAAAACAAAGAGAAGGAAAAAGAAGGGTAGTTCAAAAATAAGATGAAAAAAGAAGAGATATTTTATTCATCCCTTGAATCTTTGTTGGTATTAGATAATTATCATCATGTTTTGACAAGTATTAAGAGAAAAAATGAAGTCTTGAGTAAAACATTTCAGATGTAGCTACCCTTTGTTTGCGATCTCTTGCGTGTGATGCTCTATTGACAAGGGGAGTGTTAGGTTGGGTTGAATATGCTACCCATAGTCACCACCTCCGCACATATTCCGTACGGGAGTGACATTTTTCCATAGATCTCCAGAGAGACTTATTACATGCCCCATTCTCTGTAGATCATGATCTCAAGTACGAGATCCTTCCAAGGTTTTTATGAGTGAGAACCTAAGGACCCTATGAGAGGGGTCCATTTTCGAGATATGCTTATAGATATTTCCATTACATTTTCGTCCCTTGTGAGGGGTGGGAATTTCTTCCACTGTGGAGCCATGTTGCAGGCCATAGAACTCTAGGAGGGAGACTCATGGTATTTCTTTGGTTGACTTGATGTTGGTGACACAACTAGTTGAGGATGGGGATGTAATGGTGATTAGGCTTAAGCAATGTTTAGAAAGTCATTATGCGGTATTCGTTCGGTCAGGTGGTCTGAAACGAGTACGTGGATAGGTAGAAGTATATGCAGATTGTACAATTTGTATTATTTTAATTAAAAATAAATAAAAATATAATGATAAATTCAAATAATATATATTTATGTTTCAAAAAACTAACATAGAAGAAATATAAAGCATATACCTTTAAGTACAATACGATTTCAACCAAAGTATTTTCAAACGGTATCCATTTAGCGCGGCATTACAGTGTGTCTACCACACAAAAGACCAGGGTTCAAATCCCACTCTTGCAGTGGTTGCGTTAGGTAGTCGACGGCCAGCGTAAAAATAGTCGAATCTTTCAACATGGATTTGAGCAAGAATCCATGTAGCCGACCCTACTTATAGTGGGATAAGGCTTAGTACTTTTTTTTCTATCCATTTAGTGCGGCCATGGTCGGTCCCAAGCTCGGGTTAATTGAAGAGGGTTGCGCATTAGGTAGCCGACAACCAGCACAAGAGAGAAATTCCCAAATAGTGTTCTTTTCAAGAATACTATATAGGAATTTGTCTCAAAACATTTCAGATCTTTTCAACATGGATTTAAGCAAATATTTAGATTTTGTTGGGGCGTTCCCTACTAGTGACGCGTTGCATCACCCGAATGCAATGAGAAGCTGGCAAGAGCCACTACATTGCTGCTCGGATGTAGTACAAATTTGTAAGGGTTCTTGCATAAGGAACGCATGCGAGTAAATAAGCTAGTTTAATTGCTTCGCCGCCCGGATGCAGTCCAAAATTTGCAAGAGTTCTCCCATGATGAATGCATGCGAGTAAAGGAGTTAGTAAAAGAGTTTGCAAAAGAAGTCTTTTTTTGAATAAGTATGCGGGTGGCCTCCCAAATTGGGACCCACCTCCGTTCTTGAATTTATTCATTAAACGAAAATAGGAAAGACTTACATGTTGTTAAAGGTTGTTACATCGTCCAAGAACTACACAACGCTTTACAATGCTCAATTACATTATCTGTGTAAAATCTATTCCTCCCTCCCAAAAAAACAATGTTGTTCTGCACACACCAAATCATCCAAACCACCGCAAATGGAAGTGCGTTGGCAGCGCTGCCCTCATACACGAAAGCACAAACAGAACGGATAACCCTCTAGAAGATCGAGTAATCCTGTCCACTAAGCCATCCAATATTCATTTGACTCCAAATATCGGCCGAAGAAGCCTTCGTCGCGCCTTCGTCAGGATCCTCTTGAGCTTGAGCAACCACATGAACACCTTAGTTCTGGCTGGTACCTTGCTTTCCCATATTAAGCGCATGTCCACTCCCACCTCCTCTTCCTCCTCCGACCCATCCTCCTCAAAAACCGATACACCTTCTTGACCAAAAATCCGCCATCTCCCCAGACATAATGATCTCTGCCCACTGTCAGACCCTCCCACCTAGGCAGCTCCTCCAGCAAAGCCAAGAAGTCCTTGACCCGTTAATCTGATAAATCTGTCAAGAAGACCGGAGACCAATCCCCCTCCCCCATACCTCTCGCACCACCACAACCTTATCTGCCGCCATCCGCATTAGCCTTGAGAAACGATTCCGTAAGGTCCCATCTCCTGTTCGGTCATCCTGCGAAAAAAAAGAAGTTGCGGATAAGTAGTTGGAATATTGGTACTTTGACTGACAAATCGATGGAGATAGTATATACGATGGAAAGAAGGAAGATTCAGATACTGTCTACACAAGACAAGATGGGTTGGAGAGAAAGCATGGGAGACCGAGAAGACATGCTTTAAACTTTGGTATTCAAGTAAAAATTAGGGCAGAAATGGTGTCGGAGTGGTTGTTCATGAGGATTTGAAGGATTGTGTGGTTGAGGTGCAAAGATTTGGTGATCGGATTATTTTGCTAAACATGGTGCTTAAAGAAGAAATTCCGGCTATAATCTTAGTTTATGCACTGCAAAATAGTTTAGATGAAAGGATTAAACATGCTTTTTTGGGAGGATTTGGATAAGATTATGCAAGGAATCCCACAAAGGGATATGATTTGCCTAGGTGGAGATCTTAGTGGACATATGGGAAATGATGCTTCAGGGTGTGCTAGTGTTCACTGAGACCGTGGTTTCAGGGTTAAAAATGAAGAGGGAAAAGTCATTTTGGATTTTGTAATAACTTATGATCTTTTTATAGCAAACACTCTCTCAAAGAAGAGGGAGGAGCATTTAATTACTTATAAGAGTGGTCCGACTAAAACACAGATAGATTACTTTGCGTTGAGGAGAAGAGATCGGTTGTGTTGCAAAGACTACAAAGTAATCCCAGGAGAGAGTTTGACAACCCAACATCGCTTATTAGTCATGGATGTGCAAATAAAAGGGTTGGTAAAGGAAAGAAGGGTTTCCAAGATCACTAGAACTAGATGGTGGAATTTTCAATTGAAGCAATCAAGCTTTAGGGAGAAGGTTTTAGAAGATTTATCGTAGGATTGTAGGGAGGCGATAACATCTTGTATCCAAAAGGTAGCCAAAGAGATGCTAGACGAGTCAAAGGGAGGAGATCTAAGCCAAATGGAGGCTTGGTGGTGGAATGGAGGGGTGAAAGAGAAGCTCAAAAATTAAAAGAGCATGCTTTAACGCTATGTCTAAAGATAGAACATATGAAACTGTCACAAACTACAAAATAGCGAAGAAGGAAGAAAAGATGACTGTAAGCGAAGCTAAGTCAAAATCTTATGAGGTTTTGTACAAAAATCTCGACTCTAAGGAGGGCCAAAAGGGTATATTCAGGTTGGCTAAAGCAAGAGAAAGAAATACCAAAGACCTTTCTCAAGTGAGATGCATTAAGGATGAGGAATGTCACGTGCTTGTTACTCAGAATGATATAGAGACCTGATGGAAGCAATACTTCCATAAGTTTTTCATTGGGGAAGGAAATAGATAGATCACATTGGGAGATCTTAATAGTAATGAAAGTTACTTGAATCGTGCAAGCTATAGACGAATACAAAGGAATGAAGTAAAGGAGGCTTTGAATGCTATAAGACCTGGGAAAGGTATAGGACCTGATGATATTCCTGTAAAAATATGGAAAGTTTTAGGTGAACTTGCTTTGACTTGGTTTACAAATTTATTCAATGTTATTTGGTGAAGCAAGAAAATGTCTGAAGATTGTAGGAGAAGCATCATGATGCCTCTTTATAAGAACAAAGGAGACATTCAAAATTGTTCAAATTACAAAGGTATCAAGTTGATGAGTTACACTAGGAAAATTTGGGATCGTGTGATCGAAAGAAGATTGAGGCAAGTTTCCAAAGTAAAAGAAAACCAATTCAGATTCATGCCAAGTCGCTCCACTACTGAAGCCATCCATTTGCTGAGGAGAACAATGGAGATTTATAAAGATAGAAGGAAGAATCTCCATATGATTTTTATTGATTTGGAGAAAGCTTATGATTTTGTACCACTGGAGATATTGTGGAGAGTTTTGGAGAAGAGACAAGTACTTGTCCTTTACATTAAGCTCATAAAGGATATGTATGATAAGTCTTCATCTTGTGTAAGGATACAATCTAGGAAGACTGACTATTTTGACATCAACATTGGTCTGCATCAATGTTCATCTTTGAGTCCATTTCTTTTTACTTTGATTATGGACGAGTTGATACGCCACATTCAGGATGAGATACCTTGGTGTATGCTATTTGTTGACGATATTGTGTCGATTGATGAGACTAGAGATGGAATAAATACGAAGCTTGATGATTGGAGACATGCATTAGAGACTAAAGGATTTCGTATAAGTAGGGTTAAGAATGAATATATGGAGTGCACTTTTGATGGAAGTAATGGTGGAGGAATCGAGGTGAAGATTAATGACTATAACATTTACATGAGAGTTTTTTTAGATACTTGGGATCTATTTTGCAACATGATGGGGAAATTGATGGAGATGTTAGTAATAAAATAAATACAGGTTGACTAAGTGGAGTGGAGTCTCTACTATTCTCTGTGATAAGAAAATTCTTTTATCAAAGGAAAGGTTTGCAGAGCAGCTATGAGACTTGCTATGTTCTATGGATCTGAATGTTGCCCTGTGAACCATAGATATGTGCAGAAAATGACAGCAACAGAAATGAAAATGCTAAGGTGGATGTGTGGGCACACACACATAAAGATCGGTTTCGGAATGATGCAATCAGAAGGAAAGTTGTAGCCTCGATGGATGATAAGATGCGAGAAAATCACTTAAGATGGTTTGGCCATTTGCAAAGGAGGTCAGCCGATGCACCAGTTAGGAGATGCGAGTTTTGGACTGTTGAGCTGACTAAGAGAGGGCAAGGAAGGCCCAAGAAGTGTTGGAATGAGACTATGCGAAGGATCTTAATTTTTTAGATCTAAGCCCGAGAATGACCCAAGATAGATCTGAATGGAGGCAAAGAATCCATGCAGCTGACCCTACTTCATGTGGGAAAAGACTTTGTTGTTGTTGTTGCTCCATTTAGATAAACTGGAGATGAGTAGCGCGCGACTGTTGCCACATGGGACTGGAGATGGCCGATAATTGGAGTTGCTGATATACCGCCTGGGAGCGTTGCAGTGAGCGCTGGATCTTGCAAGGAAGCTCCACATGGAGCATATCGCCGCTGGAGAAGAGGCTCCCCGCCTGGGAGCTCTTCGCAAAAATCCGAAGGTCGCATCGAGTGCAATGGAACGGTATAGAATTAGGATTTCAAACAAACCCTATAACATGTACTTTGAACAACTCCGAACACAATAATCTTCAACAACTTTTCAAGAACATAATTAAGGTTTCAATTGAAACCCTAGATTTGAATCTTGAATAAAAAATAAAAGAACATAAAATCCTCGAGAATCAAACCCACTATGATACCGTGTTAGAAAACTTGAATGCGGAAGCGTATCAGAAATAAAGGATAAAGAACAATGAAGAATGTGAGATTTTATGTGGAACCCTACTCCCTAAGGAGCGGGATGAAACCACGGGAGAAGGCCTCAAAGGGCCATATGTTGCATTGCACTTTCTCATCTGATACAGGGGGTCTGGAGCTTCTTATATAGCCTCCACAAACCCTCAAGTCCCATGACTGGTGATGTGGGACTAACTGGATATGGTAAATGGGTCCTGGAGTGATCCATTTATCCATCAACATATATACGTGATACATACTCTAACACTTTTGGTTCAAGCCTTTGGCTTTTATTTTGATTTTACGACTGGTACATAATAGTGTGGTGTTTAGTCCGACGAATTTCTATGTAGAAAATGTGTTAGAGCATGCCAAGGCTCTTTTTAGTACCGATCCTTGTAATTTCTCCTTTGAGTTTGTGAATGTATAGCTTGGGTTTTCAACATATGAGTATTCACCCTTTTTTTACCTACAAAAGAGAAATTGTGGTGTATACGGATAATGGAATTATTTAGCTAAATAAGAACCTCACCACTTAATTAGATATATTGCGTAGGTACTGAGATTGCTAAGTCCAACGAAGGTTTAGTTCTTTGCCAGAGAAATTGTATTGGGGGGATGGGATATTGGTGTGTTAAGTTGCTTCTACATCCATTGAAGATGATCACAGACAAAGTGTAAAATATGAAAAAAATATTTAATTATTGCTGAGATATTTACTATTTTTGTTATTGTTTTCTTGTTATCTATCTTTTTTGTCTTCTTCTTGTAATTTGCCCAATAGGTTGCTCTCCCATATAAGAGAACCCAAGGGCCTCTCATTAATGCAACTCATTATTTTCCATCAACATGGTATCGGAACGACGATCCTAGATCGGAGTTCCCGTATCCACCCTAACCCTATCCATCCCAGCCCCACCTCCCCACACGTCAAGCCGCTGCCTAGCCCTCGACGGAGCCAAGCCCCCGGCCCCAGGCATCGCCCAACCCTCGACGAAGCCAAGCCCCCAGCCCCAAGCACCGCCCAACCCTCGACGGAGCCAAGACCTTGCCCCCCTGACGTTGCCCAACACCATGCCCAAGCGTCGCCCAGCCACCGTCGGCTATTCCCAGCCTCCAGGCCGTCGGTTGGTGGTCTTCGATCGCCTGGGCAGTCACCCTCGGCTCTTCTTGCAGGCGTTCAAACCAACCAAAGACCACCCAATGCCCCCTCCGGCTGTCTTGGGCCGCCCCCGGACCTTCCGCCGCGCAACCCTACGGCTTGATTCGGGGTTCGATTTGGTCAGATTTTGACTGGAAACCGTGACTTCAGACTTATAAATCGTAGTTTGCGGCCCTAAAGAACATCGAAGATTGATGGGGATGGTTGTTTGAGTCTACACGTACAACCGATCCTCCATATGATTGTGTAGACTTGTTTCTTTCGGTCTACTCCTTAGTTGAGTTTCTTTGGTCGGTTGTTCTTCCGTCATGTCAGAGAAAACATGTGATTTTTTCTTCCGGAGCCTAAGGGTCTGGCTTCCATCGGTAAGATGGATGTGACCAACTATGACTCGTGGTCCATGCAGTTCCTCACCCTCATGCAATGCAACAACAAGGAGCACATCCTGACAGATCCAGAGCCAACGGATAAGAGTGGGGCGAATGCTTCTTGGAAGTAGGATGACGCGTATGCGTGTTTGGCTTTGTGGGACCCTCACCACAGAGATTGCCGATATTCTGAATCAGCTTACCGCCAAGGCAATGTGGGATACTTTGGCATCCACCTATGCTCAAGCGAAGAATGAGGTCAAGATTCTTCAGCGACAGTTTGATATCTACAAAACAAAGAAGAATGGTCGCCCTTTGCATGTGTACTATTCTTCACTCCGTGGCATGTTCGAGAAGCTTCATAGCTACATGCCTATTACGACATCTATTGAGCAGCAGAAGACGCGCATGAACTCCATGATGGTTGGAGTCTTCGTGGCTGGACTTTATACAGAGTATGATGATGCGCGTACTCACCTTTTTACTGGAGCTACCGTACCTCCCATAGAGGAGGCCTATAGCTCAGCTGGATTATCATGCCTTCTACGACCACTTCTCCGTCCTCTTCAGCGATGACTGCTTCTCGTGGCCAAGGGGGGACGATCCCATCCAGGGGATGCACCCCTCGAGATAGAGGTGGTGGACGCCAGCGTGGCCTTTGCTCCTACTGTCGTAAACCTGGACATACCGAGGATACATGTTACTGGAAGCATGGATATCTTGCTTCTGGTCGAGTAACAGAAGAAATTGTGTCTTCAGAGACTCCAACTACCCAGACCGATCCTCGCTTGGATGATATTGTCTCTCGCATTTGAGAGATATGACTCCTATTGCTGGTACCACCACTACATATACCACATCCGCATCTAGAGGCTCTTCGAGCTCCTCAGGTATCGCCTATGCTTTTACTGATAGTACTAGTGCAGACATGACAGAGTGGGTTATGGATTCAGGTGTTTCTCACCACCTGTGTGGAGACAGAGTGCAACTGAGGTCCTACAGGACTATACCACCTGACAGATGGATTGTTATTGCTAATGGCGACCACTTACCCGTTACAGGACAGGGGGAGGTGCATTTGACACCGTTTATGCGCCTTCAGAATGTTTTTTTTGCTCCTGATTTTCAGATGAATTTACTTTCCATTAGTCAGATCACTAAGGATCTGCATTGTCGTGCCATCTTTGATCCTTCATCTCTTGTGTTTCAGGACATACTCACGGGCATGGTGATTGGATGTAGCCATGAGCAGCGGGGGCTCTACAGACTGGTCCAAACTCCTCATGTTGGTGTTTCTACTGTACCTGCTGGGCCAGTCTCTCCATATTTGTGGCATCTTTGTTTTGGTCACCTTCCTCTACAGAAGTCGTGTCATGTTCTTCCTCAGATTTCTATGAGATCATTCTTTCAGTGTGAGGCATGCCAGCTTGGGAAGCATAACCGTTCCTCATTTTCATCTTGTCAGAGTCGGAGCGGTTCTTAGTTATTTGAGCTCATTCATTTAGACATTTGAGGTCTGAGTTGTGTTCCTGATCACCAAGAACACCGTTTTTATCTAGTTGCTTGTTCGGGGCCAAGCCTGAACTCCTGACTCCGAAGATGACAGGCGGTTTTTTCCGCACTATAGAAATCTAGAAATCTAGTCTACGCGGCCCCCCAGGACATACTAGACATAGCCTGGGGGAATGCGAAGAAGTCTATACTAGTACCAAGCTCGATTAAGATTTTGACGATCCCCCTCAGCTGAAGAGACTGGATTCTTGATCCCTCTTGAAAGAGAAAAATATTACCTATTCTGCTTTGGTTCCAATAAAATGAATTCCGGTGCGCCTTCTCATTGCTTTTGGGAGGGATCTCCCCCTCCCCGCTTATCAGAGCAGTTTGGGTATCAAAAAAAGGATGTGGTTTTCTTCTCTTTATATACATCCTTTAGAAAATGCTATCCGGTTAGAAAGACTAAATCTAACCATTCCGATAATCGGAATAAGTTCGGCAGAGCCTATAATGATCCAAGATAGGAAGAAAAAGACCAAGATAGTCACTTCCTGAATGAACCTCTGTCTTATAGTCCCTTAGCCGAGGATTCAGGGAACTATTTAACATCCATTATGAGCCCATAAAACCACCTGATTATCCACAAAAATCAATCACCCCAACAGAAAATCCATTGTATCCCCCTACAGGAAGAGCCACTAGAGTGGAAAAATCGCAGTTAACTAAAGAAATCAAAGAACTTACTAATTGAAAAGTCAAAAGAAAAGAAATCGCGATATGCGCCAACATTGAAGAAAGGAGGATGATTTTCGGGCTGGTTTCTCTGGAACGATGTTTTTTCTAGACTTTCCCGGGTCTTTTTATTGAAGAACAAGTCTGAGGCTGGATCTGTAATCAAGTATTTTATTAATGTTGTGAAAAATGAGTGATCTATTATTCAAGGGAACCCTAGGCTCTCTTATATAGGGAGAGACCTCACGGGTAAAATACATAGTAGTCCAGAGAACAATAAGAAATTACGAACATGTACATAACATATAATAATATTTGTCTCTACACTCCCCCTCAAGGTGGAGCATAGATGTCTATCATGCTCAGCTTGGAAGAACATCTCTGGAAGGGTCCTCTGAGCAACGGCTTGGTAAGTACATCGGCAGTCTGATCCCCTGAGCTCACGTGAACTGTCGTTATCAATCCTCTCTGGATCAAGTCTCTAGTGTAGTGGCAGTCAACTTCAATATGCTTTGTTCTTTCATGGAATGCTGGATTGTTGGCAATAAACAATGCTGCCTGATTGTCACACTGAAGCTGCATGGGTAAAGGTACGGCTACATGTAAATCCTCTAGCACAGATCGAACCCACATCATCTCCGTGCTTGCTTGCGCCATGGTCCTATATTCAGATTCAGCACTGGACCTTGCCACATAGTTTGTTTCTTGCTTTTCCAAGAAACCAGAGAGCTCCCAACAAAAACGGCAAATCCTGATGTCGACTTTCGATCCTTAGGACATCCTGCATAATCGGCATCTGCACATGTTGAAATAGATAAATCTGTGCCCTTTCGAAATAGCAACCCTGAACCTGGAGAGGACTTCAGATACCTCAGTATCATGTATATGGCATCCATATGAACTTGTCTTGGTTGCTCCATAAATTGACTCACCTGGCTTACTGCAAAGGCAATATCGAGTCGAGTTATGGTAATATAAAGGAGCTTACCCACCATTTCTCTATATCTCCTCTTGTCCACTTCAACAGTGTCATCATCATACAGCTTCATGCTTGGATCCATGGGAATACTCGATGGTATGCATCCAGCCATGCCTGTTTCAGTCAAAAAATCTGTAATGTACTTCCTTTGGGTCATCACCAGACCCTGTGCATTCCTGGCAAATTCCAACCCAGAAAGTATCTTAGGGTTCCAAGATCCTTCGTGACGAACTGACGGCCTAGAAATGCGTTTGCCCTCTCTATTCCCTGAACATCATCTCTTGTAACCAGAATATCATCAACATAGACCATGATGACAACCGTACCTGCAGAAGACTTCTGAATAAACAACGAGTGGTCTGCATTCGACCTCTTGATTCCCTGTCGTTCAATCAGATGAGAAAGCTTTTGGAACCACGCTCTTGGGCTCTGTTTAAGGCCATAAATTGCCTTGTGAAGTCTACATACCATATGCTTCTCCCCCTCAGCAGTGAACCCTGGTGGCTGCTACATGTAGACTTCCTCCTGCAGATCTCCATACAAGAAGGCATTCTTGACATCCAGTTGAGATATAGTCCAGTCACGTACCACAACAACTGATAAGAGAATGCGAAGAGTAGAATGACGAGCCACCGGAGAAAATGTATCCATATAGTCCACTCCATAGGTTTGTGTGAAACCTCGCGCGACCAACCGTGCCTTGTACCGATCTAGACTGCCATCAGCATGGTATTTAACTGTGAATACCCATTTACAGCTAACAATGGATGCATCAGGAGGAGTAATAACCAAGGTCCATGTGCCACGAGACTGTAAGGCACACATCTCTTCTTCCATAGCCGTTCGCCAGCAATCAATCTTTATAGCTTCCTGATAGGTCCGTGGTATGTCCACGGAAGACAAAGCTGTAGCAAATATCTGAAAGTCACATGCGAGGCGATGAAAAGACACCTGTGAAGCAAAGGGATAAGATGCACACGTCTGCTTTTGCTTCCGGATAGCAATAGGAATATTAAGGTCATCGTCCACTGCACTGGATGGTGTAGTCTCCTCCTGCAATGAAGAATCCTGTACATGTACCATATCTGACCCGTCAGTAGTAATGCCATCTGAACATACCTGGGGCGTGATGGATGTCTGACGTGTAGCCTGAGCAGACCCTGATCGACGTGTATAGAATTTTGGTAAAGGTGGAATAGGAGGTTGTGGAGGTGGTGGTGGTGGAGGTGGTGAAGATGACGTAGTAACAGGAGCAGGAGTGGACTCAGGTGGACTCCAACTAGGAGGCAGAGGGACATAGACATCATCGTTGGTAGTGGATGGTACAACTTGTCACCTGCAGGGGAAAAATACATAACAGACTCAAAGAACGTGACGTCAGCACTGGCAAAGTATTTCTTGTTTATGTGGTCATAACAACGATAGCCCTTCTGAGTCCGAGAGTAACCGACAAAGACACACTTAACAACTCTAGGAGAGAGTTTGTCAAGTCCAGGAGTCAGGAGATGAACAAATGCAACAGTACCAAAGGCACGAGGAGTAAGTGAGAATAATTCCTTGTCAGGAAAAATTATAGAAAGAGGAATTTTCTCACCAAGGAGAGAAAGAGATAGGAGCACAACTCTGAATAAGGAGAGTTCGAGTAATGTCAAGAAGGTGACGGTGCTTTCTTTCTGCCACACCATTCTGCTGAGATGTGTAAGCACACGTAGTTTGGTGAATAATGCCCTTCGACGAAAGAAATTAAGAGAGAGACCGTGTGCAGAATTCTAGAGCATTATCTTTACGAACATATTTGACAGTAGAGGAAAACACATTCTGCACTTCATTAATCAAATTTTTAATCACATCTCCTGCTTCAGATTTATTCTTTCAAAGAAAGACCCAAGATGCACGAGAGAAATCATCCACTACCACTAGATAGAATCTGTGTCCCTGATGATCGGGAACACGACTTGGACCCCAGATATCAATGTGAAACAACTCGAATGGGGAGCTAGGCTCTGACTTTGACGACTAGGAAAGCTAGACCGATGATGCTTTCCCAACTGACATGCTTCACAACGAAAGGAAGAACTGGGAGAGATCTGAGGCCGACGATGTCGCATTTTCTGGAGCGGGAGATGACCAAAGCTAAGATGCCAGATGTACGGAGATACTGGTCCGGCGGAATGAGAAGAGACACCAGTATAAGAATTCCGGACCAGCCGATACATACCATTCTGCTCAGAGCCACAACCAATCACCCTGCCCGTTAGTATGTCCTGAAAAATAAGAGAAGAGGGGTCAAATATAGCACGACAGTGCAAATCCTTCGTAATCTGACTAATAGACAACAGATTCATGGAGAACTCAGGAGCATGTAGAACATTCTGTAGACGCATAGAAGGAGATAGGAAGACCTCCCGTGTCCAACAAGGGGGAATGAGTATCATCTATGATCTGTACTGAACGGCCATGGGGAATGTCCCTGTAGGACTCAAGTCTCTCTCGATCTCGACAGAGATGATGCGTGGCACCAGAATCTATAATCCAATCAGATATATCATGACAGGACGTAAATGCAGTAGCACTACCTGAGGTACTAGCAGCAACAGAGGAACTGGCAGAAGCTGTGGCAGTAACATCTGAAGGTCCACCGGAAGAATCAGTAGATGATTGTGGCATAATATCACGTAGACGTGCCACAAACTCCTCGAAACGGTTGTCTGCATTGGATGCTGACTGGGGAGAGCATGCTCGGCTACTCGTGTCGATGCTGGGAACCCATGCTTAGAGTAGCATGTATCCTCCGAGTGGCTTGTGCGGTGACAGTACGAACACGGCTGACGAAAGCGACCACCCCTACCATGGGGTCCACGTCCGAGACCAGAAAACTGACCACCTCTCCACGCGATACTACCATCGTCGATGGGGATGGAGTAGATGAGCTGGAAGAAACTGATATGTGACTGAGCTTCCGGTAAACATCCTCCATTGGAGGAATAACTGCATCGGCCAAAATCTGAGAGCGGGCGGCCTCGTACTCAGGATTTAGGGCTGCAAGTAGAACGCCCACCATGATGGCATTCCTAAATGTCTTCTGCTGCTTAGGAGTTGCTGTGAGTGGAATGGTACTATATAACTTCTCAAACATCCCTCTCAGGGATGTGTACAAGGAGTGAAGAGGCCTGCCGTTCTGCTTCATCGTGAATATATCATGCTGGAGCTGTAACATCTTGGTCTCATTCCGCACTAGGGCATACGTTGCAGCCAGAATATCCCACATTGCCTTGGCAGTGGGTTGATGGAGGACATCATTGGCAATCTCCATCGACAGTGTGCCTGGCAGCCAAACCTTGGCATACGAATCATCAGCCTCCCACGAGGCATATATCCCTGTTTTCTCTGCCGGCTCTTCCTCTGTAAGAATATGCTTCTTACCGTTTGACTTCATGAGGCTCATGAACTGCATCGCCCAGAGCTCATAATTCGTCCCATGCATCTTCACTATCGGCACGGGACCTTTGAACGCGCCTATGTTGGGCATATCAACCTTGGAGTCTGACATAACACCGGAGATGAAGTACTAGGGTTTGTAGACAAAGAGACAGTTGTCTACACGAACTGCATAGGATTTGAGTGTGTATGTAGACGTTACACACCCAAATCCATATATACGGCGATGGAGGCGGCTATGGCTGAGGGCATCGGAGAAGGCGGGCGCCGGCTAGGGTGAAGCCGGCGAGATGGGACCGGCGCACGGAGCGAGGGGCCGGAACCGGCGCTGGCGAGTGGAGGCCAGGGCCGGCATGGGAGGCGGGGAGGCTGGAGACGGAGTCCGGGGCCGGGACTGGGGCCGGACTGGGGCCGGGGCTGGGGCCGAGTGCTGGGACCGGGGGCTGGAGGTGTGAGACCTGGGACCGGGCGGAAGGTGGGGGCGTGAACCGGAGAGGCGACGACGGTAGGCGGAGCCGAGAGAAGGAGGGGAGGGGGCGTGAGAGAGCCCCAGGGTTTAGGCTTTGATACCATGTTGTGAAAAATGAGTGATCTATTATTCAAGGGAACCCTAGGCTCTCTTATATAGGGAGAGACCTTACGGGTAAAATACATAATAGTCCAGAGAACAATAAGAAATTACGAACAGGTACATAACATAGATATTGTTTATGCTAATGTCAAGTATCTCCGTTCTGATAATGCCTTGGAATTTTGCACTTTACAACTTTCTGAGTTCCTTAGATCTCTTGGCATTGTTCACCAGAGCTCATGTGCTTATACTTCTGAGCAAAACTGTATTGCCAAGTGCAAACATCGTCACTTACTTGATGTGACCAGAACCTTGTTGATACAGAGTCATGCTCCTCACGCTTACTGGGGTGATGCTATCCATATTGCTTGCTATTTGGTGAACCGCATGCCCTTGTCTGTTTTGGGAGAGAAGATTTCTTTCTTGATTGCGTTTCTTGAGAAGGATCTTTTCTCCCTTACACCTCGTGTGTTCGTATCTGTTGTTTTTGTTCATGATGTCTCTCCTAGTCATGACAAGCTCTCTCCTAGAGTTGTCAAGTGCATGTTTGTCGGTTACTCTAGTACCCAGAAGGGGTACCGCTGCTTTGATCCGCTAAGGAGGAAATACTTTGTTAGTGCTGACGTTTCTTTCTTTGAGCCTGCTATGTATCTTTCTCCTATAGGTGACAGACTTGCTCCATCTAACGTTGACGATGAGATCTACATGCCTCCACCTCCTACTGTCATTCTTCCACCTCCCTCTACTCCTGCTTTGCCACCACTTCCTCAGCCACCACCACCACCACCACCACCTCCTACACCGACTCCCCCCTCTACACCTGCTCTCGTGGTTCCTCCTCATGCTGTGACTCAGTTTTTGCCGCGTGTTTTTACTCGCAGGTCTCGCTCAGTTCCCTATGCTCATTGGTCTTGCCAATCATCCATCACGCATCAGGTATGTAATGAGCACATTGTTTCTGCTGATAGCACTACTGAGTTGTCTGTGCAGCATGAGTCTATACAGAATGAGCATGTGCCCTCTCCAGAAGGGAACTTACATGCTCAGGACTTGGTAGATGATCTTGATGTGCGATTGCTCTGCGAAAGCAGAAATGTACGTGTACTACCTACCCCATTGCAGCCCAGGTTTCCTTGAGCAGACTGTCAGAGGATTTCAGGAGGTTTACCTTGGCACTATCAACCGTGGAGATTCCACGGACATATCAGGAGGCTCTTCGGGACAATCAGTGGAGGTTGGCCATGGAGGAGGAGATGGCTGCGCTACAGTCACGTGATACGTGGAGTCTTGGTTGCAAATGGGTGTTCACTGTGAAACACCGACAAATGGCAGTATGGATCGTTATGAGGCGAGACTTGTGATACGGGGGTTCACCCAGACATATGAGGTGTACTATGAGGATACTTTCTCTCCATATGCCAGGAATTCTACTCTGCGTATTCTACTTTCAGTTGCTGTGACACGAGATTGACCCCTTTACCAGCCTTATGTGAAGTATGCCTTCCTCTATGGTGATTTAGAGGGGGTCTACTTGCAGCAACCATCTGGGTTTGCTACTGAGGGGAGTGTATGAAGGTTTGTAGGCTTCATAAGGCTATCTATGGCCTTAAGCAAAGTCCAAAGAATGGTTCCAGAAGCTCTCAGACTTGATGGAGCAGTAGGGGTTTGTGCGATCGACTGCCGATCACTCTTTGTTTGTGCACAGGACCCAGAGAGGTACTATTGTCATTCTTGTTTACGTTGATGACATTATTATTACAGGGGATGATGAGCAGGGCATTCAGGTTGCCAATGACTTCTTAGGTTAGTAGTTTGTGACCAAGGACCTTGGTACTTTACGTTACTTCCTTGGACTGGTGTTCACCAGGAACCAGCGAGGTCTTGTGATGACCCAGAGGAAGTACGTTACAGATCTACTTTTAGAGACAGATATGGCAGATTGCAGACCTGCCACTACTCCTATTGACCCGAGCATGAAGCTCTTTGATGATGACACTGAGGAGGTCGACAAGAGGAGGTACATGGAGCTTGTTGGAAAGCTTCTATATGAGACTATTACCAGGCATGCCATATCCTTTGCCGTGAGCAAAATGAGGCAGTTTATGGAGCAACCCAGACTTGCACATATGGATGCAATCCATATGATTCTGAGATATCTGAAGACATCACTAGGTACGGGACTTCGTTTCAGTAGAGGCACATCTCATTCAGTTACAACACGTGCATATGCAGATTATGCTAGGTGTTCAAAGGATAAGAAGTCTACTTCTGGCTTCGGTGTTCATAGGGAATTCGTTGGTTTCATGGAAGAACTAGAAGTAGACCGTGGTTGCCAGATCGAGCACTGAGTCAGACTACAGGGCCATGGCACATGCTAGCACTGAGATGATGTGGGTCAGATCTGTTCTTACTGACCTGACTATAATGGTGCCTCTTCCCATGCACCTCTAATGTGACAATCATGCTGCTCTTTTCATTGCCAACAACCCAACATTTCATGAGAGGACCAAGAACATAGAGGTGGACTGTCACTACACTCGTGACATGATATAAAAGGGTCTTATCGCCACCACACATGTCAACTCTGGAGACCAGAAAACATATGTTTTTACTAAGGCTCTAGCCAGAGGGCCTTATCAGAGATGTTGTTCCAAGCCGAGTCTGATTGATAATTTGATATCTACGCTCCAGCTTGAGGGGGAGTGTTGAGATATTTACTATCTTTCGTATTGTTCTCTTATTATCTATCTTTTTTGTCTTCTTGTAATTTGTCCAATAGGTTCCTTTCCTATATAAGAGAATCAAGGGCCTCTCTTTAATGCAACTCATTATTTTCCATCAACAATTATGATTGTCAATGGTGGTATCAAAAAATTGCTGGGAAGTTTATCTACCTCTTCACCTTAAATAGACCTGATGCTTACGTCCAGGCAATGGAGCATATCTTATGATACATAAAAAGCACTGTGGATGGTCTTGTCTTCACCGAGGGTGCTGGGATTGACATTGAAGACTATAAGAATGCAAGTTGAGCTGATTGTAATAATAGTGGAATATTATCATTGGTTATAAGTATGGAAAGTTTTTTACTGTGCACCTATTGCTGAAGATACACATGATATGACTACTGGGCAGCAATGCATCCAATCACGACGGGGAGTTGTTGGTTGTAGCAAGCACAAGAATGGTGGGCAATAATGTTGAACTGCGTGAAAGAGAATTAAGAAAGAGGGTTTATGGTTAGTATTTGGTTTAACGTCCAGCTGCGTTATTGCTATGTGTGACACTTAAGTGTCCCCATTTGAGCTTGCACCTGCTTCATCTTCTTATGACCCTTGGTTGTGTGACGTGCACACCTCATCAGACCAAGGTACCTGCCTTAGAGCGACAAGCATTTGCTTTGACTTGAGGCTAGCTTTTTCGTACCATAAATTGGTAAGCATACATTCAAACATTCAGTGTGTGTATGGTGCCATGCTAATCATCAACGCATCACCCCAATCATTTTTACCAATAAATCCTCAAAGAACCAATTGAGTAGCCCGATGAACTGACAATGTTCCCATGCATATCTAGTGCACATGGTTGTCTCATATATCTAGTGTCCATGATTTTGTTTATGAAGATTAATTAGTATTAATCATGATTATTTATTTTTACCATGATTGAGTCATTTTGATATAGGTTGGTTTATCCAATTGTGTTTATTTCTCTTAATTGCCATTAAACTCCTTAATCATGATTGGACCATTGGTTGGTGTGTGTAAAACTCATCCTCCCTCCTTTTATTATGATAAGGAACAACAAATCCCGTCTCCAGAGACATCTTGGAATTTATGTGTCCTTTTAATTTCTCTCCACCTTGGAGGGTTTTATACATTAAATATCTACTTTCTTTGGTTGTTCATGCATCTCAACATGAGAATTATGAAGATTCAAGAATGACTATTGAAGATTTGTTGTTCCATAATTGCATTCAACGCAACCAGGCATGGATAACATTTAACAACAGACCTTTTAAAAAAGGAACTCAAAACGTTTTATCTTCAAACAGAGTTTGAAAATCTTCTTTAAGGGAAAACACACTTAAGAAGTAGGGATGCATCTTCACACGATGAATACACTTATACTAGTAAATTGATGGAAGTATGAGAAGAATGCTCGTATGATATAAGTATTAGTTGAAGCAAAATATATCTAAATAATGAAGGGTTGAGTCCATTGGGTCACTGGATTTGTCGAAAATCCAATTATACACTTCATATGTGTTTAATATCACATTGTCCAGTTGCGGGCCTTTGGTGTGTTGCTAGGGCTATATAAAGAGCTTTTCACCTCATATAATCATTGAAAAGCTTAATATGAAGATCTGATTTAGAGTTTCACTTTCCTCATGTACTAGGGACCCTTATGAACCACATAAATCGTGTTTCTTTATTTCTTGTTCTTTGATTCTGCGTAATTTCTTTTATATTTCAACTCTTTATCATAGTAAGTCATTTAGGGGTTTCGTTCCATTAGAGATTCATGTCTATTTTAATTCTTTTGAATTTCCTGAGGCTTGTGCATTCGTTCAGTTTGATTAAGTGTTACGAGCACATTCCACAATTTGAGATCACGATCATCACAAGTGGTACAAGCATGGGGAGGCGTTGCCAGGATGGCATATATACATTATTGAGGAAAAAGAATGAGTTGTATTATGAGAGGCCCTAGGGTTCTCTTATATAGGAGAGGAACCTATTGGGCAAATTACAAGAAGAAGGAAAAAGAAATAGATTATAAGAAAATAATCATAAAGATAACTAATATCTCAATACTCCCCCTCAAGGTGGAGTGTAGATATCGATCAGACTCAGCTTGGAGTAACATCTCTGATAAAGTCCTTTGGATAGAACCTTTGTAAGTACATCTTCTATCTGGTCTCTAGAGCTGACATGCATAGTGGCGATAAGACCCTTTTGTATCATGTCACGAGTGTAGTGACAGTCCATCTTTATGTGCTTCGTCCTCTCATGAAAGGCTCGGTTGTTGGCAATGAAAAGAGCAACCTGATTATCACATTGCAGGTGCATGGGAAGAGGCACCTCTATAGTCAGGTCAGTAAGAACAGATTTGACCCACATCATCTCTGTGCTAGCCTGTGCCATGGCCCTGTATTTTGACTCAACACTTGATCTGGCAACCACGATCTGCTTTTTACTCTTCCATGAAACAAGAGAATTCCCTATAAACACAACAAAGTCTGATGTAGACTTTCTATCCTTTGAACACCCATCATAATCTGCATTTGCACATGCTGTAATTGAGAAAGATGTGCCTCTGCTAAAAAGAAGTCCCGTACCAGGTGAAGTCTTTAGGTATCTCAGAATCATATGGATTGCATCCATATGTGCCTGTCTGGGCTGCTCCATAAACCGACTCACTTTGCTCACAACAGAGGAGATGACGGGTCTGGTAATAGTCATATATAGTAGCTTACCAACAAGCTCTCTGTACCTCCTATTGTCGACCTCCTTCGTATCATCATTATAGAGCTTCATGCTCGGATCAATAGGAGTAGTAACATGCATGCAATCTGCCATGCCTGTCTCTGAAAGAAGATCTGTAACGTACTTCCTTTGGGTCATCACAAGGCCTCGCTGGTTCCTGGTAAACTCCAGTCCAAGGAAGTAACATAAATGCCCAAGGTCCTTGGTCACAAACTGTTGACCTAGAAAGTCCTTGGTACCCTGAATGCCCTGCTCATCATTCCCTGTAACAATGATGCCATCAACGTAAACAAGAATAACAATAGTACCTCTCTGGGTCCTCTGCACAAACAAGGAGTGATCGGCAATCGATCTCACAAACTCCTACTGCTCTATCAAGTCCGAGAGCTTCTGGAACCATGCTCTTGGACTCTGCTAAGGCCATAGATATCCTTATGTAGCCTGCAAACATTCTGACACTCCCCCTCAGCAACAAACCTAGGTGGTTGCTGCATGTAGACCTCCTTCTGTAGATCACCATAGAGGAAGGCATTCTTCACATCAAGCTGATAAAGGGGCCAATCTTGTGTCACAGCAACAGAAATTAGAATACGCGGAGTAGAATGTCTGGCAACATGAGAGAAAGTATCATGATAGTCCACCCCATATGTCTGGGTGAACCCACATGTCGCAAGTCTCGCCTTATAGCGATCCACTCTGCCATCTGCACGGTGTTTCACAGTGAACACCCATTTGCATCCCACAACAGATGCATCAACTGGAGCAGAAACAAGACTTCATGTACCACGTGATTGTAGCACAACCTTCTCCTCCTCCATGGCTAACCTCCACTGACTATCCTTTAGGGCCTCCTGATATGTCCGTGGTATCTCCACGACTGATAGTGCCAAGGTAAATCTCCTGAAATCCTTTGACAGCCTGTTCAAGGAAACTGAGTTGCAAGAGGATAGGTAGCACACTTATGTCTCGACTTACGTAGAGAAATAGGCACATCAAGATCATCTGCCAAGTCTGTAACCTGTGAGTTCCCCTCTTGAGAAGGCACCTGCTCATCCTTTATAGAATCTTGTTGCACACACAACTCAGTAGTGTCATCAGTAGAAACAATGTGATGATTACATACCTAAGGCGTGCTAGATGACGGACAAGACCTGTGAGCAGGGGGAACCGAGCGGAACCTGCGAGTAAAAACACGTGGCGAAAACTGAATCACAGGAGTAGGTAGAAAGGCAGGAGTAGGTGTAGGTGGTGGTGGTGGCTGAGGAGCTGGTGGTAGAGCAGGAGTAGAGGGAGGTGGAGGTATGACAGTAGGAGGTGGAGGCATGTAGATCTCATCGTTAGAATCAGATGTGGCTAGTCTATCACCTGTAGGAGAAAAATACATAACAGGCTCAAAAAAAGTAACATCAGCACTGACAAAGTACCTCCGCCTTAGCGGATCAAAGCAATGGCACCCCTTCTGGGTAAGAGAGTAGCCCACAAACACACACTTGACAGCTCTAGGAGAGAGCTTGTCACGACCTGGAGATACATCTTGAACAAAAGCAACAGATCCAAACACACGAGGTGTAAGGGAGAAAAGATCCTTCTCGGGAAATGCAATCGAGAAATGAATCTTCTCTCCCAACACAGATGAGGGCATGGGGTTCACTAAATTGCATGCAGTAAGGACAACATCGTCCTAGTAAGAGTGAGGAGCATGACTCTGTAGCAACAAGGTTTTGGTCACATCAAGTAAGCGACGATGTTTGCACTCGGCAACACCGTTCTGCTGAGAAGTATAGGTACATAAGGTATGGTGAACAATGTCAAGAGATCTAAAAAACTTAGAAAGCTGTAAGGTAAAGAATTCTAAGGCATTATTAGTACGAAGATATTTGACATTAGCAGAAAAGATATTCTTATCTCATTTATAAAATATTTGATCACAGATCCAACCTCAGACTTATTCTTCAAAAGAAAGACCCAAGAAAGTATAGAAAAATCATCAACAACGATCAGATAGAAACGATGTCCCTGATGATCAGGAACACGACTCGGACCCCAAATATCTAAATGAAGGAGCTCAAACAACTGAGAATTGCTCCGACTCGGACGAGATGGAAAGGAGGAACGATGATGCTTTCCAAGCTGACATGCCTCACATTGAAAGAAGGATCTCGTGGAAATCTGAGGGAGAACATGCCATAGCTTCTGGAGAGGAAGGTTGTCAAAATGAAGGTGCCATATATATGGAGAGACTGGTCCAGTAGGTATAGTGGAAACATCAACATGAGGAGGTTGGATCAGTCTGTAGAGTCTCCGCTGCTCACGACCACATTCAATCACCCTGCCCGTGAGTATGTCCTGAAACACAAGAGACGAAGGATCAAAGATGGCACAACAATGTAGATCCTTAGTAATCTGACTAATGGAAAGTAAATTCATATGAAAGCCAAGAACATATAAAACATTCTGAAGATGCATGGACGTCATCAAATGCACCTCCCCCCTGTCCTGTAATGGGTAAGTGGTCGCTATTAGCAACAACAACCCATCTAGCAGATGTTATGGTCTTGTAGGACCTCAGCTGTGCTCTGTCTACAAAAAGATAATGGGAAACACCAGAATTTATAATCCACTCCATTATGTTTGCATCATTATTACCAGTTAAAGCATAAGCGATACCTGTGGAGCTCGAAGAGGCTCTGGCTGCGGCTGCGGTATATGTAGTGGTGGTTCCTGCAACAGGAGTCATCATCTCTCGGATATGAGATACAATATCATCCATGTGAGGATCGACCTGGGAAGCATATGTATCTGACGGCTCAATCCGTTCTGCGACACGGCCAGTAACGGGATAACCATGCTTCTAGTAGCATGTATCCTATGCATGTCCCGGTCGTCGACAAAAGGTGCAAGGGCCACGCGGACGTCCACCACCTCTGCCACGAGGGGTGCGTCCTTTAGTCTGTATCGTCACACGCCGACCATGAGACACAACCATAGCTGACGAGAGCGGAGGAGTGGTCGTAGGAGGCATGATGATACGACTGAGATGGCTATAGGCCTCCTCCATGGGTGGTATAGTGGCTCCAGTGAGAAGCTGAGTACGTGCTGCATCATACTCTGTATTAAGGCCGACCATGAAAACTCGAACCATCGTGGAGTTCCTAAATGCCTCCTGATGCTCCAGAGACGTCGTATTAGGCATATGGCTATGGTGCTTCTCAAGCATGCCGCGGAGTGAACTGTAGTACACATGCAGAGGATGACTATTCTGCTTGGCCTTGTAGATGTCAAACTATAGCTGAAGAATCTTGGCTTCGTTCTTTGCCTGACCAGAGGTGGAAGCCAAAGTGTCCGCATCGCCTTGGCGGTGGGCTAGTTCAGAATATCATTGGCTATCTCTGTGGTGAGGGCTCCACATAGCCAAACACGTGCATACGCGTCATCTTGCTTCCAAGAAGCATTTGCCCTAGTCTATCCATTTGCTCTGGATCTGTCAGGATGCGCTCCTTGTTGTTGCACTGCATGAGGGTGAGAAACTGCATGGACCACAACTCATAATTGGTCTCATCCGTCTTAACGATGGGAGCTGAGCCCTTGAAGGCTCCAAAATGAAAAAATATCACCCTTGTTCTCTGACATGATAGGAAAACGATCGAGCAACGGAACTCAACTGGGGTGTAGACCGATATGAACAACTCTACACGATCATACAGAGGATTGGTTGTTCGTTTAGACTCGTACAACCATCCTCATCAATCTCTGATGCGTGCTGGGTTCGAAAAATGCGATATATGGCTTTGAAATCACATTTTTCGGTCAAGATCAGATCGATTTAGACTGCTACTAGAGCCGCAGAGGTGCACAAATGCATACGGGAGGTTCTGCGGCGGCCTAGGGGGGCCCGGGGGTGGCTTGGGGCTGTCTGATCGTCCGCCTGGGCGGGCTGGCAGCGGCCCTGGTGGCGACCGATGTGCTGTACGGCGTCTGGAATCCCAAGGTGGCCTGGGCTGTGGCAGTCTATGGTCGGGGAAGGCCGGGGAAGGGTCTGGGCAGTGCCGGAGGAGGCTCGGGGGCCTGGGCTGCGGCGACGTAGGGCCGTGCGACGACTTGGGGCTGTGCGGCAGGGGCCGATGGCGGCGGGATGGGGTGGGGCGGGTAGGGCTAGGGTTTTGGTGGGATATGGGAACTCCAGTGTAGGACCGTCGCTCTGATACCATGTTGAGGGAAAAGAATGAGTTGTATTATGAGAGGCCCTAGGGTTCTCTTATATAGGAGAGGAATCTATTGGGCAAAATACAAGAAGAAGAAAAAAGAAATAGAAAATAAGAGAACAATAATAAAGATAACTAATATCTCAACATACATCATGCAACACACTGCAATTGGAAAGCAGATGTAAATTGTCATTCACTGTTCAATGAGATTCGTATGAGGTAGCTGCGAGAACGATGACACCAAAAGCCTAGAAGGTCAGCATAATGAGGAGTAGTGACACGGCGATAAGCATAAAAAGGGAAAGAGAAGTGACACCGATGATCGTCGCCCATTGTGTAATGAATTAGTGGGGTTTCTTATTGAGAATCCTAAGCGCGGAAGAAGTTGAAGAAGAATAGAGGGGTTCATCATCACTGAGGTGGCAATGAAACCGTATTGCAGATCTTTGCATCTAATTTTGTGATATAATCTTTAATAAATGACTACTATAATCAAATCCTAATAAATGTTGTTGCAGGTTGGCGACGAGGGTCGTGATGTTGCAGTAGAGGTGACGCGAGACTTTAGCTACTTGAGTGAAAACAATACCAAAAAGAGGGCAACGGCACCTCACGTCGATGCTGTCTTGCTGAGGAGCTGACAGTGGCATTACATGGGGAGTGTAAAGCAACAACGGGTTCTCCTTTAGAATCCTAGCCATGGCATTGAAGAAGATGGGAGGGAGTTGTTCTCGCTAGTACTATATAGGCCTACAACCCACTTTTGTTATTATTCAAATATATGTTTGCATATTTTGTTTTTGGCCTAAAAAGCCCTTGTAAAAAAATAAAACGAATAAAAAATAAGTGAGGGAATGGAAAAAAGAGAATAGGAGGAAAAGAGATAAAAAATAGAGAAGATCTGACAATTATAAAAATGGGTGAAAAGGGCTCTTAAAAAAGAGAGAAAAAAGAAGTATTTTGTTCATTTTCAATGTTCTTCTCTTAACTTGGTCAATTATGATCATGTTTTGATAAGTACGGAAAAAGGATGAGTATAATAGAGTTTTCAGATTTTACTATTTTTCGAATTCCCTTGAGAGAGACTATTGTCCATGTAGAAGGAACAATACTCATGTTCATATGTGTAGAGGAGACTAAAATTCCATCTTTCATTGTTCATGACCCCGATACAAGATTTTTCTGATGTTCCTTTGGTAAAGAACCCTCTTTTTTTAAGTCCATGTATGAGAGAAATTCAATCTGAGCTTCCATATAGGAGAGTCCCGTGATCATCATCTGGGCATTTTCATGATGTTTTTGGCTCTTGAGTGGGCCAGAGATCTCAGGAGAGAGACATGCAATGTCGATGGCTATTATTGATGTATTATGGAGCACGAGTACGTTGTCACTTTCCTAGATTGTTAGGATCATCATTTGAGACTATTGCCCAACAATTCCTCCTAATTAGAACATACATAGATTGTTGCATGATTGAAGGGTGATGCAACATTTCGTAAAATGGGTTTAGGTGATGGGTGCTGGCGATTTGGGGGGGGGGTCTCTTTGTAGGCTCCCTAATGTACGCTAAAGCACCACTTCTCCTCTATGATGGATCATGCTTGGCTTCAGCGGGATGGGATACTGGGATTCTAATCCCGTGGTTTCGAATGGTGCTGCGGGATGGCGTGGGGACTGGTTTGTTGGGACCAGTTCCATCTCTTATGTTGAGATGGTGGTGGTGTGTCGGTGGGGGTTCTCGGGCTGCTACGCTTCGGGAGTTTGTTGATATGGGGGCAGATGTAGTTGGTGCGTGAGATGATTGGAAGAATGTTAGTCACTGTAGAGGGTGTCAGAATCAAGCTTCTTCTCCACTGAAGAAGTTTAGATGTTGCAAGTGCGATTCTTGGGGCCATTGTTGTTGTGAGTGCAAAACGTGTAAGGTGTGGCGACTCATGAGATCCCTTTCACGAATGCAAATGAGTCTTCGCTACATCGACCATATACTTCCTTCGCTGCATTGGAGATTTCTCTCAAGTTGTAGTCTGTGGAGAGGACCCGTTCTCATTTGCAGGATCACCCTGTGAAAGTCTCAATACTCTCGTGTTCTTACTGCGACCTCACCATCCTGTGGCTAGGCGTTGGAGAGGGTGGGTAGATGCCTCCGTCACTTCTTCCAGTGGAGTTTGTTAGGGATGCGGGCGCTCTGGATTCCTCGTCAGTTTACGTCTCGGGCTGTCTCTAGAAGAGGAGAATGGGATGAAATCTGGGTGGAGAGAATGTGCATGGAGAATGTATTAGAACAAACCAAAAGCCTATGAACAATGTGAATAACAAGAAGTTTTTTCGTGGGCGTCTCTTCGATGTTGCACCCCTTTCCCTTTTCAAAATAAAACCCTCCTAATTACCGACATAATTTGGAAGACATTGTCGTCATCATCAACAGCGACGAGTATGTGTTGAGTCGAGATAGTCTAACTGCTATTTATTATGTTACAAGTAGAGATTTCTTTTATTGCAAGTTGGGCATTTACACGTTCCACCTCGAGATAGATTTTTGCGAAAACTAAATTGTTGAGTAATTGAATAATTGGATCTATCTAAGATCCAATTACATAACTTTCATGTTTTTAATCCCACACCGTTTACTAGTGGCACATGGTGTTGTTGGTGAGACTATATATAGAGCCTTGCACTTATTGTAATCGTTGAGAAGCTTAATTTGAAGATCCGACCTAGAACTTCTCTTCTCCGATCAGTTCCTTTTGCCATGAACCACACAAATCATGTTTGTTCTTTTGTGTTCTTTGATACTGCATATATAACAAACATTGTTTACATGGAACTTTGATAATAATTGTCTACCTCCTTGGCTGTAGGAAGATAGTGTCCGAACAGGAAAAAGTACTTCAGCAGGGATGTATTTTCTTCATTTTCCAGTATATCGGTTGGACCGTAATATCAGCTCGGTAAGGAGGACATACATATTGAAAGGAAGAAATTGCTCCTTTATTTATTTGTACGTATATTGCATCTTTTTTGTGACAGATGTCAGCATCGAAAGATCCTGATGCCGCTTTCTTCAAGAAACTCGATGGATTTCAGCCTTGTGAAATAACAGAACTCAAAGCTGGGACTCATGTTTTTGCTGTATATGGTCAGTTTTTTCTTCCTAGATAGCTTCCTTTATGTATATGAACTTTCCTGCCTTCTCATATTTTTAATTTCTCAAAATACATCAGGTGATAATTTTTTTAGAAGTGCGAACTACACGATAGAGTTTGTGTGTACTGCTCCATTCTTGGATGAAAAGGAAAGGCTCCGGAATGTAGAAGAAAAAATTTTGACCAAAAGAGCAGAACTCTCCAAGTTCGAGGCTGAGTATAGGGAGGTTGATTAGATTTTGGTTCATTATCTTCATTTAAGAATTCTCATCCCAGTCATTTGGTATCAATGACATGATTGTTATTTGGTAGGTGTTGGCGCAGTTCACAGAAATGACAAGTAGATACGCACAAGAAATGCAATCAGTGAGATTTCAATACATCAAATCTCTTTATTTTTGTGCAATTGTGGAAAGTGTCAAGGTTATTGATTCTGGTCATTTGTTATGTACGCCGTCATGGTATAGATTGATGAACTTCTTAAAGAGAGGGAAGCGACACATGCTTCATTCACCAACATTTCATCTAAAGGGAGTTCAAGTCGCAGCAAAATCAAGGTTACATCTAGGGAGCCCAAAGAGGAGGGAGAATGCCATAGCAAAGAAAAGAAATCTATTTGGAGGGAACGCTCGAGAAAAAAGAAATGGTACAATATCCACCTGAAGGTCGACAAGAAGAAGCCCTGTTGAAATAGGTGAGAGAATAACAACTATTCAATAAACCTGGGGATGCATGCCCGTTTTTTTCCATCCTGATAAATTTATTATTATATGACTACTTCCCTCATGGCATTTTGAATTTGCGTTTCTTAGTTCATTTGAGTTGTTATTTATCGGAGTATTTATTATTGTTTGGCAAAGAATCCATGATTCCATGTAGCCGACTCTAGTTAATGTGGGAAAAGGCTTTGTTGTTTTTGTATTTATTGTTGTTTGCTCTTCTGTCACTTGTGCTCTAGATTCTTGATATCAATGCCACCTACTACTTGCTAGTAGGCCTACTTTCCGACCTCTTCTTATATAAGAAGATTGGGATGTCGGGGAAAAGGTCAAAGCAGTTATCTCAGCCTCTCACATCCCGCTTTTTGCTTTCACATTAGTTGGGAAGGTCAGGGATCATATCATGGGGTTCTCAGCAGCTCCCTAGTAGGCTCAGAAGTCACCCTCTAGGGAAACACCCGCTAGGGAAAGCTAGTGTGATATAATAAATTGGGGCAAATTGACTAATAACGTGGGCTTTTTGTTTAAATATAAAAAGAAAGCACATCACCTATGACTTGCTAAACTCATGTTTACCATGGCATAAAAAATCAATAATTGTTGGGAATCGTGCCATATTTTAATCGGAGTCCATTCCTGAAGTATGTTTATCGGCTCCAATATGCTGTAGGGGCCTGGAGAAGTTTTTTTACCATCATAGAAGGTGATTTGTGGATATTCAAACAATATACTATTGTTTACCTTTGGAGATGCAAACAGATACGGATGTATACATGTGTGTACCAATCTCCATCTAATCCATAGATGTATGAATCCAATCTCCATACAATCCATTTTATGTAGATTTTGATATTCGTTTTCATATTCATTTCAAAATGGACAAGGGCATGGATTGCAGATTTATATTTAAATTCGTATGCCTTCTTTCATCATATTTAGTATAATCGTTACAAAATAAATACATTTAATATATTTATTTTAGGTGTAAGCTTTTCAATAGATGTATCTTTAAGTTAATCTATAAAGCAATTTCTATAAAGTATATCTGTTATTATTCGTGGGATATGCTAACATATTTTTCATATTGTCAAAATTCACGTTCATATTTTTAAATGGTTATGTGATGGCACATATATCCAAGGCTTGAAACAATGTGTGGCGGATTGAGGCGATTTTTCATTATTGATGTGAGGCGTATGCCTCGAGGCGGTCGAGGCTTAAGCCTCAGTTTATAGAGAAAATACATGTAAAAACTATTATTAAACATAATTGTATTGTCATAAAATCCTGTACTTTCCCTAATAAATAAATAAATAAATAAAATCCTATACTTCAAATATTCACAGAATACATTATCATAAATCCTAAATTTGAGTATTTCCAAAATGCATAAATGTACGTAGTATACCATATTAACCACATATGCTAGTTTGAATTTGTGACTATGTAATATTAATATTGTAAACATGTGAATTCCTAATATTCTTACAAAGCTATACAGTCTCTTAAACATATACCATATCTACTATAGTGATACAAGCCATTAAATATCATTTGTTAATATAAAATTTTGTCCATACTAATTAGAAACAATCATTGTATACTTGCATGATTTCTTTGATGCGATGATTATTGTAATATAAATGTATTATATATATTTATGAAATAATATATTTCGGGACTAGCATATAATGATACTATAATATACTTTTTGAGTCTTGTGATTAATATATATATATATATATATATATACGAGGAAATGTGACAAACATATATGTGTATTTCTTGACATATAGGTTTCGTTCAATATAATATATGAGGTTTGTTACTAAAGATGCGACCAATAATATTATATATTATGATTGTGACTTGTATATTTTTGACTAATATATGATTTATAGCTTTAATATTATTGTAAAAGCATGAATTTATATAATTTACTATTTATTTGCCCAATAATATGAATAACGGACTGAGGCAGCGCCTCAGTGTCGCCTCGATACCACATCGGGTCAGTCAAGCTTACGCCTCGGATATACGGACTAAGGCTATAGCCTCGAGGTGGTTTTCATGGAAAACTGCCTCGAGGCTTACACCTCGATGCCTCGAGGCCTATTTTTTTAAGCCACACCTATGTATATACCCATATCCAACTGTTTGCATCCCTAATGGCAAATCCATACTTTTTTTGTTTCCTGAGTTGAAATTTTAGAATGCCTTTATTTGATATTCATTTCATCAAATGCCAAACTTTTTTTGGGTCTTTTTTTTCATCAACGGGATACAAAATGGATCTTGCAATTTCACCTTCTTTGCATATCAAGATCTTGAGACCATAGGAGATGCTAATTGATTATCCTATCACTGAATTGTACATCCTACCCTAACTAAAACATATCAAATCCCATTTATGTGAGAAATTACCATAGTTATAAAAGTCAGCCGATTAGGCTGACTAGTTGAGTTGGGTGGGTGGCCAACCGATTATTGACTATCCAATGGAGATGTCTTTTCTACTTTATTTTTATTTTATTTTAATATGTCCTTAGCTCCCACATCCTTCCTCCTCCAATGACCCTCCTACTTAAACTCTCATTGCCACCATTGCCACCACCTCCCCGGACCTCTCCTTTCGCCCTTCCTCCTCCTTCCTGCAGAACCTTCCCCTCCCTAGACCTCCATCATCATTGTTGCCGCGTCCCGATCTCCCCTTACGCATCTTCGATCTAACCACTGTTTCCATCATACGCCATCCTTGTGATCCTTCTCGATCTTGAGTGAGCATGTATAGTAGATGTCCTCGAGTGTGGGCTGGTGGCAACGTACACATGTAGAAAGTGGTTGAGGAGCAGCTCCCATAAGGTGAGGGCGATGATGATAAGGCAATGTGATAGGTGAGGGGGACAGGGGTGGAGAGGATGCATAAAGTGACTGGAGGGCGTTAGAGAGGATGTAGAGGGTGACATGGAGGGCCTCAAGGAGGAGGGTGAGGGTGGGGAGGACCACCCCATCAAATCATGGTTGGAACCCAAGGATGGGAAACAACTCTCAATCTCCACACTCTTCTTCCTCAACTGACCACTCTAACGCTTTCTAGATGACTGGCACCATTGTTAGCCTCTCTTGCCGCCACCGTATATGTGCAACCATAGCTCCAGACCCGTCATCGCCAGTAGTTTGTTACGTAAAGCCCTCCATCTAGCAATAGCACCACTGTGTGGACCTCACCGTTGCTTTCCAGAACATCGTCACCTCATCGGTCTCTAGCTCATGTTGTTGCTCGGACTTGATATCTTTATCGCAACATGATCTACCTTGTCCTTGTTTCCACTGGCGCTCTGATCCCAACCGCATGTTCCCTAAAGGGCTTTCCATCGTTCCCCAAAAAGAAGGCCCCACTCATCCTTTTAATTTTGGATCTGCATTTTAATCTTATCAAACTTTATTATAATTATTTTGGTTCATTACCTTAACATCCATTCATCATGTTCTTCAACTAATGATTGGCTTATCAGTAAAGTTGAACCAATCAGATGAAACTAATGATTGGCTTATCCATAAGGAGGAGGATGACTATGTGGAGTCCTGGTTTGTCTGTGGAGGAGGTGGAGCCATCGGCGTCTACTGACAATGGTGGAGGGGGCTGTTCGAGTCAGACATGTATCAGGGAATGTGGTGGAGGGAGGGACAGTGAGATGCATCTTTTGCAAATGTTATTTAGTTTAAGGGATAAAATTGAAATTTGATAGATTCCATCAAAGTTAATGGAGAAAATGAATGGAAGTTAACACATGGTTATGCCGTGTAATGGTTAACAATTATTCAAGTGTCTATATGTAATCCAGAATTATGGAAGATGCACCACGTAATTATGAATATATAGAGGATTATATGTGTAGAAATCCCAATCTATTAACATTGTCTCTACTTAGACATTGATGCTTTGTCAATTTTTAGCATTTCCATGTCATCTTGTTGATGACTCTTTTGTACTTTCCTTTTTGAGTATTAGAGTTTTACTCTATATAAAAAATCCTAGCCCTTCAATAGATATCATCCCATTCCATCCTTGTTCTTCCACATTGTATCAGTGGCAGTCCTAGACTGAAGCTCTGGTTTTCTCTTGCCTAGCCACCACCTTCTGCTTCGTCTCGGTTGCCGTTGCAATAGTGGTTCACTATCTCTCTAAGCCAGCACAGCACCGTGCACCTTCCACCTTGTCACGGTTGCCGCTGCAATAGTGGCTCGCTATCTTCTTTGGCTAGCATAACATTGTGCATCTTCCACAAAATCAACTGTGGAGGAAGAAAAAGTGGTCTTCAATTCAAGCTCAGAAGGCTTTGCCATTTTGAGAAGCTTGGCTTTCCAAATACATTATTCTAAAGTCAAGTACGACAGGTAGGTAAAAAGCTGTAACAACTTGATGGGTACAGCTGCTTGGGGAATTGGTCGCACTTATACAGAACTAGGAACTAAACTGTCCTCACTCTAAAATAGAACAATTCATCCCCGTGATCTATGTAAGTGATTACATTTTCATGTGACTATGACATAAGCATTCTAAATGGATTGTAGTGCATGCGGGAATCTTGCCTTCCCGTGTGCCTGTCGAGGTGCCTTTAGACCGCTAGACGTGTATAGGACGTGGACAACATACTGATTCTTTTTAAGGGTATGCGTGAGATTGCCACATAAGGACTTCTCAGACTTGGTCTTTGTCCTTTGATCTTGTAATTAAGGCTTGCTTGTTTTCCTTAGAAATAAACTTGAAAAACCCTTGATTTTAATTTTATGTTTCCTATATGAGACGCAGGTTAGCCCCATACAAACTCGGAACGGTGCTTGTTGGTCCTAAAAAGGTTGTCTGTATATGCTGCAGTTAGTACATATCCCGACCCGCATGATATTGGTGCTATTGCTGTAATTTTTACATATCTCGACCAACATGATATTAGTAATAGTCTAATTAAAAAAATGATATTAGTAATAGTGCAATATGCCTCTGATCTGACAAGAAAGGCAAGTTTTTTAAGATCCTGCTGTGAGGATGTTCCGATCATTAACCTTGCTATAGGCACTTGTTTCTCCTTTAAATGGGGACAGGGTTCATGTTTTTTCCTGCACAGCATTGTCAAAAGATCCCATATAAAAAGCACCTACTTCCAATAAAAAAATCAAGTACCTGTTGTAATTACGTTTCTAAAAATACGATTGAAATGGTAATGAAGTGTGAAAGCTAGAGAAATGCTTCCCAAAGTAATAGCAATGTATACTGAGGGAGGCTGAGGTTTGAGAATGTGAAGAGCGAGATAGGAGAATGCAATGAGTTGTATATTCATGAGACCCTAAGGTTCTTTGTATAGAGGAGAAATCTGTTGGGCAAATTATTTAGTGTAGACAGAAAGAATTGATAGTACATAAAAGGGTAGAAGATAACTAATATCTTAACACTCCCCCTCAAGTTGGAGCATAGATATTGTTGGAGTATGTGTTATGTGCGCCTATTGAGTTGTAGCAGGGTAAATGGATCCTGGAGGAGATCCATTTACCCCATCCAGTGTTTAGTCCCACATCGTCCAGTGGTGGGACTTGGAGGCTCTGGAGAGGCTATATAAGGAGCCCCAGACCTCCTGTATCCATTGAGAAAAGCAATAGAAAACACGCCCCTTTGAGGGCTTCTCCCGTGGTTTCATTCTGCTCCTCACGGAGTAGGGTTCCACGTAAAATCATGGTGTTCCCATGTTTATTCTTTCTTGTTCTTATGCTCTGTTTTATCATTCCGCTTCCGCTTCCGATTTTCTAACATGGTATCAGAGCGGGTTCGTTTCTCGAGGAGTTTATATTTTTGATTCAAGATTTAAATCCATTTTTTATATGCTGTTATTAAAGATCAATTTTGACGAAGCCTATTGTTCAAGTTCATTTCGAGAGTTTTTTTAGGGGTCTCTAGAACCCTAGATTTGTCCAGTATCTGTTCGGCTGCATGCAATGGCGGCCTTGAGCTTCTCCATCCTCCAGGCAGTAGACCGACATGCCGCATCACGAGACCCGCCGTTTTTCTTCTCTCAGGCGGTGGCGGCACCATTCCAACACGGGAGCCGCGCGTGTTGCCTCCCAGATGGCATCAGGCCGAGCCCCGCTTCCTCGCGGCGGCGCAATCCAGGATCCATTGCAATGGCGATTATCCGCTCCGGTTCGCAAACCTTGCTGTATCTCCAGCAGCGAGCCCCTATGCTCCAGTCCCCCTAGCAGGAGCGCCCGCGTGACCAGATCTGGCGTAGACCTCCCAGGCAGCGCCTCCCCGCACGCGCGCCTCCAGCCGCCGCTTTTCCGCGGCGCCTCTCCTTCTCCACGTGCGCGCATCCAGGCATCCACGCGTGAGCCCTCGTCCTGATCAAGCATCCACGACAGAGCTTTCATCTCCAACCGCGGTGCCCCTCCCTCGCGTCGCCCCATCCAAGCCTGCAAGTCTTCTCCTCGCGGGCACCTCCTCCCTCGCTCCGCATCTCTGGCGCTGCACCCTCCAGGGCGGCTGCGCTCCCCACTGCGGCACTCCTTCGGCGGAAAGATCACCCAGGCGGCGCATGGATACGAGGGGGGTTGCCATGCTGGGAACCCTAAGGCGGGGCCCCCAATGGCCTAAATAAATAAAATTTTTGTTTGGGGGCTCAACTGGGCAGTGTTGAGTTAAAAAAAAGGGCTCGTTTCATTAAAAAAAAGGCCTGGTGGTTTTAAAAGAGAGGGTGCAGGAAAAGTGAGTTGGGCCCAAGTGGGCCAGAAAAAAAGAGACGGATGAAAAAAAAGCGCGTGCAATAAAAAAAGAGCCGCACGCATGTCGAAAAAAATTTTATGATTCAAAAGCCGTATGCCGAGCAAAAAAAATGCAAGAAAAGCCGTTAAAAAAAATGATGAAACTGCTTACAAAAAAAATCATTAACAAAAAGAGTGACGGCTTAAAAAAAATATGGAAAGCCGCAAATTTCATGTTCTGTTTCCCCCATTATATTGTCTTCTCCCAACTTGGTCGATGTCATTTTCTGACAAGTATGGGAGAAAGGGGGAGTATATATGTAAAGTCACAGGTCTATATCCAGGATCCAGATTCAGATATCAGTCTCCAGACCAGCCAGATGATCAGACTCTACAGTTCGGTTTCAGACTCGACGATTGTCTTCTGAGTCCTCAGTTTCAGACACGCACAACGATGCGGTCTTATTTTCAGAAGAGCATATGTTGCCATCATTGTTAGAGGTCCCCATCATTCTTCTTGTTGTCAGGCCAGAGTTTTCATGTGAGCCATAGGGACTCCAGAGCAGAGGACAATTCCCTTGAGGGCAAGGGTTTTCATGTGGTATCATAGGTACACCAGAGCAGTGCACCATTCTCTGAGCCAGATGGGAGAGACCCAGTTCTCCAACGAGGAGACTTCAGGCACAGTTTCAGACTCGATGGTCAGATTTCGAGACTTCAGTTGACTCACACTCCAGCCCGTTCGTCCTCCTCACCTACACGACATGAGAAGCAACGTCCTCGACTGCAGCAATGTGCGCGTTGGGTTGATATTGTCCGTAGTGTCCTGTAGCGTTGAGTTGAGTTTCTGTCTGTTTGTCCAAGCTGAGCATTGCATGCTCCAGCTTGAGGGGGAGTGTTGGAGTATGTGTTATGTGCGCCTATTGAGTTGTAGCAGGGTAAATGGATCCTGGAGGAGATCCATTTACCCCATCCAGTGTTTAGTCCCACATCGTCCAGTGGTGGGACTTGGAGGCTCTGGAGAGGCTATATAAGGAGCCCCAGACCTCCTGTATCCATTGAGAAAAGCAATAGAAAACACGCCCCTTTGAGGGCTTCTCCCGTGGTTTCATTCTGCTCCTCACGGAGTAGGGTTCCACGTAAAATCATGGTGTTCCCATGTTTATTCTTTCTTGTTCTTATGCTCTGTTTTATCATTCCGCTTCCGCTTCCGATTTTCTAACAGATATCAATCAAGCTTAGCTTGGAACATCACCTCTGTAATGGTCCTCTAGCTAGAGCCTTGGTGAACATGTCTGCTGTTTGTTTACCTGAGCTGACATGAGAGGTAGAAATGAAAATCTTTATCATGTCTCGAGTGTAGTGACAATCTACCTTGATATGCTTGGTCCTCTCATGGAAGGCTGGATTGTTGACAATGAAAAGAACAACCTGGTTATAACATTGGAGGTGCAAGGAAAGTGACATCTCAACAGCTAGGTCATTCAAAATAGATCTGACCCATGTCATCTCTGTACTCCCCTATGCCATAGCTCTGTGCTCTGATTCTGCACTAGATCTGGCAAGAAGTTCTTCCATGATACCAAGGAGCTCCATATGAACACTGCAAAGTCAGAAGCAAACTTCTTGTCCTTGAGACTTCTCGTGTAAAGCCTTGAACTTGACCTCTCGGATCCTATATCATAAGGTCTAGCTCGTCAAGAGGAAAGCAACAGAATTTGTTTTTATGAATCAGACTTCATTTGGACTTGTTATGTTTTTTCGAAGAAAGATAAGTAAGGAGACTTAAGATGTCATTAACTCTTAATGACCGTCATTAAGACTAACTAACATGATTAAAGAAACTAATGATGGATTGAGGATCGTTAATGACAATTAGCGAACGGTAATCAATGGTTAGCCAAAGTTAACCGTAAGCCGCGAAGATTAAATAGCAATTAGTAAAAGTTAATCACGATTATCGCTAATTAAGCGTCATTAGAGAATCTAGAATCTTCTGGATAGTTCTAACTTAAGCCCTTAGTTCTGGATAAGCTTTGGCCAAAACCATGGGCCGCTAACTGCGGTTAAGGGTATCATGGTTTACTAACCATGGTTAGCAGTTTTCTGAAGCTTATAAATAGCCCCCCTACCTATTCATTCTCTACGATTTCCATTACCACCACTACCTGAAGGGATAGGGTCGAGAGGTTGGGAGGAGGAGTGGGAGGCGAGGAAGGAGCGCTAACGAAACGCTGTCGAGAGGACGAGGAGGAAGGTACGACCCTGTCCTAGTTGGCTTCGTAAGTAAGCTCTAACTTGAGCTAGGCTTTCGATTCATCTTTTTTTTACAACTTAGTTGTCGATTTATCGTCCTTTCCGATGCGTTTTCTGCTGTGGTTTGAGGAGAAATATGTATAACACCCTACTTAGGTCCGGACGGCTATGCACGTCAGTAAACCCTGTGATTTGACATACCTTCACTCACCTAAAACACGTGGTGTCTACCGATTCTCCATCACTTGCAGTTTGATTATATTCTTTCGGTTTCGCTATTGTTTTTCTCTCGATGATTTTATAGAGGAGAAATTCTTTCCGTTTTTCTTTTGAAAAATGTTATAAGCGGAAACTCTGTCGAAATTTTCATAGTATCACCTGGTATAAGGGGACGCTTTGTCGAAATTTCATAGAAATATGTCCCAATATAAAGGGAAATTCTGCCGAAATTTTCTTAGAAATATTATCCCTGTATAAGGGGAAGTTCCGCTGAAATTTCGAGAGAAAATATGTTCTTCACGTTCTTCGTATTCTTCGTGTGTTCTTTGCGTTCTTCGTTTGTTCTTCACGTTCTTGGCACGTTCTTAGTTTTCTTGATACGGAAATGAAATTGGATCGTTTCAAGAACTGTAAATCATCCTTTTTGAAGGCGAATCACGATAAAGTACAACCTATGCGAGAGAGAGCTCGATTAGGTAACGAAATCATTCCTTTTGCTATTGGATTTTCATACGATATCATTGAAATTCCTGATTATGTTCTTTGCTACGGAAAACCCTAATTTGGCTATTTTTGAGAAAATATGGAAAGTTTCTTTGTAATTTCCACTAAAATAATGTCTAAGCATCGAATAGATGTAGCGGCTTGGAAAGTTATGGTTTGGGAGTTATAATATACATAAATATGAGTATATATAATATGAATTAATATATACGTGAGGTGGTACTCAATGTTAATGAATATGAAAATCGATGACTTAACGGAAGAATTACATCATGGGAATTGATGTGTATTGAAATGGATCTTGAAAAAGATCGTGTGTTACGTTAAGAATGACTTGGACTACATGTCGGGCATGCAACCTGTAGGTTTGTCAGAAGAAAATCCGTATTGGCAAGCCAAACGTAGGTGGTACACTATTGTCTGGATATGTTGAGCGCGCGAAATAAATTATTTGCAACGCGTGATACTCCGCTGTCATTAGGCGGATTGATTCACCGAAGATGTGGTCCTGCCATGTGGAGGCACGTGTGGTTGGATAGTTGTTGGGTCACGATAACATGTATTTAAAGCCGCTAATATACTTGATTAAAGTTAGTATGAGGTTTTAAGAAACCGGGTTTTCGAGGACGGTGTGCTCCTTTGTTTGTGAGGTTGAGGGTTTGAAACCCTGGGTAATAAAAGAAAAGGAAACTTGTCAGTGTAGTATTGGAGGATTGGTTGAGGCGACATGCGGCGACATAAGCTCACCAGATCAACGCAATCTCCAGTCCCGAAGTGTCCACAGCTTCGGAGTCCATGAATGGTAGGGTTCCCCTGGACTAATTCCTGACTTGGAATAGAAGAGATATGACTTAAACTAATGAGAAGGAATATAACTTTTTGTGATAACACGTTTTGAAAAATTATACCATTTGTTTGCTTTTCTTTTCTTCGTTACTTAGCATTAACTAATTGTTATTCTATGATTTATGGAAAATCCATTAGGTGTCAGTGAGCCATCGCAAGGACTTTAGTAATCCAGCCAACTAACACTATAGCCATCCAGCCAACCACAATAGCTTACTATATAAGGTAGTTGATAATCTTTTTGCGTATTTTCTTCCAGCTGATGTGCATGTAAACTGTTATAGTGAGACAATGCATGTATGCTTTATTTTGTGAATGAAAAAGAACTAAATACTTCTTTCGGAGTATTTTTAATTGTACTCTGTTTCTGAATGTTAGTTGTGATTATTGAATAAATTATTGCTGAGTAACCAGATTCGAATATGGAAGTATCCGATGACCCAGAATTGGGGTCGTGATACCTCGCATAATCTATATCTATGCAAGCTGTAACAATAATAGACATGCCTCTGTTAAATAAAAGACCAACGCCAAGTGAGGTTTTTAGATATCTCAGAATCATATGGACCGCATCCATATGTGTTTGTCTAAGCTGCTCCATGAACTAACTCACTTGGCTCATTACAAAGGATATATCTGGTTAGTCCCAACGAGCTCCTTGTGCCTCCTCTTGTCCACCTCAGTGTCTTCATCATACAGCTTCATGTCCGGGTCCATGGGAGCGGTGGCGGGCCTACAATCTTCCATGCTCATCTCGGAGATGAGATCTGTAACGTACTTTCTCTGGGTCATCACAAGACCTCACTGGTTCCTGGCAAACTTCAATCCAAGGAAGTAACACAGACTGCCAAGATCTTTGGTTACAAACTGCTGACCAATAAATACCTTAGCCACTTGAATGCCCCACACATCATCCTCTGTAATAATGATATCATCAACATAGATCAGTATAGAAACAACACCTCTTTGAGACCTCTGAAGAAACAATGAATGACTGCAGTCGATCTCACTAACCCTTGGTACTTTATCAAGTCCGAGAGCTTCTAAAATCATGCTCTTGGACTCTGCTTAAGGCGATAGATAGCCTTATGAAGTCTACACACCTTCTGACACCCCCTAGCAATGAACCCAGGTGGTTGCTACATGTAGACTTCCTCCTGTAGATCACCATAAAGAAACACATTCGTCACATCAAGTTGATATAGGGGTCAGTCCTGTATAATTGCAATAGAGAGAGATCCGTAGTGTAGATTGCTGAGCCACTAAGAGAAAGTATCCTGATAGTCCACCCCATATATATGGGTGAACCCGCGTGCCACAAGCCTTGCCTTATAGTGATATATGTTGCCATCTGCATCAATGTGAACACATACTTGCATCCCACAACACTCTTGTAGAAGCTGTAACAATGCTCCACGTGTCACCTAACTGTAACCAAGGCCATAAATGTCGGTTTCGGTCACCATTTCGGTGATCGACCAAACGGAATTTCGGTGGAATTTCGGTCGAATTTCGACCGAAATTTCGGTCATTTCGGTAATTTTTTGTACTAGGCCCCCCCATATTTCGACCATTTCGGCCATTTCGGTCGAATTTCGATTTCGACTGGATCGATTTTCGACAGAAATTCGACCACATTTCGCTGAATTTTGAGGCCATGACTGTAACACAACCATCTCCTTCTCCATGGCAAGTCATCATTTGCTCTCCTTGAGAATCTCTTGCTATGCGCGTGGGATTTTAATGGTAGATAATTATACAACAAACTTCATGGAATCCGTCAAAAATCGTGCCAGGGATACATGTACAATGAGGGGGTATCTCGCACAGCTACGTTTGCCTTCGTGTAAAGCAATAGGCCACCCTAGATCATTCTCCTGTTATGGTCCCTACTCTTGGTGTATATCTTCCTGCTCATCCTTAGATCTGGCCAATGGGCTGGAGGCCAGCCCGCTCATGGGCCAGGCTTGGGTTGGGAGATTTGGGTATGGGCCGGCCTGACCCTGCCCGCAAAAAATAAAAATAAAAATAAAAATAAGCTGAATAATACATGTATTAGTATGATATACTTCAAGTTTTTCATATTTGATTCTAGTTTCAAATAAAATTTAATAATTTACGTTCCAAGTAACATGTAAACTATTTATATTAGTTATATAAAATATAAACAGTATTAATAAAGTCATTTATATTTACTAAATGCTATTAAAAAACTCAATGGAAAAATAACAAAATGGGTCATGGGACGGCCCATGGTGGGCTTTGGACAGAGGTTTTTAAACATCGGCCCGTTCGGCGCCCATGGGCTGATCCGGCTTGCATTTTGACCCGATCTACTCATCCTATAAATGTTCCTATTCACCATTCACATCACCAATGCCATCAGTTGAAACCAAAATTTTAAAATTTACCAGAGGCATGCTGGTTGTTGGGGAAGGCATTGGAGCATGGAGAACAGACTGGGGTATATGTGTAGGAGGAGGTGGAAGAACAACATCATCCCCAGACTTAGAGGGACTCAACATGTAACATGTAGGAGTATAGTACATGATGGACTCAAAGAAAGTAACATCATCACATACATAGTATTTTCCTTGGATATAATCAAAATATCTATATCCCTTTTGGGTACGAGAGTACCCAACAAACATACATTTGACAACTCTAGGAGCGAGGTTGTCACGACATGGATGCAGAAAGGGAACAATTGCCACACAACCAAAAACCCAGGCATAAGAGAGAAAATATCCTTATCAAGAGTAGCAAGAGAGAAGGATGGCTTTTCACCCAGAATGGTAGTGGGCGTCCGATTGATTGGGTGGCATGCTGTCATCACATCATCACCCCAGAAGGAATGAGGAGCCTGATGAGAAGAGTTCTGGTGATGTCCAGAAAATGATGTTTTTATTCAGCAACACCATTTTGCTGTGAGGTATAAGGACACGTTGTCTAATGGATAATGCCACACGAGGTAAAGAATTGAGATAGTTGAATAGTACAAAACTCTAGAGTATTATCAGAACGAATGCATTTTATAGAAGTAGAGAAAAGACTCTTCATTTCAATCATAAAATTCTGAATCATGGTACTAGCATCCAACTTATTCTTTAACAAAAAGACCTATGACAGTTTGGAAAAGTCAATAACATGAATCAAATAATACATGTGCCCTTGATGATCAGGGGACACGACCCGGATCCCATATATCAAAATGAAAATACTCAACCGGACTCTGACTACTACGACCTTGACGACTTGGAAAGCTAGATCGATAATGTTTTCCGAGTTGACATGGTTCAAACTGAAATGTGGATCTGATAGAAATACGAGGGATGAGACGGCATATCTTCTGCAATGAAAGATGACAAAAAATGAGATGTCGATTGCATGGAGAAATTGATCCAGCAGATAGAAAGCTAGCACCAACATAAGGAGACCGAATCAACCAGTAAAGCCCTCCATGCTCACAATCATATCCAATTACCCCGCCCGTGAGTATATCTTGAAAAATAAGGGAAGCATGGTCAAATATGACACACCAATATAAATCTTTTGTAATCTGACAGATAGATAATAAATTCATTGATAATTTGGGTGCATGAAGAACATTCTGTGGGCGCGTGGAGGGAGTCAAATGGACCTCCACCTATTCGGTAATGGGAGATTGTGTCGCGTCAGCAATGACCTCTGATCTACCAAGCTGTATATGGCTATAAGAACTGAACTGTGAGTGATCTCTATATAGATGATGAGAAGCTCTATAGTCCATGATCCATTCTGAAGGATCTGGTCGAGTATGACTAGTAAATACATGAGTAGTATATGAAGTGTTGGTGGAGGTGGAAGCAACAACATCTGATGGGCCAGTAGAAACAATAGAATATCCAACCACTGGGGGTATGACCTCTCGCAGTCGAGCAACAAAGTCATCAAAACGATGATCAGTAGAATCAGGGGCGGTATGGACCTACTCAGCAACACATGCTAATGGTGGAAAGATGTTCTTGGAATAGCACATGTCTTCTGAATGACCGGATCGATGACAATATGAACATGGTTTGTGTGGGTGCATGCCTCCTCTGTCGCGTGCGCCCTGTCCTCTGAATTGAGGAAAACCGCCTCTACCATGGGAAGCTATCATAACCGATGACGTCTGAGAAGATGCAACAGAGGGGATGCTCATCATGCGGATCGCCTCCTCCATAAGGTATAGTAGCATCTGTGAGCAACTGAGAGCGGACTGAGTCATACTCAGGTTTAATGGCTGTCAGAATTACCCCAGTCATAACAGAATTGTGATAGGCCTTGTGCTGCTCTAGTGAGATTGTCAGGGGTATGTAGTTATGGAGTCTCTCAGGCATACCCCTAAAAGATGTGTACAAGGCATAAAAAGGACGATCACCATGTTTAACCGTAAAAATATCATGCTGGAGTTGCACACTTTTCGACTCATTCCTCGCTTGAGAGTACTGCTCGCTTGAGAGCATGTTGCTGCGAGGATGTCCCGTATTGCCTTCTCTGTAGGCTGACTCAAAATATCATTGGTTATTTCCACAACAACAGTACTAGGTAGCCAAACTTTTGCATAAGCATCATTGACCTCCCATGAGGCATTGATTCCAGTCTTGTCGGCCAATTCATCCTGCGTAAGGTTCAAATATCGATATCGATATCGTATCGGTCCACTCGGAAAAGGATATATCGGGGATATATCGACGATATCGGTGAAAATATGTAAAATAGCGCAAAAAGCGATTTTTAACGAATTAAGATCATCGTAGTTATTAAGAAATAAATGACATACAAATACACACATATATACAAGAATAAGGTGCGTTTAGCACACTAATTACACATTATATTACACATCTTTGGTTGCTAATGCTGACTGCTGAGATATATTTTGTACCTGTGATTCTAACTTGATCAACATTAGACTTCTTTTCATCTCTATTACAAAGAGGATGAAGTCCACCAATTGAGGAACCGTCGTATACACCTCCCATGTTGCACCATACCCTACCAGACATGGTCTCGCTCCCCCTGCAGGGGTGCGGGGCAGCACCCCCAACATGAAACAAATATATAATTCACGATGTGTTTTCATACCAGGAGTAGCAAAATAAGTAGTGAAATCAAGCTTATAAGGACAATATCATTGATGTATATAGATATGGGCGGATATCGGTTGATATCCGAGAAAATTTGTACATAAACCAATCATTTTTGAGCAATATGGCTCGATATGGTGATGTATCGCCGATATCTCGCGAGATATCGATCGATATCCTGGAAAAAGATATCTATATGAATATCGGTACCCACATCTCGTTGATACTGATATATTGACGATAGATCGCCGATATATCTCGATATTGCGAACCTTGATCCTGCGTCAGAATATGCTTCTTACCATGGATCTATAAGAGGTTCATGAATTGCATCGCCCAAAACTCATAGTTTTTGCTATCCATCTAATCTTGACTATAGGCGCTGGACACTTAAAAACATTGTGGATGGAATATCAACTCCATTTTCTTATATAGTGCTAGATTGGTACGCGACTGGGGTCGTAGACATGTGATAGGGTGTCTACACGGACATCGCGGGGGAATAGTTATGGGTATATATTCATCCCACAACCAACCCTAAGCAAACTCGTCTATGTTATGGGTAACGCATGGGCGGCGCTGGGTAGAGCCTAGGTAGATTGGGTAGCATTAGGGTAGCACTGATAGTGCCTAGGCGCCGCGACACTCGGTTAGCATTGGGTAGCACTATAGTAGGTCTGGGGTATCCACTGAGGCCTCGTTGGGGACCCTTAGATGAGGAAGAAGGGTTTGCACAAGGCTCGAGGAGGACAAAGGCTGGTGGTGGCGGTGTGTTTTAGGCAAGGTTTAAAAAAGCATGAGGCGGTCCGAGGCGTTTTCCCAAAATGTGAGGCGAGGCGTAAGCCTCGAGGCGGCCGAGGCGTAATCCTCAATTTTTTGGAAAGAAAAATTAAAATTAAAGCAAAATAAGTTGGAATAAATAACAACAACAAAAAATATTGCAATATATTATCCTAAAGTTCAATACAAACTACCGACTACAACTATGATTGTTCAAAGTTCAAATACGGTTGCGAAATTAGAAAAGAAAACATAATAAAGTTTGACATGACACAAGCATGAAATTAATGCAACATATTGTCCATCACTATTATGTGATACATCAAAAACACTAATCATCGATATTGATTCAATGAATCAACATCAGTCGTCTCGCCCCTCAGCAGTGTTGTCGCCGCCGTCGTCGTCACTGCTTATAGTACTCATTGGGTCATCATCAGAATCATCCATATAATTCAAATGCACATCATCATCAGCCTCATCATCGCTTCCATCCTCAGAATTGGAGTACTCCTCCTCAACATTAATTGGAGTTTTTCCTTTACCTAATTAAGAAAACAATATGCATAGTCATTCATTTGAAAGTTAATCACAAAAAAGCATCGAACATTCTTTTAATTTGTAATATTGTATTGCACCTTTGTCGTATTTTCCCCCTTCTTTTTAGGTCGAGGGACTTGAGCTCCTTTACCTCTTTCACCTCCTTCCTCCTCAAGAGGATCATCCTCAAGGGGTATGTTTGCATCAAGATCCTGATAGATCTCGACATCTTGAGCTTCTGAAATCCATTCATCACCGGAGTCAATGTCTTCCAAACATAAAGGATCTTCTATTGTTTTCTTCCTTAATTCTCTATGTTTCAATTTCAGATTGAACATGATGTAAACCAGATCATTGAGCTTCGATTGTGATAAACGATTTCTTCTCTTTGTGTGGACCTATATAGACATACACATACGTAAGGGTTAAGTGTTTAACATGAAACAAAAACACTATCATAAAAATAAATAATGCTTTAACCACTTACTTGATTAAACGAGCTCCAATTACGTTCACAGCCAGAAGCACTGCAAGTCAAGCTCAATACCCTAATAGCAAATGCTACCAATTCCGGTGTTTCATCTCCAAACAACGTCCACCAATCCGCTGATAGTGGTCAACACATTTTAGTAATTATGTTAAAGTATATGCAAAACTCTTACAATTTATTTGCAACACTCACTAGGACTTCTTGTTTTCCTTGAATTAATAGCATTTGCCCATCCGAAAAATCCTCTAGCATGCATAAAAGAATCAAGTTGTGAATCTGCTTTCATCCTCGCATCTGGATCAATGATCAATCTTTCTATGCATGAAAACAATCACATTTTGACTTCTAAGTGATTTGTAAATGTCGGTTCGTAATGAAAGTGGGATTGAGGAAATAAGCAGCAACATGTAAAGGCCTGTGAAGTTGACGATCCCAACGACTATCCACAATATCTCAAATAATATTATATTTGGTCTCGTCATTTTCTAGATTTCTAGCAATCTCTTCCTTGGCCCTGTCCATGGCTTCATATATAAATCCCATCGGTGGATATTTTTCAGAATCCACCAACCTCAAAACGGTGACCAACGGTTTCGTGGTATTGAGAACGTATGCAACACCAGGCCAAAAAGACTTGCTCTTCACAACAATGTTCACCACACTTTGCCCTAAAGGTCGATTCACATAAGAACTGTTCTTACATGCTCTTGAAGTGAAGAAGGATTCAAGTAAATCCTTGACTCTAATCAAGCTTTGCAATGTAAGAAATGCAGTGGCAAATCGAGTAACGACAGGTTTCACCAAATCACAACCTGCAATTTTTCTCACCATTGCTAAAACCCAAGCATGATAAACAAAATTGATTTTTTTTTTGCTTTTTTGAACACCGATGCATGAAGAGGCAATTTAAGGATATCCTCTAACATCAAATCTATGCAATGCGCTGCACAAGGTGTCCAATAAAGATTCTTCTTTTTATCCATCAACATTTGTCCAACTGCTTTATAAGCGGATGCATTATCCGTTACCACTTGGACAACATTCTTCTCTTCGACCTCCTCAACAACTTCATCCAACACTTTAAAAAGCATCCTGGCATCTTTAACTTGATCGGATGCATCAATCGACTTCAAGAAGTAAGTGCCTTTGGGATTATTCACCAAAAAATTAATCAATGTGCGTCCTTTCGTGTCAGTCCAACCGTCCGACATGACGCTACAACCCGTGGCAATCCAAGAGGCCTTCGTCTCATCAACAAGTGTGGTAATGGTGATGCAGCACGGAATTGATAAATAGGGCGGAATTTTATCCGTTAATTTTATTTACGTTTATTTGAGTCGTTCCATTTTCTATTTAAATAAAGAGATCGCGTGTGATCTCGAAATTAGTCAGTCAATTTTAAATTTGAATTTCGAATTTTGAATTAGAGTCAAATTAGGATAATGTAGATTTGAATCTCGATTCAAATCAATTAAGATCGAGTCAGATTTCATTCACTTTCTATTTTTGTAATTACATCCCTCCTATATAAAGGGATGATGGTCTATTGTTTTGGGACAGTTCAGAATATATTGAAATCGGATATTTATCTCTTTTATATCTCTCTCTCTCTCGTTATTCTCTCTCAACGTGATCTTCACAATTCTCATCCCAAAACCCTGCGCATCCGACGTGTTATTCTCCTCTCCCGTCCTCTAAATTCCTCTCTCCATCGATATTTCCACCATCAAAATTTATCATTCACCGTTGCAAATATTCTTTTTGCATCATTTGGTATCAGAGTATGGCAACCGAATTGTTCCTACGATTCGACGATCCTGTCAATCATTGGCGCTTGAAGTTCGATCTGAGTTGTCTCTCCCATGGCCCACATGCGCATTCACGCCAACAAAAGTTCAAGCGACGACTTATATCATGCGTCAAGGTGCAAGCATGGTTAGACACGCTAATTGGTGAAGATTCGTTCATCGACAATGAAAGTCAGACCGTTGTAGCTGTTGTCCAACCCGATTTTCGTTCGGAAAATGAAGGTATTTTCAGCCCCGAAGAATATTTTATTGATGCATCTCTTGTGCCACAAAATTATGAAGATAGAGGGCCAATGTTTGATGAAGATCCCATGGATGAAGGGTTCGAAATGCTTGATTTCTCCTCAACCAAGGCTGCTGTCCAGGAAGAAAAGGAGGCCGTCTATGATGATAAATCCGAACATCCAGATCTGGTCACTTCTAAAGCAGTCGTTCTAGAGGCTCCTGCTTCAACCATAACCTTGTCATCGATGGCTGTCGCGTCACCAGCATCAATATCTTCACCGTTTGCGCAAAATCGAGTCCGGACAGCCCCTGCACAGCAACCCATGGTAGCAGCAACCCCGCCAACCGTGCAACACTACCAACCGCGCAAACACCGTGAAGACCACGACCCGTGCACCGCCCGTGCACCACCGATGCACCGCCGTCGCCGCCCACGCCTGCTGGGGTCGTCGCACCTCGTTCCTCAATGCCGCCGAAGCCCTATCCCCAGCACCATGAGGTGCGCGAGGCTGCTCCCAGCCCCATGCGCCAGCCCCGCGAGGCGCCATCGCCAATCCACACGACGCCCATGCCGCTAACAGCTCCCGCCTCGGCATCGCCGCTTACGACCTCCTGACAAAAGTTCGCCGCTGCCGGTGGCCTCCCGTCTCAGATCAATGCTGCCCTTGGAGTCGAAGACTTCGCCGCCGCCATTGCAAAGAAAAAAATGAAGAACCCTAACGAAGGGCTCCCCATCTGTGGGATTCGGATCCCATGAAATTAGGAATTGGGATATGACTTGGAAAAATTACACAGGCACTCTCCCTCATAAAGAGTTTTTATATTAAGGTTAGAGTTGGTGGGAATTGGAGAGGCATTCCTTTAAATGAAGGGGTAGAAAAATTGCATTTCTACCCCCTGGATTGAGAAAACTTAAAGACAGGTGCTGAGAAAAGGAAACTAAGGCTGCTACCTTTTCCAAATAGGAATAGGAGTATGTGATTCATATATATATAAGGACCCTATGGGTTAGTTCATTGCCCACATCTCCTCTCATCCTAGGTTTGTGCCACACATTTGTTATGGGTTCTCCGAAGGCTATGTTATTCATGCCTCATCAGTTTTTCGATCACCGCAATAAGGGGACAAAATTCGTGGATATGCCGCCATTTGCACCACACATGTTCTTCCAACATGAGATCGATGACTCCGGCCACCACACCAAAGCCATCTGGGTTCCCCCGTTTGCTCCACATCTATTCTTCCAAGAAGCGAATAAGAAAGTTGACATCAAATCGTCAAGCATCGAAGATCAAGCAATTCGTGAGGAGACAAATTTTTCAAGCGGAGGAGAATTGATGCAGCACAGAATTGATAAATAGGGCGGAATTTTATCCGTTAATTTTATTTACGTTTATTTGAGTCGTTGCATTTTCTATTTAAATAAAGAGATCGCGTGTGATCTTGAAATTAGTCAGTCAATTTTAAATTTGAATTTCGAATTTTGAATTAGAGTCAAATTAGGATAATGTAGATTTGAATCTTGATTCAAATCAATTAAGATCGAGTCAGATTTTATTCACTTTCTATTTTTGTAATTACATCCCTCCTATATAAAGGGATGATTGTCTATTGTTTTTGGACAGTTCAGAATATATTGAAATTGGATATTTATCTCTTTTATCTCTCCCTCTCTCTCTCGTTATTCTCTCTCAACGTGATCTTCACAATTCTCATCCCAAAACCCCGCGCATCCGGCATGTTATTCTCCTCTCCCGTCCTCTAAATTCCTCTCCACCGATATTTCCACCATCAAAATTTATCATTCACCGTTGCAAATATTCTTTTGCATCAAATGGCTTGCTTCTCTTATTTCAAAATCCAAGTTCGGAGTTCATGCATGGTTGGTGGCTTGAAACCCCTTCCATATCCACATACATCAGTCATCATCGCCAGGTCATCACCTCCAGATGGCCCTTGCATCCCAACTCGGCAAAATTCTTCCGTTTCTGCAAATCGTCTTCTCTTTTCATTACCCTTCCTGTCCATGAACATCTTCATCTCTTGTTGAACTTCAATAGGAACGCTTGGACAAGCTCTCATATTCTTGCGTGTCTTTGCAAGATGGTCTTTTAGTCGCTTCACCCCACTGGTGATCTTCATCGAACAAAAATTACATTCAACATATACATATCCTTTCCCTTTGTGATGCTCGTCCATTTCAAGTTCTCGGCAGTATCTCCATCCGGGATCCGATCGCCCCCCACTTTGGCCTTTCCTTCCCATATCTATAAGTTATACAATAACATACACATATTGATATATACTAACAATACAAGATGAACATACATGTAATCCTTCATCATGGGTAAGAATTTAACCTAAAACAATTGGAAAAATACATAAAAAAAGAACACATCAAAACAACCGTTGAAAAATATTTGCGAAAGCCTCCCCCATAATGAAACCCTCTAATAGATAAACAAATAAAGATGATGGACACAAGGAAAACATAAAAAAAATTGAAAAAAAAATCAAAAAATACCGTTTCGGAGGTGGCGGTGGCGCAGGACTGCTCCGGTTGGGCGGCGAGAGGGTCGGCGATGGAGAAGGCGGTTGGGCAGCGACTTCGGCTGGCGGCGACACCGGCTGGGCGGTGAGAAGCGGGGCATCGATATCAGGGGAAGTACGGGGGGGGGGTCGTTTCTGTCAAACAGAACGCCCCCCTCCCCCCGACCCTTCGGTTTTACAAAAAAAGGTCACGTGCTTTGCACGACCCGAAATTAAAAAAAATACGATTTTTTGAGGCTTACGCCTCAGCCTCGCCTTGAGCGCCTCACGCCTCGAGCGCCTCAGGCGAGGCTGAGGCGTACGCCTCTTATGATGTACCTGAGGCGTGCGCCTCGGGGCGTTTTGGGCCCGCTTCGCCTCGAGGCGTACGCCTTTGCGCCTCGACGCGCCGCCTTTTAAAACCATGGTTTTAGGTATAACACCCGATTTAGGACCGTTGCTCTGATGCCATGTGGAGAAAGATGAGAGAATGCAATGAGTTGTATATTCATGAGGCCCTAGAGTTATCTTATATAGAGGAGAAACATATTGGACAAATTATATAATATAGACAAAAAAAGAGAATTACATAAAAAATGAAAAAATATAACTAATATCTCAACAGAGAGTAATGACGATTTTGCACCAGATGTCCATGTCCATGAGCTTCAATGAATGCGGTTTCAAAAATGAGAACTCAAAGATTATAAATTAATGATTTTGAAGAATCGTAACTGAATGTGGTAGGCTTCGGTGTCTTGCTCCTAAACTGCTTATATGTAATTGTAAATATTCTAGCTGGTTGTTGTTTACCTGTACAATTCATCTATTTCTATTTGAAGACATAAATACTCAACGGCCTCATGTGTACTGGAATGGATTTGCATGTACCTACATAGTCTCGACATTGACTAAATGTATTCGAGTTTGAAGTTGTACTGATTACTAGCGTAATGGTATAAGTAGATTGCTTGAGTCGGCATAAACTAAGGTTTACAAGTATATATATGTAACATGATAATGTATTGACATAGATGAAAGTGGTATTGGTAGACGGAGTAATATTGTTAAGAGTGATTTCAGAAGGTGCAAGTTCTTAACCAATATTCATGATGTACCAAGATGTTGAAGTGAGTGGTGGATATATCGGAATTTATGAGGAGTTTCCTTTGATGATATAACTCCTTCACGGAGTCCAAACAAGGAGAAAAAAACACCTCGTAGCAATTAAATTGCAGAAGTTGGGACTTCACCCCAAGAAAATGAACACTTCCAGGTAACTACAACGTCAAACCCTAGGGATTGCAGAAAATTCAGGTCTGGTGTATGAATGAGTTAGCCTTCCACAATAATGTCGAGGTAATTGTCTTCTGAATGTTTTGCTGCATGTTGCAGGCATGAGTGGAAACTACTTGTTATATGGTAGTGTAATGTCTTATTTCTATTTCACTAAAGATGTCCTTGTGATGTAATTCTCACTTCATCTATTCTCATATTTAATGCATTAGGTGTGATTCGCTTGAAGATGTGTGAATGTCAGTGCAACTTCAAGTCATCAAGCAGTTCTCGTCGTCGCTTCTTGTATCATATTCTCTTCACAGTCATTTTTCTTCTGGGAAAGGTATGCATCCTCTGGCTGTCTTTTCCTGTTGTCTTTCTTCTTGTAGCATCCAGTCAAGGAGATCATGGTCGATTAAATTTGTTCTTTAGATCCAGATTTGTAAAGAACAGAACTCCAAAAGGAAATCCGTGATCAAATTGTCTTCCTCATTTTCATATTAATGAGTATCCCGTTCTCTTTTTGTCAGAATTTAGTTTTTCATTTCTTTGCTACTTGGTTAAAAAAATTACAAGGTAATTCTCATTTTTTGCTATAACATTTCCAGTGAATATAATGTCTATGACAGATACATTCAGTTAGAAATTGGACCAACAAAAATCATCAAGGACATTCTTTTTGATATTAAATTTGTTTTTTGAAGGATGGTAATTTTGATCTCAGCCTCAATAATTATAATTAAAAGAGAAAACATGGGCTTACTATGTGTTTTGATGTATTCACTTCCTTTATTTTTGTTTTTTATCCTTCCAAATACAAATGCAAAAACCAATGGAACGTACTTTCTACTCCCATGTAGATTCCACTGATGCAATCCGACAAGTTAGTGATTTATGCATGCTTAGAAACATGTATGTAGTCGATGTTGACTACAGCCTCCATACTTATCGTGGATCTGCGATATGCTGGCATAGAATATATTGCACAGTTGTTTGCTCCCCCAGCTGGCACCCTACATGTGGAAACACATTCCTTGACTGTTGTATTCCCATTATTGCAAAAATTCTTCCTATTTGGGGCACCTCTGGCCCTCTCTGGGCACATTCTTCACTGTCAGTAAGAATGCAGTTGTATATATCAATTTCTGCATTTTCCCCATTTTGCTCTCTGATTCCCAGTGCATTGAAAAAGGTGACATCGGGCGTTTCCAATTGTGGTGATGGTTTGTTTTTTGGATCTAATTTTATGAATCCTGGATGTCTTTTGAGGATCCCTTACAAGGCTGTAAGAATGGCGCAGATGGCTACTTGGTGAGCCTAATGATCCGAGCCTACCTTGAGCTTGAACTCAAGAAGCCCAGCTCAGCTTGAGCTTGGCCTCGAACTTGATTGAGCCCAGAGAAGCTAAGCTAAGGCCTGGGTCATCTTCTCTCAGGACATATTTTTTATCTTAGGTATTAATATATATATATATATATATAATTTGGGTTTTTTAATTAGATGTATTTTACTCCATATGCAACCATGTATCCTACATCTTTCATATTTAGCTGACGTCTACAGAAACTTGTTCATTTTGTAGGAACTGTCCAGTCGTCATTCTTTATTAATTGATAGAGTTGAGTCTACTAGAAACTTACAACTTACCTATCCTTATTTTCCCCCTCTTTCCTGCTGCTCTTCTTTCTCCTACCCCATGGCTTCCTTTTGCTCCTCTGCTGGCCACTCAACCTCTGGCTATCTTCTATTTCTCTTAATATATACTGACGTCAGGCTCCGAATATAGTTTAGCTTGGTTTGGTAATCCAATGTGTTTTTATTGTGTGTCCTTAACGGGATGGATTCTGCTCATGTATGTTATGTTATATTTGTCGCTTTACTGGATGCAAAAACCATCAGAATATGAAACATCCAGCTATTTGATTTCTGCCCTCCGGGATCCACTGCACCAAAAAATGTGATGGGTGCCCTCGTTCTCACCATAGATTGGGCAGATCATGTCCACCTTGGGAATGATGTGAGCACGGAATACCTTTGTTATTAGCCTATGATGGCGAATCAGCTAAGTGGAAATTTTGACCTTCAAGGACACTCTAATCTTCCAAAGCTTATTGCAGTCCCTTACCAAATCCTCAGGCACAACTATCCCTGAGACCAGTTGCTAGTAAACTTTCTCCACATAATGTGAACACTCCAGACCCAGTGGTCTCGCCTGCCACAAAGTCCCCCAACCTTCTGCAACTCCCCCAACAAGCTCCCAAACTTTGAGACCCGTGCCTCTGAAAGGGAAAACCCAAAACACATATGCCATGTCTCACTATCCGAGGAAACCAATAATCTGCCACAGAAGCGTACTTATCAGCTGTCAACGCAAAGAGCCTCGGGAACTTACAAAGAACACCCACCCTTGACCACTTATACCTCTAGAATCTAAATCGATTACCATCCACAAATGATGGGACACGATAAGGTTCAAGTTCACTCCTAACTGCATATATGCTCTTCCAAAACGTATAAATGGGTCACTAGGCAAGTTCCTCCAGCCCTCCTAATCATCGCGCACCCCATAAATGGACCTGCGAACTTAACATACCATGTCATCCTTTGGACCCTATATTCGCTCTACCCACTTGAAGAGAAGATTCGATCAGCCATAACGCCCCAAGACCCACCTGCTTTCAATGGTCTTACAACCACATCCTAAGCCACCAAGGCAATTCTTGATAAAAGTGGCCCAGAAAAACTGCCTTATAGCACTTCGTAGGTGCTTTTGAACAAGGCCCTTAACATCGGTTTTGGTCACCATTTCGGTGACCGACCGAAAAGGAATTTCAGTGGAATTTCGGTCGAAGTTCGGCTGAACGTTTGGTCATTTCGGTCATTTTTTGTACTAGGGCCATCATATTTCGGTCATTTCGGCCATTTTGGTTGAATTTCGATTTCGACAGAATATTGATATTCGACAGAAATTCGACCGAATTTCGCTGAAATTTGAGGCCACACTTTTGAACCTTCTATAGAGGTCTAAAGATCGATAAGTAGAATAAAGATAGATGAGTTAAGATACTCTTCAAAAGGACTAATCTCTCTCCTTGAGACAAACACCTCTCCTTCCATCCAGAAAGTTTATTCTTCATCTTCTCAATCAGGGGGTTCTACTAATCCATCTTGATTTCCCCAAGCACCAAATGCATACCCAAGTAACAAACCGGTGGTTTCCGTTGGGGAATGCCTAGTATATTTGAGCAGAGCCATGACTCAGAGGTACCGAGACCGAATGGCACAAAGGATGACTTTGTCGCATTTAGCTTCATCCATGTGGATTTGTAAAAAAGATCTATCAAAGTCGCTATAACTTTTGCATCCATAGGGCCAACCTCGACATTGTGGGTCTAAAATTGTAGGAAGGGGATGGAAAATTCTCCATTAGTGAAATTATGAAAGAAGCCATTCTGAATTGTTGCGCAAGAAGTGCTACTTGACGCATATGTTGGAATCACGAACAAGAGTGGTGCAAGGGACATCACTACCTTACACCATGTTGTTGCTGGAAAAAGTCCTTGCATGACCTTCCATTTACAATTGCTACCACTGAGAAAGAGGAGGTGGTGATGCATCTTTTCATCCACCTAATTCACGTCTCCAGGGAGCCCCTCTTTTTCATATCCATCAAATGGAAGTTCCAATAAACACTATCATAGGCTTTAGCGAAATCCGCCTTCCAAAAATCCCAACAAGACGGACGAAGAAGTCGATGCTCAGTGAAGACGGATGATCTGTAGAAATCTGGAGTGCCAGTCTATCAGTCATGGACGTGCAAAGGTCCTGAAGAATTTAGCTCTGACTCCCCCTTTCTCCCATACATGATAGAACATGAATCATGGATCAAGTTGGGAGAAACAAAAAAAAGATGCATTTTTTTGTGCTTCTCTCTTCTTCTTCTTCATTTTTTTGCACAATTCATTACATTTTATTTTGCTTAGTTGTTCCTTTTTTCCAGCTATTCTCTTCGCATTTTTTCACTCTCTTTTTTGATTGCGCATGATTTTTCTTTTGTACGTGCCTTTTTTCTTTTCTTTTTTTTGAACAAAGAAACTTGGCCTAGATAGGCCCAACCCACGGCCCAATCAGTGGCCTAAATATGTAGCAGAAAAATCCCCTTTTTTAAAAATAGTCCCGACCTATATAAGCCCACACATACGGCTCCTGCCCCCTTTCTTTCTTTCTTTTTAATAACTTGTGGCCCAAAGAAATAACCCTATTTAGGTTTCTGGAAATCCCTTTCAAAAAGAAAACAACCACTCCCCGATGGGACCTCCTCTCCTAGCGTCGCCGCTAGCAGATCGGGGAGAAGAGCATCATCAATGGAGGGGGCCCAGCGGGGTCAGCGACGTGTATCGACGATGGAGGACGGGCCTTCTCCTAGAGCATGATTCTCTAGCTGCTTGAGGTCGCGGTAGGAGATCAGATTGAAGGGTGGGTTGGAGGAGAGGTCGATGCACCGTGGATGGCTTTGGTTGTGGTGCGAGCTTGAAGTCTTGCTGTCGCCATCGAAGGAGCGCCGCCGCGTCACGCTGGAAAGGAGCAGCACCGCGATGGCTCGGTGACTGGAGCGGAGGGAAGGAGGGCGCCTCTGGTGGGATGTAGTGACGAGATGCTGCTGGTGTGGTGCGGCCTGCACCTCTGCGAGGGTTGTTGTGGATGCCGCGGGGAGGTGCACGAGGCTGGGATGCACGACTTGGGGCTTGAGAATGACTGCATGAGTTGAAGGTGGTGCCTCCTTTGCAGGAGAAGGTTGTAGGAGAAGGCTATAGGTGCAACGCCGACGCTGGGGATCCTTTTTGATCTGGAGGAGGTGTTTCAGTGTCGAGGAGATGAGGGAGAGGACCCTTTGTTGATCACTGGGCTCCTCAAGAGGGGAGAACTCATCAGCACCGTCGCTGGACGGTATGGAGAGGTTGATATCGCCTATTGAGTTCAGATCTCTTGAGATGTGGCAGATTCCTGCACCTGGAAGTGCACACCCTTGCGAGGATAGTTCCCTGAAGATGACTTGAATGACGGTAGAAATCTTCGAAGCAGAACTAGGGTTCCAGAAATTGAACCATGAACTTGATGACACCGAATCTCGAAAATAATAAATAACATAAAGAACATCCTCGAGAATCGACCTGCTCTGATACCATGTTGAAATATGAGAAGCGGACGCGAAATCGATAAAATAAGAAAGATAAATATGAAGAACAAGGATTTAACGTGGAACCCTACTCCCTAAGGAGCGAGATGAAATCACGGGAGAAGCCCTCAAAGGGGCAGATATTCAATTGAATTTCTCAATGAGTACAGGGGGTAAATGGATCTTGGTGAGATCCAATTTCCCATCTATTACATTCTCTAACAGTTTCCAACGACTATATTTTTAGAGCTCGTCCTTACCACTATAAATAGGACCCTAGACCCATTATTGATTACACATATTCTAAGGCAAAGCCCCGCTCTCTCTCTTAAAGCTCTATTCGAGGTCGTTTCTCTCGCTCTCTACTTCAAGACCATATCTTGAGAGCCAGTCATCTACATGCTTGATTTGCAATTCACTTATTTATTACACCATGTATTTTCTTACCTCATTTTTCGTGTTGCATATTTATATTCGAGTCTTTATAGATTATTGTAATCTTTTCTTTACTGTGTACTGTAACACTTGGTGTTTGATACATTGTGTACACAAAACTTGTATTTGATCCAATTTTTGGGGAAGTTTTTGGTGTGTGATCCAAAGTATCTATAACAGTTGAGTTATCTTAAGAGTCAAGTGACTCTAGTCATGATTTTTATCTAATGGGGTTTCCACGCTAAGACCCTTGTTTCTTGTGATTGTCCTTATTTAGTGATTTTCTTATTTTATATATGGTGATTATTATCTGTTATCTCTGTTTATTGGCCATGACATTTTGTTTAAGCAATCCAGAATAACTCACATTTGATTTCAGAGCATTGTTCATGCAGAGTACGTCACTGAAATCCACGCAATGGCCTCCATCACCAACATCAATGAAGGACAAATCATAAGACCTTTGTTGTTTGATGCTACTAACTTTTCTTATTGGAAGATCCGCTTGCAGATTCATTTGGAAAACGTGGGTTACGGGATATGTGATGCCACTGAAAGTAAATACTAAAGGTCCAAAAGAACCATCACCACCAAGGAGAAGAAGTTAGCAACGAACAACTCCAAGGCGATGAACAATTTATTCTGCGGATTGAGCATGGAAGACTTCAATATGGTATTCGCCTGCAAATTTGCTTATGAAATCCAAGCTTGTAAAAGTCGGTCGACTAGTCGAGTCGGGAGGTAGCCGACTCGACTAGCCTAGTCGGTCATTAGTCGATCATCCCAACTAATCGGTAGACTTCTACATCATACTTTTTATTTTTTTATTTTTTTTATTTTAAAAAAAACTTATACTAATATGTATATGCTTAATGTTATATTTAAAGTCAATTACTTCTCTTGTTTTATTATGTTACAACAACAAAGCCTTTTCCCACTTTAAGTAGGATCGACTACGCGGATTTTTTGTCTCCATTCAGATCTATCTTGGGTCATTCTCGAGCTTAGATCCAAAAAACTAAGATCCCTTCGTAATTCTCATTCCAACACTTCTTGGGCCTTTGATGCCCTCTTTTAGCCGGTTCAACATTCCAAAACTCACATCTCCTCATCGATGCATCATCTGACCTCCTTTGCAAATGGCCAAACCACCTTAAGCGATTTTTTCGCATCTTATCTTCGATCGGAGCTACACCCACTTTCATTCTGATGGCATCATTCTGAATCTAATCTTTATGTGTGTGTCCACACATCCTCCTTAGCATTTTCATTTCTGCTACTGCCATTCTCTGCACATGTTTGTGGTTCACAGGCCAACATTCAGATCTATAGAGCATAGCAGATCTCACTGCTGCTTTGTAAAACTTTCCTTTGATTTTCAAATGAATTTTCTTATCACAAAGAGCACTAGAGGCTCCTCTCCACTTTAGCCAACCTGCATTTATTCTATTTGTAACATCTCCATCAATTTCTCCATCACGTTGCAAAATAGAACCAAAGTATCTAAAAGAATCTCTGTTCTGAATGTTATCATCACCAATCTTAACATCGATTCCTTCATCACTGCTTCCATCAAAAGTACACTCCATATATTCAGTGTTAGCCCTACTTATACGAAATCCTTTAGGGGTTGTTCGGTTAAGGGGGTAAACCCCCCTTGGGGTGGTTTACCCTCCCTAACCCACTCCTTTCTCTTTTTAAGTGGGGCTCACTTTTTATCTTTTTGAAAAATTAAATAAATCAATTCCCCATCATCAATTCCATCAAAAAATAATATATTATACCATCATATCATATAAAAATTATAAACTACTCCACTTCTACTCAATTTTTCAAACTCCAATACAATCACATCACAATAACTACTCACTTTTTCAAACTTCAATGCAATCATATCATAATAAACCCACTTCTAACCCACCCCCAGTTTAACCCTCTATCCAAACACCAAAATCAAAAAATGGGTTACCTGCTACCAGTTTAACCCACCTAAACCCACTATCCAAACACACCGTTAGTCTCCAAAGCATGTATCCAGACCTCAAGCTTCTCATTTACTCCATCTCTAATCTCATCAATCAACACAATATCATCAACGAATAACATACACCAAGGTATCTCGTCCTGAATGTGACTTGTCAACTCGTCCATAATCAAAGTAAAAAGGAATGGACTCAAAGTTAAACCTTGATGCAGACCCGTATTAATGTCAAAATAGTCAGTCTTCCCATACTGTATCCTTACACAAGATGAAGCCCTATCATACATATCTTTTATAAGATTAATGTATAGGATATGTACTTGTCTCTTCTCCAAAACTCTCCACAATATCTCCCGTGGGACAGAATATCATAAGCCTTCTCTAAATCAATAAAAATCATATTCGTTTTCCTTTTAGCTATGTAAATCTCCATTGTTATCCTCGGCAAGTGGATGGCTTCGATAGTTGAGCGACTTGGCATGAATCCGAATTGGTTTTCTTTTACTTTGGAAACTTGTCTCAACCTTCTTTCGATCGCACGTTCCCAACCTTTCATATTGTGACCCAAGTTTCCATAGTGTGACTCATCAACTTGATCCTTCTGTAATTTGAACAATTTTGAATGTTTCCTTTGTTCTTATAAAAAGGCACACGATGCTTCTCCTCCATTCTTCAAGCATGTTCTTGCTTCGCCAAATAACATTGCATAAATTGTAAGCCAAGTCAAACCACACTCACCTAAAGTTTTCCAAACTTCTACTGGAATGTCATCAGGTCCTACACCTTTCCCATGTCTCATAACCTTCAAACCCTCCTCTACTTCATTCCTTTGTATTCTTTTGTAGCTTGCACGATTCAAGTAACTTTCATTACTAGCTAGATTTTCCAAAATGATCTCTCTATTTCCTTCCCCAATGGAAAGCTTATGGATGTATTTCTTCCATCTAGTCTTTATATCCTTCTGAGTAACAAGCACGTGACCTTCCTCATCCTTAATGCATCTCACTTGAGAAAGACCTTTGGTCTTTCTTTCTCTTGCTTTAGCCAGCATTAATATATCCTTCTGACCCTCCTTAGAATCGAGATTTTTGTACAAAACTTCATAAGCTTTTGACTTTGCTTCGCTTACCGCCTTCTTTGATTCCTTCTTAGCTATTTTGTAGTTAGCTAAGTGATTGACTTAGCTTTTGACTTAGTCTCTATATCCTGCTTCTCTTGTTTTATTATGATAGTATAGAAAATATACAAATCTATGTTAATATGTAATAATATATGTATAAAAATGATTTATATATTTAAAATAAATTAAAAATCAAAACCGACTAATGACCAACTAAATATAATTAATCGTCCAACTACCAATTAATTCTTAGTGACCCCACCGATCGAATACCGACCACTGCTTTCTGCAACCTTGATGAAATCTGGACTCACTATGGCATACAAAGGTACACCATAATTGAAAGAAAGTAGAATCAGGTCATTGCAACAAAAATATACGCTTTTCAGGATAAAAGATGGAGAAAGTATCAGGGAGATGTATATACGCTTCACAGAAATTGTGAACTCACTCCAAAATTTTGATGTGGAGATAAAGGAAACAGTGCTTGTCAAGAAGCTTCTTAGATTGCTTACAGCTGAGTGGACGACCACAATCATAGTGATCAAGGAAGAAAACAATACAGATACACTTCCTTTGGATGAGGTGATCGGAAAGCTCCTTAACTACAAAGTTGAGAAGTAACGGAAAATGGAAGTCGGTGCATATTCAAATGATTTAACAACTTCAACCTCCAGTGAAGATACAGAGGAAGAAATAGCTTTCATCACTCGTCATTTCAAGAATTTTTGAAAAGGCAATGCGAATTGAAGAGAGAAAGGAAGGATGCGAAAACAATTATTTGTTATAACTACAACCAAGGACACATCAGATGGGAATGCCCCATTTTCAAGGCAACAAAAAGAGATGATCACGCAAAGGAAAAGTCTCTCACAGTATTTCAAGAGAACTCGAATACATGCGATGACGAAGCCCATGTTGGATTTGTCTTCAATCACGATTCTAGTGAAGAGGAAGACAAATAAGATGTTAATGCGGTAAACTTATCTTTTGACGAATTATTTATTGCTTTTCAAGAAATGCATGGTACTATGGAAAAATTGTTAGTAAATATAAAGTTTTAAAGAAATCTAGTAAAGAAGATAAAGAATCCCACCAGAATGAAATTAGTTCTTTAAAGGATCAAATTAGTATGTTAAAAAATGGCAATAAAAAATTAATGGATGATCTTGCTAAGTTCACTAATAGAAAAAAACTTAGATGAATTGTTTGGCACTCCCACATAAATTTGGAATAGGATATAATCCCCACCGATCAGCATCACGCATCTAATACTTTTTATCCAAAAGAGAATAACGTATGGATTCTTAAAAGTGAAGTTTGGAACTATAAAATTAATCATGTTGGATCTAATGAAAAAGATATACCATAAAAATTTTATGCAGGTGGATGGAGATCAACGATACAAAAGCCACCAAGAAAAAGCTACAGGAGAACTCCAAATCATGTGTGGTAATATACAAGAAGACCTTGAGCAACAAGAAGAAAAGCACTGACTTGGAGAAACTACGAGCAAGAAGACATAGGAGATCATCATGGATCTTGGCACAACCTCAACGGATGGATGCCTATGCAACCGTCATACCGTGGCTACCCTCCTTGGTCGTATGGTACTATTAGAAATCGAGAATGCGGAAGCGCAATATCAGAGAAGTAGGATAAACATGAAGAACACTGGGATTTTACGTGGAATCCTACTCCGTGAGGAGCGGGATGAAACAATGGGAGAATGCCTCAAAGGGTCGATTCTTTTATTGAAGTTTCTCATTGGATACAATGGGTGTAGGGCTTCTTATATTGCCCTCATCGAGTCTCCAAGTCCCACAAATAGTAGATGTGGTAATTGGACCCTGAAGGGATCCACTTACCCATCACTACATGTGACACATATACTCTAACAGTTTCTCATCTGATATAATGGGTGTGAGGCTTCTTATATAACCTCCACTAAGTCTCCAAGTCCCACAAGTAGTAGATGTGGGACTAAACCACTAGATGTGGTAATTGAACCCTTGAGGGATCCAATTACCCATCACTACATGTGATGCATATGCTCCAACACCCCCCTCAAGCTGGAACATGCAATGCTCAGCTTGGACAAATAGTTAGAAATCTCAAACTCACAATACAAGGCACTACCAACGATATCAACTCATTGCATACTCTACTGTTGGTTGCTGTCGAGGATGTTGCTTCTCATGTCGTGCTGGTGAGGTTGAACTAAAGGGCTGGAGTGTGAACTGAACTAAATCTCTTCATCGGAGAACATGTGCTCTGTACTGCGTCTGTCAGAGTCATTGAAATTGCAATGAGTCGACCTGAAGAACTCTAGCCCACAACCATGGAAGGCCGTATCGCGATATATCGACAATATATTGGTATCGACATGTGATCGATATATCACCGATATGGCTGATATTTGGCCTTGGAAGGCCATTTTCGTCATGAAATCGGTTCGATATCGACGATATGGCGTCGATATATTCTATCGACACAGTTCCGATATCGATACCGATACCAATATGGCCTTCCGTGCTCGCAACTGCTCCATCTCTCTGAAGGCCTGGACTGGAAAAAGTTGTGGAAACATCCTCATCAGAGTCCACGGTCGGTGGAGAATGGAGTCTGAAAGAATCCTCGTTGGAAAACTTGGTTCTCCCATATTGTCTCAGAGAATGGGATCTCTACTTTGGAGTCCCTATGAAACCACATGAAAACCCTGAGCTGATTAGATCAAATATGGGGACCTCTCAAACAAAGAATGCACACCTATGCATCTTGAACTGAAGACTCTGAACCATTTGTAGAGTCTGAATCTAACCTATAGAGTCTAACACGCGACCTAGAATCTGAACTAGAGACCTGTGAAACTCTACACATACTCCTCCTTTCTCCCATACTGGTCGGAAAATAATGACATCGACCAAGTCGGGAGAAGGCATGAAGATGGGGAAGAAAAAAACTAATCTCAAATATTTTTTTTCGTGGCTATTCTTTTTTTAGCTGTCTCTTTTTTTCAAAGTATTTTTACGTATGTTTTTTCCCTTTTTTGTATGCACCTATTTCTAAAAACAAAAACAAAATAATCTCTTATTTTACATACAACTCTTTTTTTGTACGTAACTGCTCTTTTTTTTAAACTGTTCAATTTTTTTCGGCTTTCATCTCTCTCCTTTTTATTTCATACGACCCACTTGGGGACAAAGATACAACTCATCTTTTTTTTAAACACATGTCCCACTTGGGCTTTCATTTAGGGTTCCCACTTGGGAACCCTATCTTTTCCATCCTGGAGGCGCCTGATGGGACTCCTGGGAAGTCGCTGCTGCCAAGGGGTGGTGCACATCATGCCTGGGGATTGCGCAACGAGGTTTGGAGCACCACCGTGGGAGTTCACGCCATCTAGAGCTCGGTTGGAGGCATCTTCTAATCTCGCCGCCGCCTCCATCGTTGATTTGTAGATGTTGACGCTGCCTTTCAAATGCGTGCTGTAAGGGAGTTGATCGCTATGAAGCAATGAGGGCTTCGGGCGGCCATGGAGGAGGTGCACTATGGGTTTAGCACACCACCTGGGATCTAGCATCGTCGCCTGCCCTTGAACCTTGAACATTTATCTTCAAAATTCTCTTGTGAATTAGGGTTTCAAAAAAAACCTAGAATTTTACTTGAACCTAAACGATCTTGAACATTGACAGGTCTTCGAAAAATATATGAACATGGATAAATAATCTTCAAGAATGAATCTCTAACAATAACTAATACCGAATCTCGAACAAATCACGAACACAAAGTAAATCCTTAAGAATCGAACCTGCCCTAATACCATGTTAGAAATCGAGAATGCGAAGGCATAATATCAAAGAAATAGAATAAACATGATGAACATCGAGATTTTACGTGGAACCCTACTCCGTGAGGAGTGGGATGAAACCACGAGAGAGTACCTCAAAGGGTTGATTCTTCTATTGAAGTTTCTCGTCTGATACAATGGGTGTGGGACTTCTTATATAGCCCCCAATAAGTATCCAAGTTCCATAAATAGTAGATGTGGGACTAAACCACTGAATGTGGTAATTGGACTTGGAGGGATCCAATTACCCATCACTACATGTGACACATATACTCCAACAGTTTCTCATCTGATACAGTGGGTGTGGGGCTTCTTAAATAGCTCCAACTAAGTCTCCATGTCCCACAAATAGTAGATGTGGGACTATACCACTAGATGTGGTAATTGGACCTTAGAGGGATCCAACTGTCCATCACTACATGTAACATATATATTCCAACAAGTATAATCTCTCCACCTTATGATTTTCTCCTAGTTAGGCATCATATAGTACTTTAAAAAGGGGGAGAATTATTTTTCAAAATTTAAAATTTATTAAGGGGGAGATATGTTTTCAAAATAAAAAATGGATGAAGCTTTTTTATTTTTGAAAGGGGGAGAAGAATCGTTTTCAAAGAAAATCCTCTTTAAATGAAATCTTTTTGATATGTCAAAAGAGGGAGAAGAAACAGAGATGTCTCCAAGTTTTATTTATTTGTCATCATCAAACAGGGGGAGAATGCTAGTGTCCTGATTGTATACTAATTATATCATTATTTTGATGATAACAAATTTTTATGAATACAGATAACTCTGTAGATTTCATGACAAATTCACTCCAAGTATGAAGCATAAAAGTTGTGGACAAGCTGAAAGTTTTGGTTAAAGTGAGGAAGAAGAAAGAATATTTTTGTAATAGGTATATGTAAAAAGTCTCAAATATATATATATATATTTGTATGCATGTGTATCATGTAAGTATATTAAGTACATGCTATTATGATCGACCAACCTTCGTGATCTGATCAATCAAATACCTCTGATCGATCAACCTAATTGTCGTGATCGACCATTACTAATCGATCAATCCCCTTGACTTGATCGATCATCCATGATCGACTATCCGCCTTTTATGATTGATTACAATTTAAATGGAAACCTCCAATGTCTATATTATGACCGATCACCTTGATCTATATTATCGATCAACTTAAAATGATCGATCACCTTCCTTGCATGATCGATCGTGTGTATCAAATCTTAATAATTTCTTTCCGGATTTATTTTCAATGGCTATATTTTTGGGGGCTTGTCGTCATCACTATAAATAGGACCCTACACTCATTGTTGACAACACACATTCCAAGGCAAAGCCTCTCTCTCTCTCTTAAAGCTCTATTCAAGGTTATATCTCTCGCTCTCTACTTCAACATCACATCTTGAGAGCCAGTCGTCTGCACGCTTGGTTTGCAATTCCGTTATTTATTACAACATGTAATTTTCAATCTCATTATTTACATCGCATATTTATATTTGAGGCTATAGATTATTGCACTCTTTTCTTTCTTGTTGTAATGTAATACTTGGTGTTTTGATCTAAAGTGTATGTTGGTGGAAACGGTTATACTATTATTCCTAAGAACCCTAGGCTCTCTTATATAGAGACATCCCATGGGTAAATTACATAGGATGGAACAGAGAACATAAAAATAGCATAAAAGATACACCGACTATATAATTATCTCTACACTCCCCCTCAAGATGGAGCATAGATATCATCATGCTCAGCTTGGAAGTACACTTCTGGACGGTCCTCTGAGCAACGGTTTGGTGAAGATGTCGGTAGTCTGCTCCCTTGAACTAACATGTGAAGTAGAAATCAGGCCCTTCTGGATCATATCTCTAGTGTAGTGGCAATCTACTTCAATATGTTTAGTTCTTTCATGAAAGGCAGGATTATTGGCAATGAACAATGCGGCTTGATTATCACACTGTAGTTGCATGGGTAGAGGTACATCTATATGCAAGTCTTCTAGTACATCTCGAACCCACATCATCTCCGTACTTGCTTGTGCCATGGCCCGGTATTCAGATTCAGCACTCGATCTAGCCACAACTGTTTGTTTCTTGCTTTTTCAATAAATTAGAGAGCTGCCCACAAACACTGCAAACCGTGAAGTAGACTGCTGATCCTTAGGGCATCCTGCATAATCAGCATCCTCACATGCCGAGATAGATAAATTTGTTTCCTTTCTAAACAACAACCCTGTGCCTGGAGACGACTTTAGATACCTAAGTATCATATATGTGGCATCCATATGTTCTTTCTCAGTCCAGTGCTTCCACCCTCGGCGATGGCTGCTTCCAGAGGGAGAGGTGGTTCTTCTTCATTCCGTGATCGTGGACCTCATGGTTGAGGTGGTCGTTTTCGTCAGCCATGCACCTTTTGTCATCATACGGGCCATGCTGAGGATACAAGCTATTCTAAGCATGGATTTCCAGCCTCGACACGAGTAGCCGAGCATGTTGCATCTCCGTTGGCATCTACTTCGGATCAGAGGTTCAAGGAGCTTGTTGCGAGATTGCGAGATATTATGCCTCCCGTCTCTACAGATTCTCCAGGAGGGTCTTCGGATATTGCTGCTTCAGCTTCTGCCAGTACTTCTGCCACCGCTAGCACCTCAAGTAGTGCTTGTGCTTTTCCATCATGTTATAGTTCTGACGTCTCAAATTGGATCATGGACTCTGGTGCAACACACCATCTTCGCCGCGACAGAGACAGAATTATGTCATATGGGGAGATTCCGCCAGAGCGGTCAGTGGTAATAGCTGATAGGACTCATTCGCCCATTATTGGATAGGGGGGATTACTTTGTCGCCTTCCATGCATCTACAGAATGTCTTACATGCCCATGATTTTTCATTGAACTTACTTTCTATTAGTTAGATTACAAAGGATTTGCACCGTCGTGCTATATTTGACCCGCCTTCTCTTTAATTTAGGACATTCTAATGTGCAGGGTGATTGGTCGAGGCTCTGAGCAGGATGGTCTTTATCGTCTAGTTCGGAGTTCATATGCTGGCGTCTCCTCTCATGCAGCTAGATCTGTCTCTCCGTATACATGGCATCTACTCTTTGGTCACCTTCCCCTTTAGAAGATGCGTCATCTCTTGCCTCAGATTTCTCCGAGTTCTTCCTTCCGGTGTGAAGCCTGTCAGTTGGGAAAGCACCATAGAGCTAGCTTCCCTAGTCGTCAGTGTCGGAGCAGTAGCTCCCCTTTTGAATTACTTCATATCGATATTTAGGGTCCGAGTCGTGTCCCTGATCACCAGGGACACATGTTTTATCTTGTAGTCATTGATAATTTCTCTCGTTTGTCGTGGGTTTTTCTATTAAAGAATAAATATGAAGCAGGAGATGTTATCAGAAATCTTATAAATGAAGTGCAAAATGTTTTTTCCTCCAATGTGAAATATGTTCGTACTGATAATGCTTTGAAATTTTGCACTAGTTCTCTGACTTCTCTCTCACATTTTTTTCGTCAAGAGGTATTATTAATTAAACCACATGTGCATACACTTCTCAACAAAATGGTGTCGCTGAGAGAAAACATCGTCATCTTCTTGATATTACTCGAACCCTACTTATCCAGAGTTGTGCTCCTATTTCTTTTTGGGGGGATGGCATCCTTACAGCTTGTTATCTTGTCAATCGTATGCCGTCCTCGGTACTTGGTGAGAAAATTCCCCTTTCTATTGTTTTTCCAGGCAAGGAATTATCTCACTTACTCGTGTTTTTGTTGTTGCTTTTTTTCATCAGTTGTCTCCTGATCTTGACAAGCTCTCGCTTAAGGCTGTTAAATGTGTCTTTGTGGGTTACTCTAGGACTCAGGAGGGATACCGTTGCTATGATCCTGTGAACAGGAAATACTTTGTCAGTGCTGATGTTACATTCTTTGAGTCTGTTATGTACTTCTCTCTTGCAGGTGACAGGTTGGCCTCATCCACATCTAATGACGAGGTCTATGTTCCTCCTATTTTAGGTCCACCAACGTCCATTCCAGTTCCTGTGGTCACGCCAACACCGCCGCCACCACCACCACCGCCACGACCACCAAAACCACATGTCTTGCCATTACCAAAATATTATACACGTCGGTCGGGTCTTGCTCATGCTGCACGTCAATCATCCATCACGCGTAAGGTATGTCCAGATGTTATTACTAATGATGGGTCGGATAGTGTGCATGTACAGGGTTCATCATTGTAAGAGGAATGTGAACCGGCGAGTACTGTGGTTGATGATCAGGATGTCCCTATTGCTATATGGAAGCAGAAAGACACTTGTGCTTCATATCCTCTTGCCTCCTAAGTTTCCTTTCATCGTCTCACAGGGGACTTTTAGAGGCTTGCAGTGGCTTTGTCTTCCGTGGTGATACCACGGAATTATCAGGATGCTTTGAAGATTGATTGCCTGCGTTCTGCTATGGTGGAGGAAATGGCTGCTCTACAGTCACGGGGTACATGGAGCTTGGTCCCTGCTCCCTCAGGAGCATCTGTTGTTAGCTGCAAATGGGTATTCACTGTCAAGTATCATGCAGATGGTAGTCTTGATCGTTACAAGGCAAGGCTAGTGGCACGAGGTTTTACTCAGACATATGGCGTGGATTATATGGATACATTCTCTCTAGTTGCTCGTCGTTCCACTCTTCGTATTCTTCTATCAGTTGCTGTGGTACGTGATTGGCCCTTGTTTCAACTTGATGTTAAGAATGCATTTTTGTATGGCGATCTGCAGGAAGAAGTCTACATGCAGCAGCCTTCGGGGTTCGCCGCTGAGGGGGAGAATCATATGGTGTGTAGACTTCATCAAGCAATATATGACCTTAAACAAAGCCCGAGGGCATGGTTTCAGAAGCTTTCCCATCTAATTGAACTACAAGAATTCAAGAGATCAAATGCGGATCACTCGTTGCTCATTCAAAAGACTTCTAGAGGTGTGGTTGTCATCATGGTGTATGCTGATGATATTTTGGTTACATGAGATGATACTCAGGGGATAAAGATGGCAAAAGCATTTGGCCGTCAGTTTGTTACGAAGGATCTTGGTACTCTACGATACTTTCTGGGGTTGAAGTTTGCCAGGAATGCACAGGGTCTTGTGAGTTGTGATGACCCAAAGGAAATATATTACAGATATGCTTGTTGAGACGGGCATGGTTGGGTGTAGACCCTCAACTACTCTTATGGACCCCAACATGAAATTATATGATAATGATACAGAGGAAGTTGATAGGAGAAGGTATAGAGAAATGGTGGGTAAGCTTCTTTACATCACTATAACTCGACCTGATATTGCCTTTGCGGTCAGTCGAGTGAGCCAGTTCATGGAACAACCGAGACATGTACATATGGATGCCATATATATGATACTTACGTATCTAAAGTCATCTCCAGGCACATGGTTGTTGTTTTGGCTACATAATTATCTCTACAGTGTACAAAGAACTTGGTGTTTGATCCAAGTTGTGGGAAGTCTTTGATGTGTGATCCAAAGCATTTGTAAACGGTTGAATTATCAGTGATGAAATAACTCAAGATAGTGGAATAGTTGATTGATTTAGTCAATCAGCTATTCCCGTGTCAGGTGACTCACGTCATGATTTGTACCCGTTGGGGTTTCCATGCTAAAACCCTTGTCTCTTGTGGTTGTTCTTGATTTGTGGCTTGATTATTTTATCTGTGGTGATTTATTAGTGTTGTAAAAGTCACCCGACTGCTTTGATTAATAGGTTCGTCTAGTCTAGTTGGTGGGCCGACAAGAATATCTTCCACCATAATGTCACAATGAGTGTCTATCTTCATGTCTTCTCCAGCAATGCTTTGCCATTGTACCTCAGTTCTGCTCTTCGTTATCATCATCCTTTTCCAATACCCAACAATCTTGCACTCCATGCACCGATGTCTCGTCTTTCCACACTGAAAACAAATGTGATCGCAATCGCTGTCCCGAGCAAGATGACCAACCGAACCATAGAGAAAGTAGAAAACTCCAGTTTGAACAAGACTATTGTTCTCGAAAGAAATCGACCCCAAGTTTCTTACTTCCTTGCAATCGAGGACAGCTTCATTGACTACGTTGTCAACCATCCTCGGGAGTCTCTCCCTCCTCGTGAGTCTCCCGAGTCTTCTGAGCCTCCATCAAACAACCCTTCACAATATTTGTTGGGGTGAGGGTTAAAGGGATCTGTACCCAAGATCTATCTTATCGAGATAAAACATTTAATTCTTCTAAAGTTGGGTTAGATGTTATTCTTGCTCAATTTTCTTAAACTCAACTCATGTAGTAATATGGAAATGCCTTTTGTAAATATAAATGTTAGTTGCTCTTCAAATTTGATGAAGGGAGACAAAATTGTCTAGCATCCAACATCTTATGAATGAAATGTTTATCTATTTCCACATGCTTAGTTTGATCATATTGCAAGAGTGGTTGTTTTATTGTCACAATACAACCTCATGGGTGCGTTGGTTTAGCCCTACTTCTTGGAGTATAGTTTGAATTCAAAGTATTTGAGTAACACAAAGAGTCATAACTTGGTACTTGGTCTTTGCATTTAAATTGGTGCATTGTTTAACTTTTTTTCTTCACCATATATGAGAATTCATCCTAAATACATAGAGTAACCTGCAGTTGAATGATGATTATCAATCGATCTTGCCTTGTTGCATTTGTATATGCTTTGATCCTCTCATCCTTCCCCCATAACAGAGAACCATCACCCATGATTTTTCTTTAACTAGCAAATGACGTTGCAGATATCGTTCATGTGAGAAAGCATGCATGTTTCACTGTCATCATCTCCTTCGATAAGTATATCATCTACATAGATTGTCAAAGGCACCATTTTGCTTTTGATAACTTAACCTTTTTAAGTAGCAAATGATGTTTCACTATAATGTGCTATTTGTCATTGATAACTTAACCTTTTTATAAGTGCTTTGGATCACGCCAAAGGTTTTTTACAACTTCGGATCTGATGAATATGTGATTCATCACTTTAAAAGCTTAAAATAGAGCTCTATTCCCAAGTGATTAATTGCATTTATATATTATTATTGCATATTTATAATTCACAGATATGTAAATAATCCATATTTTAGCATTCATAATTGCAGTAATAAAAAGTCGGAATTTATGTGTAATTTATCACATATATATTAACATAATTTCCCTATTTTTCTTTATTTTCCACTAACTCCAAACCCAGTGAAATCAATTCCTTTGTTTACAAAATACGAACATAAATAAATGAAAAATATCAAAAAAATACTAGCTTGTATATTTGTCAAATAAAATCAAATCCTAAATTTGAGATAAAAAGCCACAAAGTCAAATATCTCTCACATGCAGTCTCTTATGAACCCCTACTCACTTTTGAATTAATGTACATTCAATTATCTGCAAATCAAGATCAAATTCAAAAGAATCAGAGTTCATATGTGAAACTTGGGTTTTGGGTCCTGATTGTATATTGTGTATATCGATTGATTTTGACTTATCATTTTATGTACAAAATTAACTCTTTTTAATTTATTTCCTTTTCATTTATTTCTTTGATTTATGTTTTAATGAGGTGTGTAAAAATCCAAATAAAAAATAACTCAAAAATAAATGAAAATGAATCATTCTTTTTGTATTTATGGTCTGTACATGAGTCCCTTATTTTTTTCTTTATTTTCTCAATTATTAAAAATATCGAAAAAAATAGATTAATATGTAAATATTTTTATTCTATTTATTTGATTTTATATTGATTTTATCTTATTTAAAAATCATAAAATATTGGCAAGATATAAAATTCCGGTATTCCATGCACATAGAATACCACCAAAAACACACTTTTTACAGATGACTTCTTTTGGTTTTGGTTCCTTAGCGAAAGTTGTAGATCTCATCGAGACGGACAATTTCATAACCTTTTTTATTTGAGTATTATTATTTTATTTGAATTTTCTTTGATTTTATTTTTGATTTTTGTGGAGGTGACACGTGACGGCTCTTGGAGTCGTCATGTGCCCCCCACTTACATCCTTAACCTCCTCTTTTATGGGTTGTTGGATGAAGGGTGCTTCATCCAACAACAGAGTTTATTTATTTATTTATTTATTTTCCTTTCATTTTGTCATTTAATTTTTTGCCATGCAACCCACCCTCGATCGTTCGATCTCGGTCGATGGAACAATCGAGGACCTGTCTCCTTCCCAACCACTGGATCCACTGTTAATTGCGAGAAGGCCCTGCTCCCTCTTTCTTCAAGTGACAGCTGAAGCCCCATCGATGTCGAGCGACTATGACCTAATCTCTTAGGGCGTGATCCAAGGCTTTCTTGGGAGCCTTGCAATAACATCTCTGAGCTGCTGTGGAGCTCCCCACATCGTCGGGTCGAGCAAGGACGACGACCAAGCCTCTGCTCTGGCCGACTCCCCAGGCACCCCTTTCACCTATGTGCATATTCCTCTCAGGTGACCCCTTCCTCTTCAATTCCAAGTCGCTACTTTCTCTGCTATTTCTTCCCTTGTCTGTTGTTATTGTCTTATTCTGAGTGACCTGATCATCACATCCGTCTACTCAACTTTGAAGCATTCCCCTTCTTCGTCACAACCTCTTCGTGCCCGTCATCTCAGTTCTTGCAAAGGGATGAAACTCCTGAGGTCCCCATCTTCTTCACCTCGGCTCGGATCTCCATCCCTTATTACCATTCCCCTCGCCTTCACCTTATTATTGTTAACCCTACAGGTACCTGTGGTCGAGTCTCTCCAAACGATCCATCTTGAGCAGCAACGAGGTTCAACATACCAACACCAAACCAGAGGATTCTGAGCAGCTTCACTTCTTGATCTCGATCGTGTGTCGATCGAGTTGCCCATCCCGAGCCACAATCATTCCACCTTCACCCTCACGTTCATTCGTTACTAGCTCCAGCTCCGTTGTACCTTTCACGTCCTCCACTAGCAAACCGAAGCAGCACAGCTCGACTTCTTGAGCATTTAGGTCCAAGCTACAGCTCCCGTTCGATCAAGAACGAGAGGCATCTGAACCATTGATCCACTCCCATAACACAGTCGTTGGATCACGCGTCATTGGACGATCTAGATCGTCCCCGAGCTTGCAGCCGAGCCTCAGCCTCTGCGCTAGCCAAAGCAAACCTCACCTGCCATGTGGAGGCGCGACTCCAGAGCTCCCTCCCAGGCCACCCCTGGGCACGTGCCATGCACGCACGATGTGTGCATTTTGCAATCAAGCCGCTGCACTTCTGGAGATTCACACTTTGCCATCTGCCAATCTCGGGAGGAGCACCACCAGCTTTAACTAGGACTCCAAGCTTCGCAGGTGATGACGACACCTCCGTTGTGGTGTGATCCGAGACGGTAACATCATCTCGCCGCGGGATCTATTGAGCTCGCCCAACTCCGATCAGTCGCTCTGTCGAGCAAAGATATGAGGCTCATCTTCGAGCTTCTTCCCCAGGAAATTTGATTGTACCCAACCTCAGGCACCCATCAGGTATCCTTCTTCTCCTTTATCCCCTTATTTCTTTCTTCTTTGTTACTTTCTTGTTCTCTTCTCCGTAACCTTCCCCCCTTTCGTACTGAACCCATTTCAGATATGAGATCAGTCCTTGACGACCACCCCATCTTTCTCACCGCCTTCCACATTCTTGTTCTACCTCGCGCAAACTTCCAACTCCGGCCAAATTGTGGTCGGAGGTTAGCTCAACTCCTCCATTCATCATCGACTCGGGAGCTTTCTGCCCATCTTTTTTGCCTAATTGCCGACTGGATCCCTCTAGATTCGAGTCATCCTACTCATTGCAGGTACTCCGTAGATGACGAGCATCAGTAAGGCAAGGTCGTGTGTTGACCAAGGCGCTCCGCCGAGCACCATCGGAGGATGGGGATACCATCCCTACCGCATTAATCAATCAGAGAAGGAAGAAGAGGACATCCCACATACAATTGCCGCTTGAACTAGATGGAGCAGTACCTGTAGCAGTCCTTTGCCATCCGTCTATGTAGCATCAGATGCTCACGAACTTGCCGCGTCGTCGTTGCCGAACATTGACTCCACGCCTCATTTTCGAAGGCACAAAGCATCACGAAGGACACATGGAGGCTTGAGAACCTGAGCCAAAGCCTCCGCCCGAACCTCAGCAGCGGTCCACGCTGCACGTACACGAGGTGCGGTGAATTTGCATCTCAAGCCCTTTCCTTCCTGGAAGATTACGCCAACCCAACAATATGCCGAGCACATCCCCACCTAGAATAATTGCATAAAAACCCCAAGCGTATTTGGTAGTTGCATTCAGCTCTTTTGCACATTTGTTTATGCTCATTTTATTTCTGTTATTACTTTTAGAACCTTGTGTTCAAGTACTAATTTGAACCTTCATTTTGCATCTATTTTGAATTTCAAAATTTGCATTAATGATGACCAATTAATTCTCTATCGTGTGAGGATTTGAATTTATTTTTATGAGCTTTGATTGGTTTATTAAAATTAGATTGGTTTAAATTAGCATATTTTACCCAATTTCATATTTTTAATTCATATTAAATTACTCCTTGCTTCGAAAATTCCTCAAAAATCGTTGTGTCTAGGATTGATTGCTCTCTGTAATGTGCCCAAAAAATCACATTATTTGCATGCATATTTTTTCCTAAAAAAATAAATTGGTGGATTGAGTAATTGAATTTTAATTCCCTATAAACTTATTATTTTGAGGATATGAAATTTTTCCGGGATACCTATTCATTAGGTACGTCTTGGATAATTTTGTTTTCAGGAAGTATTGAGAGTTGGTATTTATTAAAACTAAATTACTGTAGGACACCAATTTTGCAATCCTTAATTCACAGAAAATTTATTTTACACCCGAAAAATTATAAAAATTCACAGTAGCTTAATTTTGCATGCATTGACATTCTAGCCAATTTTTAGGATTTTTGGACATCATTTGATTAAAAATTTGTAATTAGACCCTTGGACTTAGCCACATATGCATTTCATTCATTAATTGCATAAAAAATCTTAAAAATGCTCCCTTGAAAATCTAGTCTCTAAGTTATCTGAAAATCAATCAAAGAAGATAGTTGCCTCCCTTTGATCAACATTGGACTTGCCCCGGTAAAATGAAATACAACCGCTTGTGCATTTATTTAACATTAATTAAGCGATTTTTGATCAATCCTAGATTGCCTAACTACAACACAATTCAACATAATTAGCAAGGGTGGTTTTGCGGGTTTGTCAGGATCACACACTAAACTTTGTACATTAGGACAATGTTTTGGATCCCTTGCCCGTTGGGCCAACCTTCACTCTGGAATTTGAGGGTCACACCCCCTTCTTTGAGAGACCGACGAGACATGGTATATACTCTCCATTGTACATACAAGATGATGTCCTACTATATATGATGGCTGAGACGATAGCTAGTAACATCAAAATTGGTCATGCCATGTTCACCCTCGGATTTCTAGTCGAAATTGGGGCATAGTTGAGGCCACATAGATAGCAGCAAGCTTTTGAAATAAAACATAATGATGTGCCAAGAATACAACCACCCAAAATCTTTATATTCATAATTTAAGTATGGCTATTACAAATACCAAGAATCCCGCAAGATTTTGGTGTGCTAACATTTTATATCAATCACCTTTCTGCACGAAAGATAATTCCGATATTTTATAAACATATTGCTCACAAAAAGGCTACAGTCCTAGTTTGGATCGGGTCCGGTTAAGCATACTGCTGATCTACAACTTGTCGAAATCATATTCATATTTGCCATCTCCCAAACTTCTTTGGAGGTCGTGCATTCAAAGAAAATGTGATCCATATCCTTAATTGCCTCGGAGCAATACTGACAAGATCCATCCGTCCCCTAGATAAATCTGGCCCTCTGAGCTCACGTCGGCATTTGGTCTTTCTCATCAATCATATGAACACTTTGACGAGTAAAGTCATCTCCAAGGGTGTCTAGATTACATGGCACTATACCAGGATCAAAGATTATGATCTCATACAAGGCCTTGTATGCCTTTCGATCGAGAAGTGTCCATCTCGAGGGCAATGGCGAGTTTAACAATAGGCTTCGTAACCGCAGAAAGATCCCCCTCCAACAATAGGAATCATCTTACCCTCTGATTCGAAAGCTCCCACGGAACCGGGGGTACTGACTATCTCCATCCCGAGCGTCTCCAATAACCCTAACATTTGCTGCGAGGGCGAAGAGGCTTGGAAAACGATAGCAAAGCCTACCATGCCCATTCCAATCGTCCGACCAGAAGCAAAAACCTCTCCCATCTTGAAAGGTTGGGTTAAAAAAACATGTAACCACATGTAACAACACACAAACGTCTTTCCAAAAGGTCGACGATGTGCATGTTGTCGCCTTCTGCCATGAGAACTCTGTTGGCACACCATAAATACCACCTAATATATACATCAATCGATTCGAACCATCACCCTAGATCTGCGAGATCCATTTAGTCAACATGGCTTGGTTTATTTTCAACTCACCAAAGGGATCCCATGTATGTCGTCTATGCCATCCCAAAAAATCTATGCAATAAGTTATCTAAACCACCCCAAACACTAGCATGCACTAGGTGAATGGAGAGAAAGAACAATGGGATAGCAGAAAGCACCACCTTTAGGAGCATCGGACATCTTCCTTGTAACAAGCAAAAAGCACAACCCAACCATCTTTTGCTCCATCTTCTCTATCACCGATCCTCAATCGCATTGTCGCAACCGACCACATACCAAAGGGAGACCCACATAGTTGATTGGAAGTGATCCCCTCTGAGGATCAAGGGCTGCCATACATGTCTCAATCTCCGCCTCTTCCTTTCTGAATGGGGAAACACCAATTTGTCATAATTAATTCGCAAGTCAAAACCGTACTGAATATGTTCAACAATGTAGGGACATCCTTTGCTGTCATACACCCCCTTCCACAAAGAAAATAATATCGCCGACATACCGAAGCAAAGGAACCATTGTATTATTTCACATAAGGGATGTGAGCTTTATCCATGTATTATTTATATACGAGACTTTATAGATTGTTGTAATCTTTTCTTTATTGTTGTATTGTAACACTTTTGATTCAAGGTGTACAAAGAACTTGATGTTTGATCTAAGTTGTGGAGAAGTCTTTGGTGTATGATTCATAGCTTCTGAAAACAGTTGAGCTATCCGTGGGGGAATAACTCAAGATAGTTGAAAGTTGATTGCTTGGCCAATCAAGAAATCCCGAGTCAGGTGACTCATATCGTGGTTTTGAGTAATATGGTAAACGTATACAACTTGGTGCTTTTGAGTAGAATTTCACATTCGTTGTAGTCCCAGCCGACATCTTTTGTGAATTGTGAGTCCTATCACTTTCAAAAATATCTAAAGACAAATATCTGCTGTGATGCTGAACATTCGATTGGAAAGGTCTTGTTATACTGTTACCAGAAAATCTGTTCTATAGCCTTTCCGATAGCACAATCTCAGAGTCTATGCTGACCTAATTGCCGCATCGGTTCTTTGTAGCCGCATGTGCAGGGAGTTGTTGGGGTCCTCATCACATCACATGGCTATGGCCCCATACATGTGGATTATTGAATGCCCTTTTATGTTTGATGATACCATATTTTCCTATTTGAATGCTAAACTTGTGATTAGCTGGAGACAGGGTTATGGTATCTCTACCTGCCGCTGTTACCCTTTTTTCTTGGGTTTTTTTATCACTTATGCTCTTAACTTCTACAATATCGGTTATAACCCTCCCTTTCTTGTAATATTAAGTGTATTCCCGACTTCTTACAAAATTCACAGTATTGTCCTTCTATTATAGTAAAATAGAGCCATAACCGATATTACAAGAAAAGGAGCATAACTGATAAATAAAAGGTGATAAAATCCCTTTTTTCTTTAGGTTTATGTTGCTTCTCTTTCCCGCCACGTATTCCACGATAACTAGTGCCTATTCTTAGATTATTTAATTCATATATACTAAACTTCAGAACAACAGTGAGATGCATTAATCATTATTTTAACTTGTTCTCTCGGTCTATTCCCCCATTGTTTTAACTTTAAAACAACGAATAGTGAAATTGGGTGTATTTTGATCCTTAAATACTCCGAAATTTTCATCGTTATTAAGTGCGATGATTTTATGCTTAAGTGTAAATTACTTATTAGATAACACAATGGGATATATTGAGTTCAATTGCTTATCACTGAGGTTGCTACAAGTAAAACCGATGGATACTAGAATTGCTTCGTTATTTCTACAAATTTCCTTTCCCTTAAAAATATAAGCATTTGGGGCTCCACTTATCGATCACATGCCATTTACTTGTTATCTGTCCATTGTGACGAGGGATAAGGAATAAGGAGGAAAAGTGGACAAGTGGGATTTATTCATCATTCTTGTTTGATTGATTAGTTTGAGATTTTATCCTTCATCCAAACGGGTCAGTGGATGCTACGAGAAAAAAATAGAGCTCTCTATTTGCTCGCGATTAGAGAGGTCTCTGATACATGCATCCATTAAAAAAAGGATTTTTATCAGTTGTGTCCCTATGAGATATCGCAATTTTAGTTATGCTCCTCTCTTTTTGAGAATATCTGTTGTGCCCTCGACTTCTTGTTGATCTATCACTTGTGCCCCTCGGGGTAGTGATCGTCCATAAAGAACACAAATAGACGTTAGCTTTGAGGATACAAATGGAATTAAATTTAGAAAAGAGGTCTGAAAAGTCTCCTACATCCTCTTCCTCCTCCCCCATCTTCTTCCTCTTCCTCCATTCTCTTCCTCAGACCCAGCTCCTCCCTCTGCCCCCTCCGACCCTGCTGCTCCTCCACCCCGAGCTCTCCTGCAGCCTCCCCTGAGCCCCTTGCTTCGCCCCCGACCTCCCCACCTCTGTCCTCGACCTCTCTCTCCCCCCAGCCTCCTCTGTCACTCCCTCCCCACTTCGCCCCCATCGTTCCCGCGTCACCCCTCCCTACTTTGCCACCGTCACCGCCGTAACTCCCCATCTGCTGCGAGCTCCTTCCCCTCACATCCCCATCGCCCTTGCACCTCCCCTCCACCCCCAGTTCCTATGTCACCCCCTCCTCCCCCTCTGTCCCCATGCCCCCCTTCCGTCCCCGACCTCCCCCTCCCAACTTCCCCACTGTCGCCCCTGCACCTCCCTATCTGTTGCGAGCTCCTCCCTCACACATCCATGTTGCCCCTGCACCTCCCCTCCGCCCCCATTTCCTCTCGTCACCCCCTCCTCCCCCTCCCTCCTCCGCCCACACGCCTCCCCTTCCTCCATCCCCGACCTCTCCCTCCCTACTTCACCCCCAGTCGCCCCCACACCTCCCCATCTGTTGCAAGCTCCTCCCCCGCACATCCCCATCGCCCATGCACCTCCCTTCTGCCCCCAGTTCCTCCCGTCGCCCCTGCACCTTCCCTCCGCCCCTAGTTCCCCCCGATTGAAGGACATCATCGGAGCAAAGCTCCCTTCCCCCATCTTCCTCGTACAGGATTCCCTTCCCCTGTTCACCTCTCTGAAACACCTCACCATAGGTTGTGATCGAATGACATAAATAAATGGAAGCGATTCGTAATGGATTGGGAATGGGTTTGGGAACAAATGTGCAGACAAAATAGCATAATGGACGGAACAAATGTGTAGACAAAATGGAGGAGAATGTTGTATGCTGAAACAGGAGAACCTTCAGTATTTATTTAGTTAAAATATTTTTTTGATTCATTGATTCGTAAAAGTTCATTGAAAAATTCAATAAAAGTCACCAGTTCATCCGCAATGAGTGTTATATCCGTGAAATGTAAAAATTTTAGCGATTTGATGGATGTATGAAGGTGTAATTAAGAGAGAAATTATGAAGAGAAAAGAAAAAGAACAAATAGAGGAAGAAGAAGAAGTTTGGACAATTATACCCCTCTTAACTACACCATGGTTTGAAAAAACCGTGATTAAGTTCAACTCATTGACGGTTAGACTAACGGAGGGGCACAAGTGATAGATCGGCAAGAAGTTGTGGGCACAACTGATATTCTCAAAAAGGGAGGAGCATAACTGAAATTGTGATATCTCAAAGGGGCACAACTGATAAAAACCCTTAAAAAAACAACTTTATTCCATCTCTCCTCTCTCTCTCCCCCTAAATATTTAGTGAATACACCCATCCCTAAAAAACCTTAATGAACATAATATCTAAGTAAGTGACATCCATCCCCTCTATTTCCATCAACTCTGCCCCTTGAGTCCATATTATATTCAAATTATCCCTCATACCTACGGCTCTCTTTAAAATTAAGTTTCAAGGGTATTGAACTGATCGCATCGCCTCCTAATCTCTCCGTCCTTCCCCATCTTCACGCCGAGCTCGGTCAGCTTCACCATGGCTTTCACGAAATCCTCAAAGAAGAGGGTTTGGTTCGCCCCGTACATTTGGGCGTACGGCCTAGTCCTGGGATCCGTCCACAATGCAGTATCCGTCGCAAGCAAGCCTAGACCCTTAGGCATGTTCTGGTAGTACATGTTGTCGAACTTGTTCGGAGACATGATATCCATGAAGGCCGCAACGGTGGGTCGGTTCTGATAATCCGCACATGCCGACCGGAGGCCCTCTGCGTACCGTGGGTTCAGGGTCGGATCAGGGACCTTGTTGAACAACCTGTCGCATCGCAGAAGAAGGAATCATAATAACTGATTATAATTCCAATTAGCTAACACAGTTAGATCAGATGAAAATCAATATTAACAGTTTGCTTTGGTGGTTTGAGCACTAGAGATTACTGTCAAGATATCAATACGTCTCCGTGAGTTGATCACGAGCTCCTGATGAGCACAACGGCTATATTTATGCCATTGGGCATCGGTGATTCCTATGTGTCCTTTTCGCTGAACGTTTGCAGCCGCACATTTTTTAATGCTCAAGCGTAGCCGTCCCATATAATGGTCAAACTATAGTCCAAACAAATAGCTTCGATGTAATAAATTCAGTCCCCGAAATTCGAGTTTGTACAAATCAATTACCTCACATCATCTACGGTTCGTGAGTGTGTTTATAACGAATGATGTGATTATAGTATATGACATCTTTTTATTGTTTCACTAGTCCGTCTTGCTCAAGAGCATAGTTAGACTTGTGTTTGAGTGTTTAATCAAGCATAAATTACAAAAAATGGTCTCAAATATGTGTAGTTTCCAATAAGAAGCCTCGGTTCTCGAATGTAACTAATTGAAGCCTAAACTTTCAAGGCTCTTAATTTGGAAACATACAGTTGGGATCATTTATAGTTTGGAATTTTTACACCCATAACCCTGAGGGTTCGTTTGGTTGCAGGGTTGGGCAGGGTTGGGATGGGTACTATTCACAAGGTACCCCCTCCTCACAGTTTACTATTCACCCAGCCCTGTGAATAGTACCCAACCCTGCCCAACCCTGCAACCAAACGAACCCTAGTAATTTTGCAATAACATTTATAATCTTGTATAATCGTGAATTAATGAGAAACCCTGCGTAATGGTTAACTCTTACATGACATAACCATGTGGTATGTTTTGTTTGAGATGACTGTTATATTTGACGATTTTCCGTTAAAAAAGATAAAATTACCCCTAATACTCATTCTTATTTGCAAAGCAAGATATCACATTCTATCTCCATCATTTTGGAGGGGTTGGCGCTCGTCACCATCCATAGCGTAGTGAGGGGCCTCCTTGCGTGCAAGAGCCTCCGCCTCCTACGAGGTCACCACCATCGCAGGTCATCCGGGAACCTCCCCCGCTTGCAAGCTCCCTCTCCCCCTCGGACCCTGCCTGCAAGCTCCCCGGGGACCCTATCGACACGCCCTCCCCCTCGATCGACCTCTGGCAACCCCTGTTGACCACCCCCGTCGTCGCCCTCCACCATCGTCAAGCCCCAACAATGCCTTGCTCCTTGCAGGCCCCTACCGTCGACACTCTCATCCCCGCCACAGCCTTCCACGTTGATTGCAGGTGTTGCCTCAAGAGAAATGGGTGGGATACTTTTTTATTTAGGTTAATCTCAGTCGTTAGATCATTGATTGGTTAAATTAACTCAATCATCTGTTAGAGTTAATGAAGTAAAGTAACTGAAGATTATGAGTGTAAGACGACACACTTATTCAGAGCCTTGAACGTAATTCACGATTATACAAGATTATGAATGTTATTACAAAATTACTTAAGATTATGAGTGTAAAAATCCCTTATAATTTTACAACTCATATCTTTTCCTAGATGCACAATCCAATCTTCGTAAATAAATAGTCCGAGGGTTTTAAGTTTTTTGATCAATGGATTCAATTGTTTTTCCCGATGGGTAATAATTGCAAATTGGAATCACGGGATGATTAGAGTGGAGAATAACTACCTGGAGGCGAACTCCTTGCAGTGGGCGAACCCGACGGTGTGGGCGCCGGAGAGGGCGACGAGCTCCTGGACGGAGAACCCCCGCCCCGCGAACATCGTGAGGATCTCCGCCACGGAGGAGTTGGACCTCGGGAGGCGCGGGGGGATGTCAGCAGCGCGCGAGGTGAGGGAGTCCCTCCGGCCGAGTCGGATCGGCACGAAGGGGCCGCCGAGCATGACGAGGAGGTCCCGGGCGGCGAGGGCGAGTACGTCGGCGCAGGATACGACGCCGGGGCATTCGAGCTCGAGGGCGGTCTTGATGCGGACGATTACGTCGAAGGCGTCGCCCGGGAGGGAGAGGTTGATGTCGGCGTCGCGCTCGGCGGTGTTGAAGGGGTTGGTGGAGACGAGGACGGAGGCGTCGCAGCCGTTGGGGAAGCAGTCGTGGAAGAGGAGGCGGAGGGTGCCGGCGGCGGTGGTGGGGGAGGAAATCTGCTTGTCGGTGACAGTGCGCTGGACGACGTCGAGGAGGCGCGGACAGGAGGAGCGGTAGAAGGAGGGGGAGAGGGGGAGGGAAGAGGAGACCGGAAGGAGGAGGAGGAAGAAGAAGAGCAGCATTGTGGGTTTGATTTGGGCGGAGGAGGTGAGTTGCTGGATGGGGGGTGTTGGGGGGTAATGGAACGAACGTGGGCTCACTGGGCTATCATATAAGGAGCAGCACCATTGTGTGTGCGTGAGGGTGAGTACAGTTTAGAGTAAATTATATATAAGTCCCTGAACTATACCCTCATTTTCAATAGGAGGGATAATGAATAAGATTCGATGAGAAATACATAATGACGGTAAATATAATGGAAGTTGTAATCATGATGTTACCATTTATCACGTGATGATTGTGAAAAGACAAGAATACTAGGTAACACTATGGTATCCAATCCTTTAGATTTTGGCTAATGCAATTTGGATGCATATTTAATTGATTTTTATGTAATTTACACTTTACTTTAGTATACAGAGAGTTGTTTTCTTTTTATTCTTAATGAGTTTTCTCCTTCGACTGACTGTCGCGAGAAGTGGTTGAACACTGTTATATATTTTATATTCTTCTTCTTTATCTTCACGTGTTTGGGTGGTGAGTGATTGTACATATGTTTTTTTACCCCTCTTCTTTCCTCAACATAGTCGACTCGGCCCTCATGACTTGATTCAACCTCCGTTATTTCAGAACGGTGAAATAAGCATCGCTGACTTAGTTTACTCTACTTAAGATATTATCACATAATAAGTGCATGTTCTCAGTGCCATCCCTGACATTTCTTGGGCCCTAGGCAAAAGAAAATAATGGGCCCTTAACCATTTTTCGGGGAATAATGTGCTCTTATGGAATCCCACTAAATTTTGAGCTTTCACATTGAGTTCACATTCGATTCCATAAGGGCCCATTTTTCGGTAAGTTGTTTCATCAAAAATTTGATTTTATAAGGGCCCATTTTTGGTGAGTTTTTTTTTACCAAAAATTCGAATCTATAAGAGTCCAATAGGACATATATTATTTTTCCTAAACTAAAGATAGAAGAACATGTAAAAATGGGCCCCCAAAATTGGTGGACCATAGGTCATTGCAATCACAAACTACCCTCATGGACGACCCTGCATCATGTAGACTATTCACTTACTCGTCGACCTAGAGGGACGGGTGGTGATCTCTGCTTAAAGGAGCTGGGATAACCGGAAGGAAATATATTCGGTCCCTTGAAACTTAAAGAGTGCATGTAGACTATTCACTTGCTCTAGAATAAGCACTTATTTTGATGGCTTATTTACTCTTATCTCGCAATCAAATGAGAGCTAAATATTGGTTATCATTGAAATACTTCTTGGTCACGCATATTGGGTACATCCATATGAAAATTAAATATATAACATTTATACACCATCCAATCAATCAAATTCTTCATAGGGCATATCTTGGTAGGGGAATACGAATTGGAATAGGTCTTTGTTTCCCTCTTCCTTTATTCCTCCTTATCCACTCTCTTATTCCTTTCTTACCGCATTCCTCCTTATCCACTCTCTTATTCCCATTCACATCTTCCCTTATTCCTCCTTATCTACTAACTTGTAACCTGTATTCCTTATCCCTCATGTGCCAACCGAACAGAGAATATCACTTCCGTATCCTTGTTCCGCATTATATGTCGATTCTTATCCTTTCAGCCGAATAGGAATAGTGCTTATTCCCCACCCTTATTCCTACTTATCCCCGCAACAAACGCCCCCTTATTGTGTTGTTGACATGTACATATCATCTTTCTTATTCTTGATGGAATACTTATTTATATGCAAAAATTAGTAAAAAAAATAACACCTTAAATATCCTAATCAAAAAAAGATTGAGGTGTCCTTAATATTTTTCAATTTGTATATTGGTTGGAATGGATTTTTTACAAGAAAAGTTTTTTATGCTATATGATTTCAAAGATAAATTACAAACAACATAACATTGAAATAGGAGACAAACAGGCTACAAGCTGTGTCGCTAGTTCTTTTGAAAATCATTCTAAATACTACATCCATAAATCTATGAACCATAACATTACTAGTCATGACTTTTTGGAACCTATTCAAAAGCTCAACAGCTTCTGGTGCTAAGAATCCAAAAGTATCAAAATCAAAATGGTCATATGAAGGCATGATGATTCTCAGTGCACGCTTTCTCGTTCTTCACCACTGTTGCTGAAGCAGTTTTAAGATCTGCATGCCCCGCTGTGAAGGTCCCACTCTTCTGCCCCACCAACGAAAAAACTTCTATCAAATCTACACAAGCCTGTTTACCCATCCAAAAATCAAATATCAGCATGTCTAAGTGTGGATCTTCCCTCCTGCAGATCAGTTAAAAAGTTCACAAGCGCCTCTTAATTAGCAGCAACACCTGCACGTCTGAGAACATCAAATAAACATCTTTAACAAGATGGTGTCTATAATTAAAACCTAGAAGCTCCCTGCAATGAATTGCATGATCCCCAAAAGTATCTATGCATGCCTTACGGCAATCTGGACATATCTCATAAAATGGAAATAAACGAATCATGTGGCTTATCTGAGAAATTGCACGAGATGTCGTCCTCGACGATGCAGGAGCGGATGTAGAGCAACTCGAGGGTCATGGCAAAGGACAACCAGGTCAATCCAGAGGTTGTGATCCCCACGATGCCCTCCAGCGTGAGGACATGCACAGATTCGCTGGGGTGCCATCCGATTGCCTCGAACATGGCATTCTCGAGCCTCAAGCGTGCGAGGCTCACACGGGTGAGCAGAGGGGCAGAGGAGGAGCATGGGGTGGAGGAAAAGTAGGAGGGCGGAGGAGGAGCAAGAGGTGGAGTAGTAGCAAGGGGCGAAGATGGGAGGCCGTAGGAAGACGTTGGGGTGGAATGGGAGGGGGAGGAAGGGGATCCGGGGGAGGAGGGAGCGGTGGAGGAGGGGGAGCCATAGGAGGAGGTTGGGGCAGAGGGGAGGAGCTGGGGCGGGGGGAGGAGCTCGGGCCGGAGGAGGGGAGGCGCGGGGGGCGGGGAGGAGCTGGGGGCGGATGGGAGGAGCTGTGAGGCGGAGGGGAGGAGCTGGGGATGGTGGGAGGAGGCGATGGAGGAGCTGGAGGCTCTGGAGGAGGAAGAGAATGGGGGAGGAAGTTGAAGAGGATGTGCAAATGATCTTCTCAATTTTTTAAAAAAAATTTAATTCCCGTTGTGTCCCCAAAGTTAACCTCTATTTGTGTTGAGATGGAAATCGACTAATTCAATAGGCACAAGTGATAGACCGGGAAGAAATCGAGGCTACAAATGATATTCCTAAAAAGAAAGGGACATAAATTTGTAATATCTCGGAAAAGCACAATTATAAAAATCCTAAAATATTTCCATGTTTGTTCATAACTCGACCAACAAGATCTGTTTCTCAATCCCATGATTTCCTTTGAATTTTAGGTGAAAGTCTTTATCACACGATGGCTACGAACTTTCACATGAGAAGTATTGAATGTGCACGTACTTATTTTTTTGTCTCAACTTTCTATTTCCCCCAAATGGAATGGACTCCAATCGTTGAGATCTATTGCACTTCGGATGCAAACGGATGTCGATTGGGAATGCAAAAGAAACGATACCGATATAGATGATATTATATATATATATATATATATATATATATATATATTAAATACAAATATGGATACAAATATTGACGGATATGAAAAGTGTATTATTATATCTTTAAAAAATAAATATGGATGTAAAACGATATTTGTAATACACGTTTTGAGTATTTGTGAGTTTTGTAGAATATGACAACACTATGCTTTTGAATGTTATCAAGTGTTATTTCAAGGAAATATTGAATTGATAGTGTTTACACTATACGTTTGACACAGTCAATAGATTCGCCTTGATGCAACAATTTTATTGAAACTTGTTTTGTATAAATCAGAGACCATCTTGAATAATTATGACTTTAAAAGGTTCTTTGGATTTTGAAGCATATCCAACATATTACCACATCTAGTAATCTGGAAGTTTGGTAATAACTTATAAGTAGAAGAAGTCACTACTAGTATAAGGCCCACAATGTTATAGATTTATACTCATTATACCATAATCACATCATTAAGACTAATTAAGCGTGATTAGTTACTAATTACCCGTCATTAGTGATAACTAAGTGTCATTAGAAAAAGGACATATGGAGGGGAAATCATGGGACACGTGTCATTATACATTCAGGACAAGTGTCAATACCCAAGATTACCATGTGTCATCATTCTAAGACTAACACATGTCATAGTGTAGCCTCTTGCTTGGGCAACAAGTTCTCTCATGCATAAGAGACTAGTAGCATGATATATGGATGGCAAGTGTTGCCATGTGTCTTCATACATGGAAGAGAGGCAACATATGTCTTAGAGCCTCACTTACATGTTAACACTTGTCACACATGTAAAGGAGTTGGGGGCCTATATATACCCATAACCCCCCATTCCATTCACTCCATCCCACACCCCTCTCACCACCTTAGAGCCACAAGGCTGTCGAGGTTGCTGGAGGAGCACGATAGGAGTTGTGTCGAAGCTCTGCCGGTTAGCGAGAACACGATAAAAGTCATAACGAGGTTCTGCCAGCCATCAAGCGGTAGTATTCGAATCTGAGACGGTTATACATAGTATCCACTAAAGAAGGCGATCCCGACTCGAGTTAGATAGCAATCAGGTGAGGGATTCTCAAGCGCTATTTTAGAGCAATAATCTTTAGATTTTTATGCATGGTTTTGAATAGCAAGTATGCAATTGTGTTTTCTAAAACATTTACATATGAATTGCAAGTACCATACAATTGATATGAAATCAGGACTTTAGAACGTATTGCAGACGTCGTTTCAAGTGTTTTATCATTATAGCACGTTTTTAAACATTTTTGTTCGTTGTAGAACATGAAACATAAGTTTCAGTACTTAGATTTGAGCTTTTTATATGAGAAATATGTTTTGCACAGTTACTATGCAATATGGATCGGTTTTTAAGTTCTTAATAGTTTCCAGTTGTAAGAATATGCATGTTATGACAGATTATTTTATGTTCATGAATTAGTTGTTATAAGCACGAATTAGCAAGAGTACGGATTATTAGTGACAAGAAAAGAATCAGAATCAGAAAGTAAGCACCATAGTAGCTATTTTATACAATTCGTGACTAGCCATTAGATATGGTGATGTCATTAGATATGACCCTCAAACAACCATTAGATATGGTAAACCATTAGATATGGTATCAAGAGGACTTTGGGTCCGCATTCTGTATACATATAGGCTTTGGGTCGTATGCAGGGTGTTTTTGGTCTTTGGGACCGTCTGCGCGTATGACTTAGCTTTGTTTCAGCGTTCATGAGTTGATAATTTAGCCACAGTGGTGATTAGTGCAAACAGCTTGATGGTGATAATTATGTTTCAGTTTATCTTCTTTTGAAGTAATATCAGTATTCAATTGCAAAATTAGCATTTTGTTTTTATGTGATTACTGTTATAAAGTATGTTGCAAGTTATTTCAAAGTATTCAACAAAAGTTTTTGGTATGATGCTCATATTTCAACTTTTAGCTATATGTAAAAAGCTTTAGATCCTTTCACTGGGTCTAAGCTCATAAATGGGTTTAGACTCATCCCTTTATATTATAATTATGTACAGATCACCAGAATCACAACCAGCAGGGGAAAGAACTGCTTATACTAGGAGGAGGTGGCTTTTGATTTTCGTTGTTTTTTTTGTAATGACTGTTGTTTTGTAAGGAGTTGTAATAGAACTGGTGTAAGACACTTCTGTGTAATGTCTACTTGATATACAAAGATGATATATTTGATGAGATTGCCACATGTGTACTTTGAGGAGAAAAAAAAGCAGATTGATCTTTGTCACGGCACGTCCAGGTTAGCGGGACGGGTCGTGACAACTTGTGGTTTCAGAGCAAAGGTTTTAGGATCTTGAGAAATTTTAGGAGTTGATCTATTAATTTTGGAAGATAATTTAGTTATCATAAATTGTTATGAGCTTAGAAAAAAATTGAGATTGTAGTCTTGAGGATGTCTAGAATCATTATTGGAGGATTTATGTTGATGAAGGATCTAATTGAGGTTTTATTTAGGAAACAATAGAAGTAGAGCAGTCACATGCGACCACCCAAGGTCCTAGTCGGGAGAATGATAACAACAATAACGTGTATGACACATTGACCTTGATAGCTCAAACACTAGGAGGCATTGCTGCTCAGTCTGTTAAAAGACATGAATTAGAGCATCAATTGTCGTTTGGACATGAACCATTTGTAGGAGAAAATTATATTGAAGTAGACCTGATTCCTATGGAGATAAGGGAATTTGATGCTATCATAGGAATGGATTGCTTAAGTACATATCATGCTCTTCTAGATTGTCATAAGAAGCACGTTACTTTTAGAAAACTAGGTGATGTTGAATTCACTTTCTATGGAGAAAGAAGGATATATCCTACCCATGTCATCTCCTGTCTCTTAGCCCAGAAGTTGTTAAGGAAGGGATATTCCTCTTATGTTGCTTATGTGTTTAATACTAAGGCAGAAGAAATTAGTTTAGAAAATATCTCTGTGATGAAGGAGTTTCTAGAAGTGTTTCCAAATGAACTGTCAGGAGTTCCTCCTGATAGGGAAATTGAATTCACTATTGACCTCATTCCGGGTACCAATCCAATTGCCTTAGCTCCTTATAGAATGGCCCCAGCTGAACTTAAAGAACTCAAAACCCAATTACAGGAGTTGACAGATAAGGGATTTATGCAATCCAGTATGTCTCCTTGAGGTGCTCCTGTTCTATTTGTCAAGAAGAAAGATGATTCCATGAGACTTTGTATAGATTGCAGGAGACTAAACAAAGTAACTGTCCGCAATAACTATACTCTGCCCAGAATAGATGATTTATTTGACCAATTGCAAGGGACCGTTGTATTTTCCAAGATTGATTTGAGATCTGGCTATTATCAGTTAAAGATTAGAGGAGAAGATGTCCCTAAAACTGCATTCCGAACCCGATATGGGCATTATGAATTCTTAGTGATGCCTTTCGATTTAACAAATGCCCCTGCTACTTTTATGGATTTGATGAATCAGATCTTTCGCCCTTTCGTAGACAAATTCGTGATTGTGTTTATTGATGATATTCTAGTATATTCTAAAACAGAGGAAGAACATATAGAACATTTGAGAATTGTGTTACAAACTCTGAAGGAACATCAATTATATGCCAAGTTTAACAAATGTGAGTTTTGGTTGAAGAAAGTTGCATTTTTAGGCCATGTCATATCTGGATAAGGAATAACAGTAGATCCATCAAAGATAAAAGCGGTTCTTAGATGGGAACGACCGATAAATGTATTAGAAATCTGAAGTTTCCTTGGATTAGCAGTGTATTATCGAATATTTAAACAAAACTTCTCTAGAATTGCCGCACCATTGACAAGATTAACTAGGAAGAATGTGAAGTATAGTTGGGACGAAGAATGCGAGAAGAGTTTTAAGGAACTCAAGAGTCACCTCACCTCAGCACCTATACTTAACCTTCCTTCTGGACAAGGTAATTATGTAATCTATAGCAATGGCTCAAGACAAGGGCTGAGGTGCGTCTTAACGCAGAATGATAAGGTGATTGCTTATACTTCTAGACAGCTAAAACAACATGAGTTAAATTACCCAACTCATGACCTTGAGTTAGCAGCTATACTATTTGCCCTAAAGATCTGGAGACACTACCTATACGGAGAAACTTGTTGAATCTTTACGGATCATAAGAGTTTGAAATATATTTTCTCTCAGAAAGAGTTGAATTTAAGGCAAAGAATATGGTTAGAGCTAATCAAAGATTATGATTGTTCCATAGAATATCACCCGGGGAAAGCCAATGTCGTAGCTGATGCTCTCAGTAGAAAGTCTAATGGTCAGCTATCTCATTTACAAGCAGTGTATTTACAGTTGAAAGAGTTACATGCAAAGTTAACCATAAATAGCTCTGGAGCCTTATTAGCATCCTTACAAGTGAGACCCATATTATATGATAAAATTAAGGAAACACAAGTCCATGATTCTGAAATCATTAGAATGATTGAAAAGATTAAGGGAGGAGATGAAGCCGGGTATACAATAGATGGTCAGGGGATCTTATTCTTTAAAGGAAGATTGTGTGTTCCGAGGAAATCTGATATAAAGACTCAGATTCTGGAAGAGGCACATAACTCAATGTATACTATGCACCCAGGAAGTACTAAGATGTATAGAACACTTAAGAGCTACTATTGGTGTTCTGGCATGAAAAGAGAAATTGCAGAGTATGTTTCTAGATGTTCTATATGCCAACAAACCAAACCGGAGCGTTTGAGACCTGCAGGGACTTTACAACCACTTCCAATACCAGAATGGAAATGGGAACACATCACTATGGATTTTGTTACGGAATTTCCAAGGACCCATCGAGGTCACGATGCAAATTGGGTCATAGTAGACAGATTAACTAAATCTGCACATTTCTTAGCCATTAACATGGCATACAGTCTAGACCGCTTGGGAAAGATCTTTGTTAATGAGATAGTTAGCCATCATGGGGCTCCTGTGTCAATTGTATCTGATAGAGATTCACGATTCACTTCTAAGCTTTGGCCAAGCTTACATAAAGCTATGGGAACAAAGTTAGCATTTAGTACAACCTTTCATCCTCAAACAGATGGCCAATCAGAACGGACTATCCAGACTCTAGAAGACATGCTTAGAGCTTGTGCACTGAGCTTTAAAGAAAGCTGGGATGAACATATCTCACTATAGAGTTCGCATACAACAACAACTATCATGCAAGTATTGGGATGACACCTTATAAAGCCTTATATGGAAGACCATGTAGAAAACCTATCTGTTGGAGTGAGGTTGAAGAACGAAAACTGGTTCAACCTGAATTAATACAAAGCACAATAGAAAAAGTTGAGGAAATCAATAGATGCTTAAAGGCAGCGCAAAGTAGACAGAAAAGTTATGCAGATAAGCGAAGGAGAGACTTAGAATTTCAAGTGGGAGACCATGTGTTTCAGAAAGTATCTCCATGGAAAGGCCTAATCAGATTCGGGAAGAAAGGGAAACTAAGCCCTAGATACATTGGCCCTTACGAGATCACAGAGAGAATTGGAAGTGTGGCCTATCGTCTTCGACTTCCATCTGAACTAGCAAGGATACATGATGTCTTTCATGTCTCCACACTTCGGAAGTTTATTCCAGATCCAACCCATATGATACAACCCCAAGATATTCAATTCAAGGAAGATCTATCATACGAGAAGGTTCCTGTAGAAATTCTAGATTATAAAGTACAAGAGCTTCGTATAAAGAAGATTCCCTTAGTTAAAGTTTTTGGAGGAGTCACGCAATAGAAGAAGCCACATGGGAACGAGAGGAAGAAATGAGATCTCAATATCCCCACTTATTTTCAAGCTAGAAAAGGTACTTAAATTTCGAGGACGAAATTTATTGCAAGTAGGGGAGAAATTGTAGTACGCGTTTTGAGTATTTGTGAGTTTTGTAGAATATGACAACACTATGCTTTTGAATGTTATCAAGTGTTATTTCAAGGAAATATTGAATTGATAGTGTTTACACTATACGTTTGACACAGTCAATAGATTCGCCTTAATGCAACGATTTCATTGAAACTTGTTTTGTATAAATCAGAGACCATCTTGAATAATTATGACTTTAAAAGGTTCTTTGGATCTTGAAGCACATCCAACATAGTACCACATCTAGTAATTTGGAAGTTTGGTAATAGCTTATAAGTAGAAGAAGCCACTACTAGTATAAGGCCCACAATATTATAGATTTATGCTCATTAGACCATAATCACATCATTAAACGTGATTAGTTACTAATTACCCATCATTAGTGATAACTAAGTGTCATTAGCAAAAGTAGGACATATGAAGGGGAAATCATGGGACACGTGTCATTATACATTCAGGACAAGTGTCAATACCCAAGATTACCACGTGTCATCATTCTAAGACTAACACGTGTTATAGTGTAGCCTCTTGCTTGGGCAACAAGTTCTCTCATGCATAGGAGACTAGTGGCATGATACATGGAGGGCAAGTGTTGCCATGTGTCTTCATACATGGAAGAGAGGCAACATGTGTCTTAGAGCCTCCCTTACATGGTGACACATGTCATACATGTAAAGGAGTTGGAGGCCTATATATACCCATGACCCCCCATTCCATTCACTCCATCCCACACCCCCTCTCACTACCTTAGAGCCACAAGGCCGTCGAGGTTGCTGGAGGAGTACGATAGGAGTTGCGTCGAAGCTCTGCCGGTTAGCGAGAACACGATAAAAGCCGTAACGAGGTTCTGCCAGCCATCAAGCGGTAGTATTCGAATCTGAGACGGTTATACGTAGTATCCACTAAAGAAGGCGATCCCGACTCAAGTTAGATAGCAATCAGGTGAGGGATTCTCAAGCGCTATTTTAGAGCAATAATCTTTAGATTTTGATGCATGGTTTTGAATAGCAAGTATGCAATCGTGTTTTCTAAAGTATTTACATATGAATTACAAGTACCATACAATTGATATGAAATCAGGGCTTTAGAACGTATTGCAGACGTCGTTTCAAGTGGTTTATCATTATAGCATGTTTTTAAACATTTTTGTTCTTTGTGGAGCACGAAACATAAGTTTCACTACTTAGATTTGAGCTTTTTATATGAGAAGTATATTTTGCACAGTTACTATGCAATATGAATCAGTTTTCAAGTTCTTAATAGTTTCCAGTTGTAAGAATATGCATGTTATGACAAATTGTTTTATGTTAATGAATTAGTTGTTATAAGGATGAATTAGCAAGAGTACGGATTATTAGTGGCAAGAAAAGAATCAGAATCAGAAAGTAAGCACCACAGTAGTTATTTTATACAATTCGTGAACTAGCCATTAGATATGGTGATGTCATTAGATATGACCCTAAAACAACCATTAGATATGACAAACCATTAGATATGGTATCAAGAGGACTTTGGGTCCGCATTCTGTATACATATAGACTTTGGGCCGTATGCATGGTGTTTTTGATCTTTGGGACCGTCTGCGCGTATGACTTAGCTTTATTTCAGCATTCATGAGTCGATTACTTAGCCACAGTGGTGATTTGTGCAAACAGCTTGATGGTGATAATTATGTTTCAATTTATCTTCTTTTGAAGTAATTTCAGTATTCAATTGCAAAACTAGCATTTTGTTTTTATATGATTACTGTCATAAAGTATGTTGCAAGTTATTTCAAAGCATTCAGCAAAAGTTTTTGTTATGATGCTCATATTTCAACTTTTAGCTATATGTAAAAAGCTTGAGATCCTTTTACTGGGTCTAAACTCATAAATGGGTTTAGACTCATCCCTTTATATTATAATTATGTACAGATCAACAGAATCACGACCAACAGGGGAAAGGACTGCTTATACACTAGGAGGAGGTGGCTTTTGGTTTTCGTTGTTTTTTTTGTAATGATTGTTGTTTTGTAAGGAGTTGTAATAGAACTGGTGTAAGACACTTCTGTGTAACGTGAACTTGATATACAAAGATGATATGTTTGATTAGATTGCCACATGTGTACTTTGAGGAGGAAAAAAAGCAGATTGATCTCTGTCGCGACACGTCCTGGTTAGCGGGACGGGCCGTGACAATATTGATCGCATACAAATAATATTAGAAATACTCTACATATTAGCTAAAACATACATGTATTGTAGCGTCCCGGGCTTAGGTCCCCGGTCCGTTATCGAGGAAAACTGGCCCTGACAACTTGTTGGGTTCGAGCCCAAATGGACCCGTTGACAACCACCCAAAATGCTTAAGCCCAAGTTATCAAGTAGTAATCTCCACCACTTATATACCACACCCACACTTCGTGAGTTTTAGGTATGACACTATGTTTGGGGTTGGGGTGTTACAACCTCCCCCACTTATATTCGCAACGTCCTCGTTGCGATATGGCCCATCACTTATTCCCAGTGATAGTGGCGGCTGCACGCTCAGGGTAGCCATTTCCTCCAACCTCTTTGTAGGGGTGGCTCCACCTCTCGGGTAACCCTTTCCACTATTAGAGAGAATTTAACTCTGATACCATTTGTAACGTCCCGGGTTTAGGTCCCTGATCCGTTATCGAGGAAAACTGGCCCTGACAACTTTTTCGTTCGAGCCCAAATGGACCCGTTGACAACCACCCAAAATGCTTAAGCTCAAGTTGTCAAGTAGTAATTTCCACCACTTATATACCACACCCACACTTCATGAGTTTTAGGTATGGCACTATATTTGGGGTTGAGATGTTACATGTATTGGATTGAATATACATGATATAAATTTACTAAGTGTGATTATATCATAGTACTTATACCAAAATGGTGAAAGAAGGTATAGAATTATGATATATGTGGTTAAAAATAAATCTACAACTATATTTATATATGAAAACAGATAATACGGCTACAAATACAGACATTTGTGAATATCAAAACGGATATGGTGATGGATCGAATACGGACATATTCTTGTCCATTTGCATCCCTAATGTGGATATATGTGTATCTAAACTGTCACTGTATCCATTTTTTATAAATTTTGACATCCGTATTCATGTCTATTTTAAAAAGAATACATATACATATTATTTTGATATGCACAAACATCCATATTCATATATCTATTTTTTATATAAGTATGGTTGCATATTTAATTTTTGACAATAACATAATTTTCCATCTTTTTTCACTATATTTGGTAGAATTATTATGATATAAGTATATTTAATATATTTGTAGTGTGTGTAGTTCATCCAATAGTTGTTTATTTAAGATAATTTATATAGTGTTTCTCGTATTATTCGTATGCGATCAGTATTCGATTTAGATAAGAAACCATTAATTTAAGAACATGGTAACATTTTTTCATATCTGTCAACATCTGTATTCGTATTTAAAAGCGGATAAACTATATCTATATTCATAGCCGTTTGTTTGCATCCTTAATTGCAACGCAAAAGATTCACACGATCACATCTGTCATATTTTATTTTAATATTTTTCTGCAATATTCTCAATCTAGATTACTCCCAAGAAAACGCTACAACAAAATGTGTTTATAGTGACACATATTTTAGAACATATCTCTACAACGTCCATTGTTAGATGCGTACAAACAAAAATCATTTGTTACGAAGTGATTTTTATACTTGAACTTAACAACGAATGATGTGTCTAATGGTGGATCGCTAGCATCGATTTATATAACAACAATTATTTGTCGCCTTTCACTATCAACTTATAGGTAGGTTTTTTTATAGTTGTGTCTTTCTTAGACTATGTAACCCTCTTTTTTTAAAGGTTAAATGAGGCTGCCGCCTGAGGGAAGCTAACTTGACTCCTCTGCTCCATTTTACCTATTTTTTTATTTTTTGAAAATTTTCTTCGTGAAATATCATCACTATATCTCTATATTATGTCATTAAAATTTCGTGAGAAACAGAGACTCCCACGGCTTCCATCTAGACAATCATTTTTTAACGGTAACAGAATTGCTAAAATCGACCCCATATAGATTGAGGTCGTAGGAGTCTATGTTCCGCACGCAATTTTAATTACATAATATAGAGATATATTGATGAAAATCCACGGAAGAAATTTTCAGAAAAAATAAAAAAATGGACGAAATAACGTTGGGGGGAGCCAAGTTAGCTCCCCCTTGGGGCAGTCCTATTTTACCCTTTTTAATATTAGCCGTGTCTTTACCTTCTCATACAATTAAGTGGTACAACCAATCTTTTGAAAACCGGACTGGACCGGCTGGTTCGACCGGTCCGCTTAACCGATTTATGCCGGTTCGGTTTGATAATTCAAATTTTAATTAACACGTCCAGTTCAACTTATTTTTTTGACCCAATTTAACCAGGTTAAACTGAAGTTGAACCGCATTTAATTTTTAAATTATTTAAAATTACTGTGGTAGTGAGAGTGAATCCATAACCTTTAGTTACCTATTTCAAACTTCGAACCAACTACACTAACACAACTTTTTACTTGCATTGGGTTTTAAATATAATTAAACTATTATTATGTTATAGAGCACCTAGTCCAAATGATAAATATATACGATATGTATGATATTTGATGGTGTATAAGAAAAATACTTTATGTATAGTGTGAAATATATACATTATCAACGTATTTTATTTATATTTCAAGTATATTTAAGTGTATATTACATATATTATTTCATTTTGATTTGATTAGTTGGTTTAACCACTTTTTTTTAGCGGTCTGATTTAATTCGATTTTAAATAATGATGACATCATCCGGTTTAACCGGTTTGATTACATGGTTCAATCCGATTCGACCATTTCGATAAGGTTTCCGGTTCGATGTCCGGTTCGATTTCGAAAACATTGAGTACAACAAGTCAAAGTCGGCCAGTTTGAGGGGGATCAACTTCATCCAGGTACCAAATCAGCAGCTAAGACTCTTGTCCTAAATGACTGCTCGGTGATAAAGGAGGTAGAGCTGTAGGGCCTGTTTGGTTGCTGGGTTGGACTGGGTTGGGTTGGGCTGGGTTGGGGTGGGTGAATAGTAATCTGTGAGGAGGAAGTACCCTTGTGAATAGTAACCAGGGTTGGGTCAACCCTGCCCAACCCTGCAACCAAACAGGCCCGTAGAGACAACCGCGAGGTTTGCCTAAAAGTGCCACTCAAAAAGTGCATAATAACTCATTGATCGAGTGCTCTTGCACCGTATAAGTCAAAGAGAAAAAAAAAGGGGCTAAGCTCTTCCCGACAATGAGTATAAAAGCTGTGAAATGTCAAAAATTTTCTACTATGTGTACGAGGGAAGCATTTCTCCTTAGAAGGAAGCACCCGCACAAGCAGGTATGGGCGAATTGAAAAACCCCTTATCTTTAATTCGTGGTACAAATAATAATTTTGCTACGGATAAAACTCGGTGTTTTGTGTTTATCAACAGACGATACGAGTTATCCCTTCTTAACCTAAGAGAGAGAATCGAGGAGTGAAGATAGTTTTTGAGCAAAGAGCGTGGGTCCGAAACGAAACAATAAATTGTAAGGGGCAAAATGTAAAGAAATATGCAAAAGGGCGTCGGTGTGAGCGGAAATGATGAGCACGAGGAGAGAAAAGATGGATTAACGTGTACGTGAAGGCCACAGGGATTTGGGTGTCCTCGTGGGGACCCCTGAAAATTTGACCATGGACAAACGTTTCAACGGCTATAAAAAATATTTTAAAATTAAAATATAAATCAAAGTTATTGATTTTGATTCATATTATAAAATATAGATTCTGTTACATTTTAGGTCATTTGGAGTTATATAACTCATAGATTGAGAGATGTTGGATTCATTTTATCAGAGTCGTTGATTGTTTATTAATGTTAAATTGTTTTCATACTAGGATTTGGGTATTTAAAATTAGTGTGCACACAATATTGCATTTGTCCATAGACATATACTCCTTGCTCTTTGGACCTGTTGTCGGTATCCGTGATAATTCATGCATTAGTACATGTAGAGAGACAATGGTACATATATATAGTAATTCATTATTATTGAGAGAGAGAGAGAATGTTGAATGATGAATGATGAGAAAGACCCACCGAACTTAGCAACTCATGATTTTTAATTAGATCCATTTATTGGGTAGAAGCATGATAGCTAGACTTGGCCAAATTTTTCGGTAACCGGTCCGTTGGTCGACCCAGGATCCAGATCGAGCTGGCCCATGGGCTATACTTTAAGGCTTAAGCTCGACCCAGGTCTTGACCTGGCCATCCCATGAGCCAAGTCTATATTATTATCATCTCATTCTTATGTAATATATATTCTTTAAGCATCGTTTAGGTTATTTATATCTAAGTAACCATTATATGTGCTACATGACATGTAAACTATTAAATATAATGTAGCATTAATGATGTAAAAGAAAAAATGAGTTATACTATATTAAATGCATGTAAAATCTAATTCAATATACATTTTCCATTTTTTGCAGGTCGGGTCAGGCTAGCCTATTTGACACGTCCATGGCCCACCCATTGTACTAGCGGACCAAAAGGTAGGCCGAACCGGGCTGGTCCATTCTTCAAATTTCTTAGCCCAAACCCAGCCCATCATCAGGTTGGGGGGGGGGGGGGGCAGGCCCCAAGCTAACAGACCATGTCTAGTTATAACGATGAACAATGACTAACTTCGACGATGTTTGATAGTTAAATAGCAGTATATGGATTTACTTGGAGAAAAGTTTGTCCCGACAGAAGTAGATGCATAAATTATGTCATAGCGTATATCGGAATAGCATCGACATATTGTACAGAGTGGAGGAGAACTTATCGTGCATCCAAATCCAACTCTTACTGTCGTGACATTTATTGCTCAGCTACACCTGTTGGTTCTACATCGTATTATCTAGTCGAAAACTTGAAGGCTTCTTAAAATCAAATATTAGCATATACTCGAGAAAATGCATGCATCATCGATATACAAAAATGTTGAGGAATAAAATAAATAATGTTAAAGCGACAATGGTGTCACCTAGTTCCAAACTCAAATGTTCAAACATGGGCATGCTAGAGATGAGTATTGGATTGGATTGGTCCTAGGTAGTCTACGATTCTGTCTGACCCATGAGCTCGGTCCGAACATGAGTCCGATTTTATATTGGAGCATATTTTGACCGAAAAATTGATCCAATTAATAAGCGTTCATGGGCTTGGTTGTCAATCCTGATCCAAACCCATAAACTCGCCGACTTGACCCAAATAAGAGTCCGATAAGATGGCTCATATAACAACCCGATGTCTCGTAATATTTCAAATTCCTAGATATTCAAACCATATCTCAAACTAAAATTCTAGTTCAATGTACTTTTACCGGTGATTAAATTGAACAGAAGATCCTGAAATTTGAGCTAAATATTAAATTTAGGGTTCGGATTAAAAAAGTATGATAATCTGGGACCTGAATTTAGGTAATATAAAGTTTTGATAGCTTTGATATTTGCCATCTCTATTTTTATTGTATCAAAACTTTGCATAAAACCAAGATGTCTGATTACGTCATCTTCGTGAAATAATGAAATGTCGCTTTAATAAAATTCTCCCAGTTGAAGTTCATACCGAGAATATGTCCAAATTATAGTTTTTTTGGCATGTGGTGCGTAAATCACGTGAGAGTGTTGGGTGTGTTCCTCACATGCGATCATAACCGTTAGATGCAGAAAGATAAATGCCAAGATTTAGATTCATAGTTTCTAATATATGATTGAGATTATTAATCTAATCACTACAAAATGATTTTTTCCGTTCATCAAACATGGGAAAATTGCCTATCTCCGATCCATTTAAATGATATCATGGTAAGATGTTACTTAATAAAATAATTAACAATTAGTAATTATAGATGAGCATTGGGTTGGACCGACTTGATCCATGAGCTCGGCTCAAACCTGAGCTCGATTTGTGGCAGGTTGGGCTTGAACCATAAATTTAATCTCCTGAAAAAATGGATTCGGTTTAGACCATCTCGATGCAAATCCATGAGCCCGCTAACTCGACCCAAATAATGTCTCAATAAGAGAATCCATATAACATTCCATACATCTAAATAAAAATATTTCGAGTACGCTGCACGTACATCGTCGTCTTCTCCCTGAGAAATCTGTCGACAAAAAAAGGATTGAAACCAATTTTATGTTACCTGTATTAACAACTATTCTACGAGCAATGTTTATATGTGGCGTTAATGATTTAATAAAAAAACTTTGTAGCTCCAAAATGCTTTAATTTATTTAATAAGTATGGTCTATATATTTTCTTGAATGAGGCTAATACGAAAATATTTTCTCATGGATAGTGCAAGCTCATCTATTCTCTATTCTGGTTCATAATATATCTTGGCTATAAGCTTTATTGGGAGGGATTGAACATCGGGTCGTTAGATGATTCTTGGAGGGCTCCTCCCCTTAGCTACATCTAGACAACGATATGTAATGTCTAGGGTGGAGCATCGGGTCGGGCAGGTCCGGATCCGACCCTGACCTGACCCGCAAAAGTCTGGATCCGATCCTAACCCGATGTACAAATGAGTGGGGCTCGGGTCCTCATTTTTTAAAAATATTATGCTCGGGCTAGGCCGGGTCCGAACCTGAAGTACAAATGGGCCGGGCCCGAGCCCTCGCAAAATATTATATTAGAACTAAATTAGAGGACATGGATTTATAGTCACAATACATCCAATATTTTCTTAATCCATCAATAATAATATTATATCGTAACAATACATCCAATATTCATGTGTTATGGATGAATTATATGCATAACAATAAATTGGAATCAAAGTGCAACTTCATGGAATCAAAATAAGTGTGGGTTGAGCCCGGCCCGAGCCCGACCCGAACCCGAGCCCGATTCCGCGGGCCTTGGGCTGGGCTCGGGTCTTCAGTTTGCTGAAAAAAGTGGGCCTCGACCCGGCCCAAGGCCCACGGAAAATAGATGGGCTCGGCCGGATTTCCCGAATTGGGCCGGGTCAAGCCCAATACTCCACCCTAGTAATGTCCCAGACCCGTGTTTTTATTTGAAAATTCACCTAGATAATTTATTGGGTTGGAATCTTATTGGATCCATTGACAAGCACAGTCAAAGTTCTTAAGCTCAAATTATTTAAGTCATCTACTCTTGACTCACTCTCACACTTTGTGAGTATTAGATGCAGACTAGAATCGGGATTCTAAAACCTCCTTCACTTATACACACAAACTTATACACATAACGTCCTCATTTCAACATTGTCCATCACTTATTCGTAAATTAGTGTCCATCACTTACTCGTAAATTAATGATGGTTGTACATTTCGGCCAAGCTTTTTCCTCCACTTTGCAGGGGAGGTTCCATCTCTCTGGCTTCTCTTTCCATTACCAAAAAGAATCTACTCTTATACCTTTTGTAATATCTCACGTCTAGACTCGATCCATTATCGAGGAAAAAGATCCGGACAACTTGTCGGGTTCGAATTCAACCATACATATTAACACCACCCAAAATACTTAAGTTGCTAAATAGTGGAATCCCATTCTTAATTATAACTCACTGTCATGTCTTGTGAGTTTTAAATGGGAGGCCATATTTGAGGTATTACAACAAAAATAGGTAACTTCTTCCATTAAAAGAGTTAGTATGAGAGAGGGGGAGAGGAGGAATGAAAGATAATAAAAAAGCAGTTGGGTCTGGACAGAAGCCTCAAAACAAAATGCATATTTCTCGAGGTTTTAATAGATATTTTAACTATATTGTAGTCACTAAATCATACAAATAAAGGGCACGATTATATTACCCTATAATACTACAAGTAATTTACTAAATAATGGGTATTAACAATTTGTCAAATAAAGGAAGGAAGACAAATCAAACATGAAAAATATAAGTATGGTATTTTCCAATTTTGCAGCATTTTTCTAATCTGACTCATTCCATTTTTAAAGCTGAATCATAAAGTATGACCTATTCAACCCATTCCAACTAAAAGCCCGGCCAACCCCACAAGTATCCATTTCAATCGGGCCTCGACGACTGAGTCGATCGGGATCGATCCATTTTAACTACGTTTAAAACCGTAGAGAGGATCCTCTGTCGTGGTGTTGTATCTGGTGTAACCGTGGGAACCGCTCGATCTTGATCGAGCGGTTCACACAATTTTGCATGGTATGAGCTCACAAAAAGAGCAAAATCATGCGAACCGCTCGATCAAGATTGAGCGGTTCCCATGGCCACGACAAACTCTGCTACATTTTGAACCACAACAGACGATTTGATTCTTTAAAATCAGGGTTTAGAAAACCAGATCAGACCGGTTGGTTTGGGAATCGGCCCCGACCCGGTCGGTTCGGCTGGTTTTATGTAATTATTTTTTAGAAAAAAAAAGAAAATAAAAATCGGGTCGAACCGATGGTTGGACCGGGATGACCCGGGTGGTTGGACTGGGTTAACCCGGATTTGACCCAGTTTTGATGGTTTAGTATATTTTCAAAGAATAAAGGTTTACATAATAAAATAGTAGGATATTTATCACTCGTGCCCTTCTTAACTTCTACAATTTCAGTTATGTCACTCTCTTTTTTGGAATGTAGCTTGTTCTACTATTTTCTTAGAGTAATATTTTAGAAGCAACTATAAATAAATTATTACAATATTATGTTCATATATAATGCTAGAAAATGTGACTATTTTTTGTAGTTTTACTCGAAATAAACAATCATGTTATTTTATTAAAAGATTTGACATTTTAAACGATTATTTCATTGATATACAAATGCATATTTACATATATGTATCCGGTTTTATCAGTTCAAAAAACATGTTCGACCGGTTGGACCAGTAAATTAAGTCATTCGATTTTTTTCGAGTTGATAGGAATGACGACGCCAAGCTAACATCATCACCGATCTGACCCGGTTGGACCAAATCGAAGACTGATCGGTTTATTGTCCGGTCCGATTTTTAAAATCTTGCTTAAAATATTCTGTTGAACTTCGGGCACAAATCCGGTCGGATAACCACCTTTTTTTAATAGTTAAGGGAAGGAGGGTAGGGTTGAAACCCTAATCATTGGAATGTGAGCCTACTGCTTTTACCACTAGGTCTAAAGCATTTAAGTGAGTTCAACAACCAGCTTATTTTCGAAGAACTGTTTCTAGAATTTTCCTAGAGACTAATTGCTGATTGTTGAATGGGTTGTGACTCATAATACAATATTTTTAAATGCCATAAAAATATCCAGCTTGGACATTGTGTGCAAAAATATTTGGCATAAACAAAAAAACAAGTCCTGAAAAGAATATATGTTTATAAAATGGCCTGTTTCATGAATTTCCTGACTAGTTTACTCGCTAAAATAAGAGGAACAACTAATCGGAAAAGGAAAAAAAAAGATTAAATGGAGAAAGGTTAGATGATGGAACCTACGTAAGGAAATAGAGATGAAATTGAAGCATCCTTTTACAAGCACTTTGCCCAGTGATTTTTCACAACTAATGAGCTCCGCTGATTGACTATATTCCCATCACGGAGAAAATACATGATGTCTTTTTTAAAACGGTCTTGCTTAAGCTCGGTGGATTTCGAGAATAAGCACCGTAATAAAAGGTCAATTTCTTATTCAGCGTGGTTTCCAAAAGTATGGTTATTCACGTCTACATCTTATTACTTCGTCTTATTCCACTCTTCTTCCTATCTTTATTCTAACTTATCCACCCTTATTCTGTCTTATTCTCCTTATTTTTATCTTTCCAGTCGAACAAAGAATAAACATTTATTCTCCTTATTCCTCATCTTTACTCGTACTTATTTTCGAACCGAACACCCTCTTAAGAGTATGAGTCAAGATGGGTATCAAGCCTTATTATTTCAATGAAATGGGTCTCTACTAGGTGAAGAAATCAGTTGAAGCATTACGCCGTCTTTCCATTCACAACTCATGTTGCTCTTATGCCAAAGAAATCGAATGCTGATTCTCCTCAGTATTTTAGACCGATTAGTCTCACCAACATCACATACAAAGCCATAGCAAAACTCCTGGTTAATAGTTTAAAACCTATACTGCAATGAGTCATCTTTCAAAAACAAAGTGCCTTTCTTAATTAGTAGCATGAAATCCAGGAAAACAAAGATTAAATATATGGGTATAAAAAATTGATACGAAGAAAGCATTTTTCGACCATTATTCTGGATCTCTTAATACAATTGCATATCCCTACAAACCCTGAGTTTGCTACATCAATGGTAGTCCCACACCTAGGGTCCGTTTGATTACTGGGGTATTTCGGTGTACCTCTATGTATCCCCCTCCAAACCTGGGTTGGGAATCTATCACAAATCAAGGTCATATCACATCATATTCCTTATTCCAATCCTCTCCCAACCCTCATAGCTATCCAAACACCTACTATTCACAAGTTGATACCCCAACCCATCCCATCCCACTAACCAAACATGCCCCTAGAATCACATCCGAGCGCGGTATATGACAAGGATGCCCCTTATCCCTATATTTGTTTATCCTTGAAACTAAATTGCTACCAAAACTCAAGGATACACGCTTCCATATCTGGATATAACGTCCGACAATGCACTAAGACGGACTCTCATCTTATATATGCAAATGATACGATGGTCTTTAGTAAAACTACTGTGAAGGAGGTCACTAACATCAGGGTTGTTCAAAAAATCCGGATCAAGCAGGTATCATGTTTGACCCGTACATTTTGACCCCGAACTCACGGATATCCGTTTAGAAATATCGGATTGGGTATATGTTATGTCTTGACTCATGTCCCATCCAAAAAATTCATGTAGATTAATGGGTACCCGCGGGTACCTGATCCAAAATTTTAGCTTATCCATTGATTCAAAAGAATGCAAAAAGCTAAACATGCTACAAATGTAATTATTGCGTTATTGATATATATTTTATGATAAAAATATAGTTGAGAACACATATATTAATAAATTTGAAATGTAAGATCATACAATAAAAATAAATGCGAATATGAAATCAATCGGATTTGATACGACTATTAGAAATAGGGCTGTGCACGGGACGAGTATCCGACCCGTTTCAATGTACCTCGCTCCGATCCATTATTACCGCATCATAGATTGACCTGGTCCGCTCCAATGGGTATCCAAATCTAATGGATACCCAGAATATTTGGATGGATCATGGATATCCGTGGGTACCCATGGAATCTATTATTACACGGTTTGACCTCAACTCGTTCTACATCAACCGTTTCGGCAAAACCTTCATTGGTGATGACAGAATTCCCCGTCGAATTGTGGTCGAGATCGAGGAAGAGAGGTGAAATTATTTCCTCCCAAATTTAACGATCGCACCATCGAAGCTACAATTCAATCGAGGTCAATCAACCTCGATTCATTGTCAATTTATCCCAAATTTGGTATTATTGTGTGTGGATTCATCTTGAGATGCTATATTTGATTTTTTTTATTTTCATTCCAAATTTTAGGATTAATTTCAATTATTTGCATATTACAAAGATTTTTTCAATTTCAAAGATTTGTCAATTCATTCAAATTTTTAGGATTGATTTCAATGATTTGTCGATTTCAATGATTTGCATATTCTAAAGTTTTGTCGGTTTCAGTTATTTACATATTTCAAAAATTTCCACTTTTCAAAGTTTGTCGATTTCAATGATTTGCCGATTCATTTGAATTTTTAGTATTGATTTTAAAGATTTTTTGATTTCAATGATTTGCGCATTCCAAAAATTTGTCAATTTCAATAATTTACATATTTCAAAATTTGTCGATTCCAATGATTTGCCTATTTGATTCGAGTTGTTGGAAATGATTTCAATAATTTGTCGATTCCAATGTTTTGTTATTGCAATATTTGACGATGCCAGTGAGTTGTTGATTTCAATAATTTGTGGAGTTCAATGATTTGCCGATAGGATTGATTTCAATGATATGTTGATTTTATTTGATTTTTTAGGATTGATTTTAATGATTTACCGATTTCATTCGGGTTGTTATGATCAATTGCAATGATTTGACAATTTCAATCATTTGCGCTCTTCCGATGCGAGAGAGAAGTATTCGTCTTGAGATTACAAAGATTTACCGATTTCAATGATTCACCGATCGAATTGATCTCTAGTCTTACGCGGATATCCTTTTGATTTGAATCGAACTCAATCACTGGCAATTTTGATCAAGTCGTTATAACCATCTTTCGGTAGGATGGACAATAAGATAGGTCGACCCATATGCATCGTCCAGGTTGGAGGGACAATGAAATGGATCGATCTATGGGTATCCATGGATCATAATGTCGGAGACCCGTATGTCTCGGGTCAAGGTGGGTCAGGTACCCAATTCGAAATGATTTGTAGGGTAACCGTGGATTTACGGTCGACCCATACTGATCGGATCGGATTTCCATCTAACCCATGATCCATGCACATCCCTAATTAGAAGATATATAAACATGTTATCTTAAATTTAAGTGCAAATTGAAATATCCGTTTCCATTTTGAGATGGATATAAATATATAGGGTGGATTATTGGGTTGGATCAACCCAGACCTGATCCTAACTCAACATGTAAAAGTTCGGACCAGACTTGCACCCGATTTATATATGGGCTGAGCTTGGGCCTCCAATTTTTCAAAATTTTAAAATCGAGTCTGGTCGAGCTCAAACTCCGAAGAACTCAGGTTGGCCCAATCCGACCATATCTTCGCGTTAATTACTTTAATTTGTATATAATGATATGATAGCTTGAAATTAACATTAAAATAACAACTTAATATATTAAATAATATAAATATATGAACTTGGTTTATCAAATTAACATTAAAACCAATCCAATATAACATATAATAGAAATAATATAATAATTGTAATTGGAAATAATATAATAATGTTATACATCATAACGTTAGAAATTCACGTTAAATAATTGTGCCATACATCACAACGTTGGAAATTAATGCGACTAACTTTATTAATTTGATAATATAAATGTAACAACTTAATTTATTAAACAACGCAAACACGTTACGGAAATTACTTCATCACAATCAAACAAATTTAAGATTTCAATAGTTATATATTATATTTAAGTTATATTGATTGCAATCAGAGTGATCGTAAAGTCTCGATTGGGATTTTTCATCGATTTGGTCCAAGGCTTGAAGATAATCGATAAGCTTAGATTTTTTCCGAATTAGGTCGGATCTACTCGAAGATAATCGATAAGCTTAGATTTTTTCCGAATTAGGCCGGATCTACTCTAATGTCCCACTCGATAGATGTAGATATCAAAGTATGAATAAACAGATACGATAGTAAATTAGACACTTGATACTACACGTTAATGGATATAAATAATGTTAGTATATATTAATAATGTTTCAATTGAATACTCTTACAATAAAATAATGAATAACATGATACGGTAATAAATCACATATTCGAGCCTATGCATCTGCGGGCACAAATAATTTCATCGTAAAACTCATTGCAAATGTTCCAATCGAACACTTTTGCAAAAGGTTATGAATAAGTGGATACAGTGATAAATAGGATACAAAGCTACACGTCTGAGGATAAAAATAATTTTACTATGTTTCAATCGAATAATCTTGAAAAAATTATGAATAAACGGATGCGGTATCTCGACGGATATAAATAATTTTACCTTAGAAATCAATAATGTTTCAATTGAACACTTCTGCAATTGATCCATTGTCTAATATATAATTAATCTCATCTTAACTAAGGATGTATGTAATGTAATACATTTTTTTATTTCCATGTGTATCTCTATCACAACTTCGATATTTATTAAAAATATTGAATAATACAAGAATGTGTTGATTGGTTTTATAAATATGTTCTTCCTATAAATGTAAACAGATGGATGATGTAGTGATCATTTTTCTTGGAAGAGATGTTCGCGTGTACCCGTGGATACCCATTACCCATTTAAATGAACCGACTATCCATTAGATACAGATACCCATTCGAACGGATCGGATTGACCCGTGATCCAATAATAATGGGACATGATGGATCAACAGAGAATGGATCGGGTATCCGTTCCGTGAACATCCCTAACTAACATCATCCAAATACTTATGACATATGGTAAATTCTCAAGGCGGAAAGTAAACTTCCAGAAGTCCAATGTTACCTTCAGCAAACACACCCCGCTTAGGGATGATTATCGGGTCGGGCGGACCGGGCTGGACCTTAGCCCGTTAATATTATCAGGTTTCGGGTCGGACCTCGGCCCATTAATTTTTGGATGGGCCAGCCCGAACCCGAACCAGGCCTGATGTTAAACGGGTTCGGGTCAGGCCGACCCAGTAATTTTTTTTATAAAAAAGAAGATATTGTCTTTAAAAATTGCTTTCCTAGGGTCTATAATATAAATATCAACTAGTTTATAAAGTTTATATGGAGATGTCCTTATAAGAAAAAAATATTTTCTTAAAAAAACTTGTGATAAACCAAAGAATCTTGATATTTATATGACATTTTGATAAAAAATTGAAATGTCTGATTACATTATCATGAAGTTGACTATTTCTCTAACATGTAACTGGAAGAGTAATACACCTGCTGCCTACATATCGAAGGTGATTAAACGACTAAAATTTATACTTCAGGAATATCTGGCATCACATATAATATAAAGCATTTCAATTTTTCTTGACTAAATTTAACCCGTGAAGCTCAATGAATATATATACATGCACCTGCAATTAAAAAATGAACATACACATGGATGATGGAATATAAGATAAGGGAAAATAAAAAATAGACCGTGACAAAATCTACACCATTTCAATGATCCAACATAAACCTGCAAATGCAATATAAACATGAACCTACACCTGCAAATGTGCAAGATTAATCATGGGCAACCATAAATCAAGTAAGTTCAAATAACGAAATTGTTCAAACATAATCAAAAGAAAGCTTCTAGTTATTACAAAAGTACACAATCTAGTGATAGTTTTAAAAAATACGACATTAGAGACTATAATCATTGGCCCAAAGTCCATCTAAAAGTTGAAGATCTTCGTTCCACATGCCAATAACCTGTCAAAAAATAAACATTAATTAGAAGCATGTATAATTAAAATTATAACAATAAGCCATCACTTTGAAATTACACTTACATAAAATGCACTATCGCTTCTCCCATTTTTCTTCAAATATTACATCACCATCATCATGAAATCGTTGATGAATCTATAACAATAAAAATAAGTAATTAGTAAATAAGATATATTTAAATCACAAACACAAGTAATAGGTAATGAATAAATAACTCATAACCAAGTAATCTCTCACCCCCTCCTCCTTCTCAACATCTTCGTCGCCAATGTCATCCTCATCAGCATCAACATGTCTTTCATCACGCCTCCAATCTTGACAACACACCAATGCTTCAGCTGTTTTTGGTGATAAGTTGCTACGATATTCATCAATAATTCTACCACCAGTGCTAAATGCACTTTTCCGATGCAACAGTCGATACAAGAATAGGTAGAAAGTCATGAGACATGCATGATAGCACACGATACTTGCAAGAATTGACATCCCACCATTGTAAAATATTAAACCTCTCATATTCACCATTATCTGCAGAGTCATCCTCCAAGTACAGTTCGATCTCTGATTTTTCATTTTGTGATGTTCATGTTTCTCTTTTTTTCTTTCTAAACTTACTCACCATGTCTTCCTTTTTCTTGCTAGCATGAGTATCCACTACCTCTTCTTCTAACATATATGCTGATGAAGGCCTTCCAAAATAGGTATCCTTGTAGAACATTGCATACTCATCAAAAAGTGCATAAAAAGCATTCTCCACTTCTGAGATATATTCAACATCCTCAATTCCTGGATATAACTCGGAATATGAAAATCGTAAAAATTGCAACTTGAGACGAGGTTCCAATATTGTTGCAATAGCTAAAGGAACCATACATTTCCGATCCTTCCAATATTTATCAAATTTGGAATGCATCTTAATGGCCATATTTTTTTATTAAGGCATCCTCATTGTCCAACAATAAATTTAAATCTTTCTCAATCTCAAAAATCAAACTAAAGAATAAGTTGGCAGTTATATATCTTCTACCTGAGAACACTTTTGTTGCATTATTAAAATTTTTCAAAATTGAACATACATTTTCTACTCTTTTCCATTCACCAATGGGAAGAGCATCAGAAAAGTGTGAATCTCGAGACTTCATTCGATTAAACACCTTTTGATAAACCAAAACTGACTGAAGCATCAACTAGGTGGAATTCCATCTTGTACAAATATCCAGCTTCAAACCCCTATCTGTTGGAACACCCTCTTGCTTTGCAACTTCAAGGGACTCTTGATATCTTCTAGATTACGAACCTTACCAATGATATCTTTAATCTTAGACAAGCCATCTTGAACAACTAGATTCAAGATATGAGCCCAACATCTAACATGAAACAAATTACCATTTTGTAGAAGTGCACCATTACAAGAATAATGCTCAACAAGATTTCTCACAACCGCATCATTTGTAGAGGCATTGTCAGCAGTTATACTAGTTAATTTTTCAATATTCCAATCATTCAAACAATTAATGATTGCTTGAGCAATGTTATCTCCTGTGTGGCGAGAAGTGAGCACACTAAAACTTATGATAATCGTGTGCATCTTCCATTGATTGTCGATGTAATGAGCTGTGATACAAATGTAATCAAGATTTTGCAATGAAGTACACATATCAGTTGTGAGGCAAATTCTCAAACTTGAATTTTTGAAATAATCCTTCAACTTTTCTTTCTTACTAGCGAATATTTTCATGCAACCCCTTGTGTTGTGAAGCGGGAATGAATTTTATACTTTGGTTGTAGATTTTCAATCCAATTTTTAAAAGTTAGATGTTCGACAATCATAAAAGGAAGCTCACAATTCACAACAACACTAGTAAATTCTTCTCTACTCCGCTCTTGATTGAACTTCCAAATGGTGATTCTACTTCCATGTTCGGAAGCTTTATAATTTAGAATACTCTGAGATTTTGAGTGTCTCTTGAAATGAGTACAAACATCATTTAGATGTCGCTGAAGATGTTTCACTCCATTTTTAGCTTCACATGTTAATGGCTTCCCACAATAATTGCACTTGCACATTTCTTTTCCATTTTGAAGTCCTAATTTAGTGAGATGAGACCACACCCATGATCGAGCTTGTCTTTTCCGTGTACTAGGATCTTTCTCATCAACATCTAAAGCATTCTTAGTAACATCTTCTTCAGGCATAGGTGTTGCTTCTTCCTCTATTAGGGTGTTTGACATCTAAAAATCGAATAAAATTATCTATTTAACCATCATTTACTATAAGAAAATATTAGTAACAAAATATAGTACACACATAATTACAAAATAATAATAACAACTAGTACTATGAATAAATTCTTCCTTTAAATTCGTAATTGAATATCACCTTTGCGAAGTTACCCAAAGCGATGTGGATGTGTGCAGCTTGTGGATGGACCGACGCGTGGACTCGAGGGAATTGATGAAATGTGTCATCCCACAGTGGCGAGGATGGAGTTTCCGGTGGGGCGCTAGGGTGGCAGCCGACTGGGAAGTGGGAATTGGGAAGGGGCGGTGAGAAGGGGGCAGGGTTGTGTTGGGAAGTAGGAAGGGGTGACGTCGGGGGCGGGGTGGCGTCGGGACGCGGCGGGAAGGGGGCAGGGATGGGCTGTGGTCTTGTGGGAGGTGGAAAGGGGCGGTGCAGCGATGGGAAGGGGGCAGGGCTGGGAGCCTGGGAAGGGGGAAAGTCGGAAAGGGGTCGCTTCGGGGGCGGGGCGACGTCGGGGCACGGCGGGAAGGGGGCAGGCGTTGGGGTGCGACGAGAAGTGGGAAGGGGCGGTGCACAGTGCACTAGGCGAGCCGGCGAGGCGTCTTCCTCCGAAGTCCGGCTCCTGCTGGAGAGTGGTTGGGGCCTGGGGGCGATGAGGCTGGGCCGCTGGAGTGGAGAGTTGCTGGGTAGGGGGAGCGGCGACTGGGAAGTGGGAAGAAGAGGAGATGGGGTTTCGGTGAGTTGGGGGCGTTCCGTGTTCGCACTGTACGGGGACTCAGGTGCGAGGGTGTCGGGTCGGGCGGGATGGAGCTTGGTGGGGGGGGGGGGAGGGTCGAGTTGGGCCCGTTGGGGGGTCGGGCCTCATGCCGGGTTCTACGCAGCCCGAGCCCGGCCCGTTTTAATAATGAGCGGTTTTTTTTAGCCCAAGCCCGACCCGACATTAAACGAGTTTGGGTCGGGTCTATCGGGTCGGGTTGCTGGTCTGGTCGGGCTGACCCGACCCAATGCTCATCCCTAACCCCGCCGCAGCTTCCAGAAGTCGTTAGGAGAAGAACCGAGATACATGATACCTTCAAAGATGAAATATACCTAAGCATCAGAACAGAGTTCAAGTCAAAACATGATAAAGTGATTAAGTTTTACGTGCTTTTGAGATTTACAAATTCTGTCAACTATTTTTGGTAGTTATTGCCATATTATATGCTTGCATAAATTAGATGTGTTGGCCAGTGAGCTCTCCATCGTTAATAAGAGGTAAATTCCCTCCATTGATTTTTTTTTTGCATTTTACTTCCCTGGTTTATATGAGTATTACTCTTAACACCTTTCATGTCACAAACCTGATTTCGATTTTTGATTTGTTTGTTTGTTGGGATCAACTGTATAGTGGTGGAACGGTACCATTTCATGTCACAATCATGATTTCCAATCTTGATTGGTGCGTTCATATTATTGTGCTATCTTTTTCTCTTAGAAGATCAAGACCACTCTTACAGTTTACATATCGATCTATTAATAGACCTAAGGAAATGTTGAGGGACGGTATCCTTGACATTGAGGGGAAACAATACAAGGTGGACTTCACAGTCCTATATACTAAATGTCCTCAAAGATGGCAAGATTCCTGGATTATCCTTGATCATCCTTTTCTGAGAACGGATGGTGATATATTCGATTATACTCTGGGAAAGATATGCTTTCATGCACTTGATGAAAGTGTAAAGTTAGAGGTGTAGCAAACAAAACGGAAGAGACCTGATTAGGAGAGTAGTACATAGTATCTCTCGTCAGAAGCAGAGTGCGATAGAGTTGACAAAGTTGACCAATGGTAGCAGCAATTAGTGTGGGTTGGTGAATCCCTCTCACTAGGAGAGGATAATGTAGATAAGGTAGTTCGGCATATTCTGAGGGATCAAACTTTGCTTACAGGAGACCTTTTGATGCATCTCCCTACGTCCTTGATGACTCAGAAGCCAACTTCAGCTTGTCAGTCATGTTCCCTTCAGGTCAATCAAAGGATGAGGATGACGAGTCAGACACGGCTTTTGCCGATTGCATGGATACAATTGATGATCCGACTCTTGACTGAATCAGTTGGTGGCCATTATCACAACAGATCTAGCCACATCCACCACAGAGCCAGATTCAGAGGTAGTTGATCCATATATTCCAAATGATCATACTATTCCCGAGCTCAAACTTCTTCCCCCTACATTGAAATATGCTTTCCTTATAAGCCCACCTCAGAAATTCCCTGTCATTATAAATGCTATCCTGACCCGAGAACAAGAATCTCGCTTGTCAGATATTCTCAAACAGAACCGCAATGCGATAGGATGGAGTGTGTCCGATCTCCGCCGGATTAACCATGCTTTGTGATAATAACATATTTACCTTGAGGAAGGTGCTAGACCATCCCTTCAGTTCCAATGTTGAATCCAAACACATGGGATTTGGTTAAGAAAGAAATAGAGAAATGGTGTCACGTGGAGTTTATTTATCCTATTTCCGATTCCAATTGATTGGCACAACTTCATGTAATCCACAAGAAGGCAGGAATCAGACAGTCACCAACTTGGAAGGAGAGGAGATTGTGACATGAGTACCCACGTCGTGGTGTGTCTGTGTGGATTACAAACGCTTGAATGTTACGGCAAAAAAAGATCATTTTCCCTTACCATTCATTAATCAGATTCTAGAGAGACTTGCGTGTTATTTTATTTTTTTGGATGGGTACTCCGACTACAATCAAGTAACCGTCACTCCTAAGGACCAGGAAATGACCACATTTACATGTCCATTCCATACATATGCATTCAGGCGCATGCCCTTTGGGCTATGCAATGCACCGAGGACTCTCCAATGGTGCATGATTGCGGTATTTACCAAGATAGTGGGCAATTTCCTGGAGGTCTTCATGGATGACTTCTCGGTCCATGAAAACTCATTTGACTCGTGTTTATCTCATCTAGATCGAGTCCTCAAAAAGTATAGTGAGGTGAATCTTGTGCTCTCTTGGGAGAAGAGTCATTTTATGATCCAAGCGGGCATTGTGTTGGGGCACATCATCTCCAAGAGAGGAATGGAGGTTGACCCTACCAAGGTGGATATGATCAAAAAACTTCAACCACCAAACAAAATCAAAAAAGCGTGGTCATTCCTCAGGCATGTTGGTTTTTACCAAAGATTTTTAAAGGACTTCTCAAAGATTGTCTGACTGCTAACAGAGTTCTTAGGAAAAGACATGGAGTTCCATGTAGATCACAATGTCTTGAGCCCTTAAGCTCCTTAAGAGGAAGATCATGGATGCTCCTATACTACATGCCTTAGATCGATCATGATGGACACTTCTGACTTTGCAGTTGGGGTCGTGTTAGGACAGAGGAGAGAAGGGATACCGTATGTTGTCCACTACACAAGAAAAGTCCGAGATCAGGCTCAATGGAATTACACCGTCACGGAGAAGGAAGTGCTTGTTGTAGTGTTTGGCCTGAATAAATTCAGGTCACATCTTTTAGGATCCAAGCTTACCGTGTTCATAAACCACACAACTATCAAGTACCTCACGGAAAAAGAAGGATGCAAAGGCATGTCTTATTAGGTGGATTCCTACTCCAAGAGTTTGATTTGCATATGAAGGATAAGTCCGGAGTGAAAAATGTTGTGGCTGATTATCTCTCCAGCATCAAGTCACAGAGTTTCCCTGAGAGTGACCCTATCAAGGATTCCTTCCCAAGTGAGTCAATCTATTCTGTAAAATCTCTCCCATGATATGACAACATGATGGACTTCTTAGTGTCTAGGACAAATCTCCATGATTGGCCCAGGAGCATCTTTGACTAACTTAAGTGGAATCCAGGAAATACCATTGGGAGGATCCATTCTTTTTCGTCGAAGGTATGGATTGCGTATGGCGGAGGTGTATTCCTCATAAGGAATATATGAGTGTCCTCACACACTACCATTCTTTGGAGATAGGAGGATATCACTCAAGAAAGATGATCACATGGAAAGTGCTCTGGAGTGTCTTGTACTAGCCAACCTTGTTTCGTAATGCATATGCATTAGTTCGAATGTGTCCGATGTGTCAGAGAATGGGAGGGTCTGTCATTCCCAAAGATGAAATGACCATGCAACATGTGATTATGGTTTATATTTTCGATGCATGGGGAATAGATTTCATAGGCATGTTCCCTAAAAACCATGGTTATGAGCACAATCTATTGGCGGTAGACTATCTATTCAGTTGGGTGGATGTTATCCCTGCCTGAGCCGCAGGCAGCAAGACTCTCTGTAAGTTCATGAAAGGTCAAATCATTTCACGGTTTGGGGTCCCCAAATTCATCATATATGATGGGGGTAGCTATTTTGTTAATAGAGAAGTGAATAAGTTAACAAACAACATCAAGCACCGTATAGCTAGTCCATACCACCCACAATCAAATGGCATGGCAGGGGTGTCGAAAAGGGAGGTGAAGGGAATTTTGCAAAAGCTAGTCTACCCTGACAGGAAGCACTGGTCCCAGCTCTTGTAACAAGTTCTATGGGCATACTGAACTGCTTACAAGACCCCACTTGGAACCTCCCCATTGAGGATGGTATATGAAAGTCATGTCATATGCCCATTGAGCTTATTCACAATCTGAATGGGCATTGAAGAAAGTGAACTGGAACACACATGAAGGATAACAGAACAGACAAATGGATCTAAATGAGCTTCTTGAAATTCGAAACAAGGCATTAGACAACAACATAATCTATAAGGACAGAATAAAGTGTTGGTATGATGAGCATATCATGCACAAGAATTTGTTCTAAGACAAAAGGTATGGTTATTCAATATCAAGTTGAAGATTTTCCAGGGTAAGTTGAAGTCCAAGTGGATGGGACCCTTCATTGTTAGAGAAGTGCACACAAACGGCAATGCAAAGATTTTAGAGCTTACAAATGGTGCGCGATCGTTCCTTGTGAATGGGTAACTTCTTAAACATTTCTTTGGATCAGATGAGTAGTTGGTCCGTGTAGAAGAGATCTCCTTCATGTGTATCTCAAAATCTCACGATACACTTGTAGGGAATGCATGAATCCTCTCTATCCCCAGCATCTCCAAGCATCTCCTTCCTCATCCACATTTCTCTATATATTCCCCAATCTCATTGGTTCTCACACTTACTCATATCCTTCTATAATTAGGATGACCAAAGCCTAAATATATGGGGGACGATGCCCGCCATGTATATTCATTCATTTGTTCAGTCATTCTCCTCTTGACCTCAACCGCCTGATTTTCGCTCTTCTTCTACACTTAGGCTAATAAGAGCCAAAGTATAGTGGGGAGGTTGACTTCTATACTTTTATTCTTTTTACTCTCCTATGCTTAGCACGAGATATGTCTCTTCCTCACTTCTTGTGCTATGAGTACATAACACACACTAAGTATAGTGGGTGTATATATAATGCATATATACTTTATCCATAGTTCGTACTTTCATGAGATTTATGTGTATAATATCCAATAAATACGGGATGGCTAACAACTTGTAAAATTGGTGATAAATTTTTTTACTACATGTAAATTTGTATAATGTCTATATTGTATATAAGTTATAAAATATGTATAATCTTGTATAAATTTATGTAAATAATACTCTTTTTGTAAAATTATTGTAGAACTCTTATAAATAATATTTGTATTGTAAATTATTGTAAAATTAGGCGTATAACAAAAAATTTCAATTAAAATAGCTTCTTATTTATTCCTTCATAAAAAACATACACTTCATTCATTAGTATATCATGCATATGCAAATTGGAAAGTCATCAGCTTCTAAACCAAGTCATGAGTAAAAAATCGAGTGGGGACTTGACTAGACCTTAATCCATTTAACTTTTAGAGGAACTTCACTGAGAACTTCATGTCATAGACTTAATTCTCCAAGTTTTACAAGGCAATGTCTAGACTTTGATTCTTAGTGTCTAACTTGTTCTCCCCATTCTGAATAGATTCTTGGATATGGAACTAATATGTACTATACACAACTTACTTAGGTCAACTCAGATGTGGTGTTGGAAGATTGTGCGTCTTTGTCTTTGGTAGCGTGGAAATCTAAAGACTGGAGTAACGACTTGAAATAAAGCTTCAGATAAGGAATAGACTAATAGCACAATTCTTTCTAAGATCCCAAAATATGGGCGGAACAAAAGATTATATATTTGTCAGGGCACAAGAGATCAATACAGAATAACCACAATTCATACCAAAAAGAAGCCAATTCCTAAAGAACATCATTGACCATAATGGTCCAAGCTTCAGATATCCTGCAGATCTTGGCGGATACTTGGTTACATTGGCCAAACTTCATATGAGATGCGACTACATTGATCAAACTCCAGTTCTTTTCCTCTTCTTTTAGACTCCTCCATCTATATACGTTGTGAACTAGCACGTACCTGAACTTAGAAAGAAATACCTGACTCCTCGAGGATGAGTTATTGGAGGAAATTGCATGGTAGTTCAACATATTGGATGAGAAGAGCTAACACCATTGATGAATCTCCATTCATCATTCTTTATTCTATCATTTTGACCTTAAAAACCCTAGCAAATGCATGTAAATAGCATTAATTTGTGCATAGTAGCATTCATTGTTTATTGTATTATTTGTACATAAAATAAGGTTTTTAATGCTGAAATTATAATAAAGAGAAGAAGAGAAAAGGAATAAAATATTGAAAATATTTTATGACCCTAAACCCCGAGATCAAGTCAAGAATTGAATTGGTCGATAAGGAATAAAGTAGGGGGAGATAATGGCCAAAAATAAAATAAAATCCCATTTATTCATTCTTTATCTATACATTTTTTATACCTATTTTATCCTTTATTATTTATTCATCAAATAAAGAATTTTGTATATAAAATTTGTAGATAATAATGTAAAAAAATATAAAATTGAGTTTGTACAAAAATAATACACAGTGATCATTTTATACACAGAATAAAAAGCCAGAAACCAAACTTCACATACCCATATCTTTCAAATAAAAACTCAAAATATATCAAAATCATTCTAATTGTATATAACATTTTGCAAGATATTTAATGGTGGTGGTTTTATATTTTTCAGAGTTACTGGGTGAAAGTTAGATTTTGGGCCCTCATTGTACATTCTACCGTTTAAAATATTCATTTTTATTCATTCTTTATTATTTTTACAAATTCTTATTTTTATAATTTTGTAAATATTATCTATAACATATGTACATGCTAAAACTAGAATAAAACCAAAAAGAAAATAAAAAATAAAATAAGTCTATAGGCAAAACACTTATGATTATACCTGTATATAAATAAAAGGGGAAACTTATTCTTTAATTCTTTATATTTTTATAATATTGTAAATATTGTCTATATTATATTAAAAATACAAAATAAAAATAAAACCTAATAAAATACATTAAAATAAAAAGATGTATATAAAATATCGGAAAAATACCTATTAATATACCTACATAATAAACATATCTATTTATTTAAGTTTACAAATTACATCATATAAATAAAATAAAAATATATTTATACTCGCAAAAATAAGTTATAAATAAATAAAATAAAATAATAAAAGAAAATATACAAAATAAAAATAAAAATGTACAAAATATAGGCAAATATACCTATAAATACACTAATAAAAATTAACTACTAATAAAATAAGCCAAAAATAAATAAAAATCATAATAAAATACCACATAAAATTTATTTTATACACAAAAATTAATAAAATCATTTATTATTTTTAAATATTTTTTTCGAATAACCTAGTTGTTTTGTCCTGTAGTGGACCTACTTGGACCAATCAACACGCTCCGCTCGTTGACCCTGGTCAACTTGACCTCTAGCCGTCTGAAGTGACGCGGACATGTCTACTCCCCGATTTTGCACCATTTTCCCGCATGATCTGCCCATCCACCTTCGTGTCCTTCACAAGAAATACTCTCAGATCATTGTATATACACGCCCAATCATTAGATACCTTGTACATATTGCCGATTCCTTGCTATCGCCTGGTTAATAAGGGTACCTGCTAATATACATAAATAAGAACCTCCTCCTCCTTCCGCAAATCTGGTCATTCCTAGAGCCCTAAAACCACTCCACTCCGGCCTAGCATGCATCCTCGTGACAGGGGGAGGTCCCCTGGAGGTTGGAGGTGGCTGAAGGAGGAAGGGGATGCACCCACGACGGCGCTCCAGCGGCCACATCTGCTCCTTGGCTTCGTCTAGGTACGAGCTGTGCTTCTTATTATTTTAGATAGATTTTGTTATCAGCGTTTTGATTATTCATTAGCTTGAGGTTTAACCTAGGTAATTATCGTAGAATAGCCGATTCGTAGTTCGTCGGAGCTCCTCTCCAGTAAACAATTCCATTGTGTATCACTCTGTCTCCGACCCGCCTACCACCATCATTTCATTTCTTATCATTTCCCCCACATCCCAGGCACCTCCATACACTCAAATCCCCCTCGGATCTGAAGATCAGGTCTCCAACTCCACCACCCTCGCCGGAGACCTCTGCTGCACTCATTTATCACCCATTACGACCAAATAAGGCCCCCAACCCTTCTTTGTCTTGTGCTTAACATTCTTGCAGGGTTAGAGGACCAAAGGACTCCCAAGGGAGTCGATTTTTGCGAAGAACATGCATCTGGAACTCGCATCCTTCCTTGGTCTCGCTTGAGCTCGTCGGAGCTCCAGATGCCTCGTGGGGACCATCAGCCGATGCGGGAGACTCCCAGGAACGCCCAAAGATATTCGGTGGTGATGGAGAAGGCTGGAGGAGCACGCGTTAATCGACCGAAGGTTACCCCAACCGACCTTCTTCCCAGTTCTTCCCGACCTGCCCATGACCGTCCGATCAAGGAGGTGCTCCAGATTGCAGCAGAGCTGTTGTATGATGCAGTGCCATCACTGTTGGATCGCCCGAGGCGATCTAATCTCGAGCGTCGATCCGCGAACTGTCATCGGGTGCAAAGAGGACGACCCGTGTATTAGTGAAAGGATCTCAGTCGTCCGCCCGTGCCTATTATGGGGTAAATTGCATATTCTACCCCGAATTTTTTGTATTTATTATTTTGTCCTGTGAATAAAAGTTAGTGTTATATAATTTGGACATTTTACAACTAGGCTCTGTACTTATTTTATGTGCATTTAGGTCTAGACCACGTCACCTCACGTGTCGTTCCACGAAATGTGGTGAAATTATAGGGATACCCTTGTAAGTTTTGTAAATTAATGTTTAATCCAATAAATTGTATTTAACTTTATATATTTTTATGAAAATTGCTTGGAGGCCCCCAAACTTTTTAATAATTACAGTTAGGTCCCTCCCAGCGTGTGTCACGTGTAGTCCTATTGTTGGACATGCGAGCCATCATTCCCTGATCTGAAATGAAGAAAAACTAATTTGCATAATAGGTCCCTTAGTACAATTAGGGTTATGTACCATGGCCATCTTAATGATCATACAACTATTGATTCAATTATGGAATCAGAGAGGCTGGTGCTTGATGAAGATCTAAAGAGTTGGATTGAGGGCTCATCAAGTACCGTCAAATGATTGTTAAGAGATTATCTCTAGCCTGAATAGGAGAAGGCAATCCTTTCTCACTTGGCTGATATCTGACCGACCTCTTGATGCAGGTCCTCTGCATGGGAATAGAGATTCAGAGGTGTCAGATTAGTTAGGTCAAAGAGTTAACTTAACGAGAACGAGATAACTAATGTGTTATGTCGTATGCTATAAAAATATAGACACGCATCCTCTGACCGAAGACAGATGTGTTACTATATATCTGAGTATGTACATTTGGCAGACTAATAGGTTGATGACCCAATCAAGGTCTATACACCGGTGCGCTGGTGTGCATATAAGGGCATATGAGTAATACGATCTCTCAAAGGGATCATACATGTTCATTAATGAACCGGAAGACATGAGCTCATTCATGAGATATTGGGAAGAATCAAATTCCTTGAACGGTTGTCTCTCTTTGGAAGCTTGACTAAATTTTAGGTTTGATATATACTTTTGGAAAGTATATGATCAACACCTGGGTATGATATATGCTTTTGAAAAGTATATGATCAATACCAACTCCCAATAGTCGAATGAAAAACTTGATGATAAAACTCTGAAGTAGACAATGTAAAATTGATCTTATACTTCGGGTTTATTTTGGGTCTTCCAGTATGCAGGATGTACAGGTATTAGGATTGCCTGAGGGTGATGTGATCATAAACGATTGTATAACCATGACGCTTCCATTCCGGGGGAGTGATGAAACATGTCTGGATTTTAGTGACTCCTCTCATAGAGAAGTAATCTGATCTTAGTCCAAATGTTGGACATTGATCTGAATGTGATTCAGATGTAATGAGAAGATGAGATTTGTTGTCTTGAATTAATCAAGCATCTATGGGAGGTCTGCAAGATCTAGATTTGAGATGTAACCTCAATATCCAAGTCACTATACATAGAACAATACAATCGCCATGTCCTTATCTCCAAGTATTCGCGGAGAATGCACATTATCCTTGAAAGAGTTCATAGATAATTTCATTGTTGATATATGTATCCGGGCATTAAGAAAATTGATAATTAAATGTGGTTTAATTATTATGAATAATGTGAATTTGATTCATATTATAAGGATAGTTATCTGAAGTAATTAAATGTGATTTAATTATCAAAGATCTAAATAATGTGAATGTGATTCATGTTATTTGGGCACATGAGAAAAGAGATCCAAGATGATTAAATGTGATGGATACGAATAATGTGAATAGCACTATCCATATTAATCAGATATATTATAGATATGATTTATAATATATTAGAGAGGGCATATTATGATTTATATTTGTTGATTAATTGTTAATGTGAATTGGATTCACATTGGATGATTAATTGAAAATATAATTACATTTTATTTTGGGTTGTGCATAAGATTCACATAGATTAAATTGCTTGATTGAAGTTTTTCAGAAGATAATTGTGAATTATTTCTGTGAAAAATATTTACAACAATTGTTGTTGAAAATCTTGGAGATATCATGAGATAGTGAGATCTCACGAGATAATGAGATCTCATGAGATGATTGGTAGTCGTCCCCCCTTTTTTAAGGGATGAGGTTTATCTCCTCATTATCTCTAAGATCAGTCAAAGTGATTTAAATTGAGATTAATTATGTTGATTTATCAATTTAAATTAATTCAAATTAAATCAATTGTTGTTGTATTTTTACAACAATATCTTGGCCATTGAAAGAAACACAAATCAATCTCAACTATTGATTGTGTGTTGTCCATGGATCTCAACCACCATGGAGCCCTTGTGAGAGTCGTCATCGCTGCAACATCGTCCTTATACCGTCGGATCATATACTCGTGGATCTCCATCTCTTTCGGTGTGCCTTATTCGTGAAGAAGATGTCAGATCTCGCGTGACGAGATCAGGAGATCCGTCGCTTAAATCATCAACTTGGATTGCGAGAAGGACGTGTCTCATCAACGCGCTCGCAAGCGTCTCCTCCGTCGGATCGGACTTGAGATAGGAGGTCTCTTAGTTTAGAGACTCGATCACAACCACGCTTCAAGAGGTAAACCTTGTACCTATTGTGGTTTAGATGAAACGATCCGAGAAAGGTTCTTGGATCATGTGGTTTCATCACATTTAAAATTTTTAAATTCCGCTACATCGAGCAACTAGTGCGACTAGTCACTCCCGATCGCATTCGATGCGATCCACACGCTTCTGTGATGCGCTTGAGAATCCTTATCATATACTTCAAGTGGTACCAGAGTCAGGTTATGGTGGTTTGGATACGATCCATTAACCTAAGAAGATTTGGCTCGTAAGGGTTCGTAAAAAAATTTTTCCGCATTTCGATTTTCGCAGCCCTGTTTTGTGAAAATTTTGGCCCTCTTTAAAATATTTAAACATCAATCTATCACTTGAATAATGTTCCTCATTAATTAAGGAAATCGTAAAATTTGAGTTTGCTTGATTTGGAATCCGATAACTCAAGATATGATCATTTTAATGAACCTATATCCAATGTTTCGGGGATGACGAATAATGACGTAATTATGGAGTTAATTACTGTTTTAAAATGCTTGTAAATGCATGATAATCATGTAGGCTCTATTTTAAATCAAGTTAGCAAACTTTAGAGACTGATTTTGCTAAATTTGAATCTAAAATGAATGAGATATGCTAATTTTAGTAAGTGAGGGTCACTGCTGAATATTGCAATCCTAATCATGAACCTTGTGATAGTCATTTAAGAAACTTATGAAATTAATGACTAATTTCCTGGAATAATTATAGATAATATTTGAGAAATATTTTAATGATAATTGTTCCCTTAAATGGCATTGCCTCAACCAATAAATGATTAGATTTGATCTAGATCACCAATTGGTTACTTGCTACAGTTTCAACAAACATGTTACTTGAATAGGTTTGGAAATTTGTCTAGCAAATTTCCTTATAATAAAAATGGTTTTGATTATTACTATATAGTATAATTTCGGTTGAAAAATCGATGAACATCTCAAATACACAATGATCGATTTGGTGTTATCCTTTCCTGAGGTGGATATGGTGTCTAGTTGAGGAGCGTTGGGGTAGCAGGTTGTACCGTGTGCGGTCTATCCTACTCCCGTCAGTAGTAGCCATGACAGCGGGTAGGGACTCGATAATGCTGGAGAAATCATGGTGTATTTTCTAATTATTGAAATTCGAATTAACACGTGCTTTCAGATAATATAATTTTTTTCAAGTAACAATCAAGTTTGTTGATTGAATTAAAACGATAATTGATTTAATGTGATTAAATAAATTATATCCAATTAAAAACACTCTATTATGAATAGATGTGTATTTCTCTTGGAAGAACTAATTATATGAATATGATTCATGATAATTAATTGAAATTTGAATAAGAGGTGGAGAATCACATAAGTGACATCCATGGTCTCCTGTCAAGGCGAAGGGTTCCATCACCAGATATTGTATGTAGGAGATGCCTGTTCGAAGTGACAGCTCCTGCATACAATCCATTTGGATTGGACTCTTTGCTTCTCGAAAGAGTAAGGACGTATGCGTAGTGACCCCAATATCGGGTCCTTATATTATTGGGACGATATTGGATTGCGCATAGCGAGTTGATTCCTGTTGAAGGTTGGTTCAATTAATGATGGGTCAACATCACCTTAGGGGTGGTGGGCCCGGGTGTTAAAGACCGAATTGGGAGATGCAAGTTGTACTTGCAAGGCAGAATGTGTTCCCGCTTCTTTTTATCCGAGTTACAGGTTCTCATATTATTGGGATGTGACAAAGATTAGAAAGAAGATCCCAGATCTTGCTTGAGATATGATGGTAAGTATATCTCTTACATTGAAAGTGATTAAGGGAATGAACTGTCAATGCTGACAAGGCAAGACAACTTTGATATAAAATTCATAAATCAAAGTAAAACATGTATATATATATATTTATATGTATTCATGCAAATTTCTTATTTTAGATAATCCTTCATTAAACACACTCAATACTATACTCAATAATAACCAGTAAAATATCATGGATTGGATCCATGAACAAAATATTGTACTTGCAGTTGGACACATATTGTATGTGGTTTCAGCGTGCAAGTTTCCTCATAATAATGAGGAATGACAATTAAATAGACAATAAGACAACAACCTAGGGTTTGTATGTCTCTATAGTCTTGATCTCATCGAATGTACTTTGGAAGTGACATGTCGATGATGATCGTAATTGTCGAATAATCCTTATAAAATCTAAGAAGATGTTATGGCATACATATATGCTCTCGACATTTAATCATGAATGACATGATTCACTGCATCATGCAGAATGGTGGCTTTATAGGAGTTGATGTATTCAAAAATATTTGAGTACCTACTTGAACCAAAGTCTTTAAGAGTTTAGGTGGATGTAGATATGATGAGTGTCATCATCCTACTATCTATACTCTAGTCATTCATGAAGCTTCATAATGTTCATATTGTATGAATTAAATGAAGCGTATATAAATGTCGAAATACTCTTATATTGAAATCTTTTGAATTCAACATAAGAGATCCTTTGTCTTAAGCAATGGTTGTTTAGAGATGACAAGAGTGCAGTGGAAGCATGGGTTGGACCCAAGTTAGAAGAAAAGTCAAAGAGTTGATTGTACTTCTATAGTATCCACACACATAACATCCAAAGACTTAGATGAATGCCAATACTACAATGAGTTGATGTGTTGATAGTATGACTATCAAGTTTATCTAGATCCTTAGAGAAGGACTCGGATAGTGCATCGGAATAATCTACATTTAATCATTGAAATTGACTTTCTTATTGGATAAGAATAAAAGTCTAATAATTGTATCTCATTTTTCCTAGTAACACTTGCAATTGGTTGCATATGCTTTAGAAAATTCGAGAAATTTGATCTTAAGGTTTAATAGTTATCCACATGGATGTTGATGCAATTGTTGCAACAATCTCTATTGGATAAATAGACCTCATATTTTCAGTGGAAGAGCCCTTAGTTTTAGAGAATGCCTCTATGACCTAGATATTAGAATACACTCATAGTTTATTTTTAAATGTTAGAAATAGACATGAATTCTAGAATAGACCTATTATAAAGATTTATGATGGATATATTTCAAATAGTATTCTGATATCTGGAGGACTCTACTAAATAGAAAATTAATGAGTGGTTATTAACATTTCTAATACTGAAAATTAAACCTTATAAGATCAATAGGAGGATGAAGATCATTTGACAATGATCTGGCATCAAACCTTGGACATATGCCTGCTGATTAGATCAATAGATTAGTAAGAGATAAACTTTAGAATGTCTATAATTTCAAATCTTACGTACTTGTGAATATTGTATTTGAAGTAAAAATTATCCAATACACCCTTCTCTGAGAATGGTGTTAGATGCCAAGGTATTCAAGATCTCATATATATTGATGTATGTGTATCATCTGTATCATAATAAACATCGATGATATGTGATATCATTTGATGATTAATTGCGATATGAGATTTCTTCCCTTCACCTAAGAAATCTTTGAAATGTTCAAAGATTTCATAATTTTTGGTTTAGAACCAAAGTTTGAAGGAAGATGAAATGAATTTGATCTAACCTAGTTAGCTTATACCTATTAGATGAATTCAAAGGAATACCTTATGGAGATATGAATGGCATTCCTATCTCAATCCTCCTAATGCACCTAAACTCAATAGAGTTATAGGGAGATACAATTGATCATGTGTGACATGATTTGATCAATGACTAATCTTAGCATAATTATCTCTTAGTTTCTAGATATATATACGTGGTAGGGACTACATTATATATCCTTATAAGGTTCCATGCTAGTAAGCTGGAATCTAGCACCAAAGAGTGCTACTTCATTAGGAAAATAAAGGATGGTACTGGATACCTACTTTATGACCTTGGGGTTCTTAAAAGATCTCATCTCTAAGGATATGATTCTTAGGGGATGACTCTCTTGAAAATCAAGATGAAAATGAAGTGAAGGAACTCATTTAATCTTGAGAAGATAAAGAGGCTCCTAAAATCAGAAACTAAAATAATAACTAAAGATGAAACACTAATACCTCTTCAAATGAATTTGAGGATGGATTCCATGTGTTAGAGAAATCTGACAATGATCGAACTTCATGTGATGAAGCTTCTGAAGATCATGTCATGGAAAGATGGATGCTAGCAATTAAGTCTAAAATAGACTTCGTATACAAGTATTGTATATGGACCCTTAAGGATCCACCTATATGGGTAAGACCCGTTAAGGTGTAAATGGATCTTCAAGAGAAAGAGGGAACCTGATGAGAAGGTAGAGACCTTCAAAGCACAGTTCGTATCCACAAGTTACACATCAAAGAGAAGACATTGCTTGCAATGAGACTTGCTCTTCAGTAACCTTGCTTAAACCCATCAGATTATTGCTAACTATAGCTACACAACTTTACTTGGACATCTTCAAGATGAAAGTCAATATTGCATTCCTCCACAAATATCTCTATAAGGATATTCACATGATGCAGCCCCAGGGCTTCATAGTTGAGGAAAACAGCAATGCAAGCTGAAGAAACTCCATCTGTGGACTCAAATAAGCTTCTTGTAGTTGGAACATCAGATTTGATGAAATCATAAATGTTATGATTTTAGATAGATGTATCATGTGAGGCTTAGCGGGAGTGCCATTGTGTTCATCGTGCTGTATATAGATGATACCCTAATCATTTGGAATGATATAAGGATAATAATAAGTGTTTCACAGACTGGCTATTCCATACCTTGAGATATGATCTCAAGGATACCTCTTAGATCTTACTTCTGAAGATGTTCAGAAGCAAAGAGAAGAGGGTATTGGGACTGTCACATTAGTAGTACACCTTGGACATGTTCCATTTTTTAGAAAATTTCAAGAAAGGCTTCCTTCCCTTAAGATATGGTACTGACCTATCTAAAGGGATAACACCTCAAAGAGTTGAGGAAGTGAATGCTAAAACTGCTTGCCCTTGTGCATCAGTTATGAGAAGTCGGGTGTATGTTACATGTGTACAAAAGTCAGATATCTGCCATGCAGTTGGAGTAGTAAATGTTACTAATCCTACTAAAGAGATAAAATACTTGATTGCAGTAATAACATTATCTTCAAAAGATTTTTGAGATAGTGATCTCAAAGTCTTATCTTCAAGAACTTAAGACTTTATAGATAGTGATCTAAAAGGTCTTAACTGTGGATACCTTAGGAGATAGAGATCTCCAGGAATAAGAGTATTCTGATGAGGATTATGGACATACTGGTTATAATAATTATCGAGTTGCAGTGTCAAGAACACTATAACTAATAAAATTGAGTATTGGTTGCATAAGATGCAACATTCACATTGGATGCGAGCACTGTTACTAGGGGATATGCAAGTACCGTAAAATACCTTGGCGTAGTCTCTCGGGAACTTAGTGATTGATCAGCTTACCTAGCTATTTTTCTAAACAGCCTATGATTGTCACATGAGTGCGGGTTTAAAGATTAGTCCATTACACTGGCGCGTTGGTGTGCATATAAGGGCATATGAATAATACGATCTCTCAAAGGGATCATACAGGTTCATTACTGAACCGGAAGACATAAGCTCACTCGTGAGATGTTGGAAGAATCAAATTCCGTGCACGATCGTCTCACTTTAGAAGCTTGATTGAATTTTAGGTTTGATATATACTTTTGGAAAGTATATGATCAACACCTAGGTATGATATATGCTTTTGGAAAGTATATGATCAATACCAACTCCCAATAGTCGAATGTAAAACTTGATGATAAAACTCTGAAGTAGACAATGTAAAATTGATCTTATACTTCGGGTTTATTCTGGGTCTTCCAGTATGCAGGATGTACATGTATTAGGAATGCCTGAGGGTGATGTGATCATAAACGATTGTATAACCATGACGCTTCCATTCTGAGGGAGTGATGAAATAGGTCTGGATTTTAGTGACTCCTCTCATAGAGAAGTAATCTGATCTTAGTCCAAATGTTGGACATTGATCTGAATGTGTGATGAACGTGAAATTCAACTCTTTAATAATCAGGAATTGTAGTAGTATAGGAGGCAAATTCGGTTCAACAAAAACCTTAATCGTTTGAATGTTGTGGAGTATTTATACTTGGCAAGTCTACCAAGGTCAAACACAGGAACACGAGCTACTCAATTTATTTATCGAATTTCGATCAGTTCAGAACATGTGTGAATTATTTCTCAATTACAGGTCTCCATGAAGATGCAGGATGCATTATGCGAATTATAGTGCAGGATATGATGCATGTATTTTTTAGTTGATTTTTATGTGATTATAAAGTGATGCGAGAGAGTAATGCAAAGATTAATTACATGCAGAATAAAGAATTACAAAGATGCCCTAAAAAGATCAATAAAATGAGCAACAAATTATGAATTGAAATCAGGGTCGAATTCAGCACAACACTATGAACAAACATCTATTCAAGACAAAGACTAGTGGATCAAGTTCATCATCTAACACAAAAATTCACTTCATTTAAAATGTGGCAGATGAGAAAATTAAACATGTCATGATTTAGATGAAGAAACAAGGATCAAAACGACACTAAAATCATGAAATTTGGACCTATGATGCTCAAGTTATGAAGAAAACAATACAGTGGCATAATTGTAATAAAAATGCAAGAAAACAAAAAGATAAATACTACATTTAGGTCCCTGGAGGGACCTAAATGTAAATACCGAAAACCGCATGGGCCCTGATGTAATTTTTCCATGCGCATAGGGGCATTTCTACAAATTTAAGAAGCTGCGAGGGCATCACTATAAATTACCAAGGCACGCACGTGAGGCACGTGCCTGGGGACCCAGTTGTAAATACTAAAAGTTCCGGGGTCGTCTCTGCAATTTACTCAATCCATCACATGGGGTACACGTGAGGGCCTAGGCTCGGGGCTCGTAGCTGGCTCGGGACACGTGGCGGCATATGGAGGCTCGAGGCGAGGTTCGGTGAACCCGAGGCTATTGGACTGGATTGAGGCTTAGGCCTCCATGTGTCATCATCACAGCCGTCCGATCCAGATGATCGGACGGCTCGTGTAGCGTCTTCTCCTCTGTAGGCCACCGGAGGAGGCGGGGCTCCGGCGACCTGCTGTTTGCTCCTTCGTGCTCTAGCGGCCTGCTTGATGGTCGAGGAAGTTTGTTGGACTGCTGGAGGAGGTCCTGGAGGAGCGGCGATGCTCCGGTACTGATCAGGGCTTGATTTCGATGAAGCCTCGCCAGAGGAGATCAGCTCGAAGGAGCTCCGATGCTAACGCCGACCAATCAAGATCCTGCAAGGGTTAGTCATAGCCGAAGCGTGGCGTACGTGCGAGATGAGTGAAGTGGTGGTCAGTGGGAGTGGCTGGAGTGGTGGACCAAGATCTTCACCTCCAACGAGAGGGAGGTGAAGTTGGCTGAGGTGGGTGGGGTCGTGGAGAAGGGAAGGTGATGTCGGAGGTGTTGGCGAGTATGATGGCGGTGTGGTCGAGATGCAGAGGTGGTCAGGTATTGGTGGTGGCGAGTGAGGATGTCGGAGAAATTTGAAGAAATAAAGATAAAAAAAGAGGAGGAAGTACCTCATCAGAGAGGGGAACCCGGTGGAGGTGGTAGCTTGGGTTGAGGCTCAGACGAGCCTCGGGTTTTTCGCTCAGATCCGATCAGCTACATAGGAGAGCTCAGCGGTGACGGAGCTGCCGCAACACTGCCATGGTGGCCGCGGGTCGACACCTGAGCAGAGGTCGCAGTCGCCTCGACTAATTACCCCTCCGCTGTCACCGGAGGGGTGAGGGAAGCTAGCCCTTCGCCCTTTGAATGGTGGACCAGTTGCTTGGAGTGGAGGGGTTAGTTTTATAGGAGGGGGCAGCCGGTAGTTATGAGGTGACAAGGCGTTCTTGCAAGAGGAGTGAAGGCAAAGGAGAGTAATGGAGGAGGGATGTGGGAGTTACGCGAGGGTGACTGGCGTTAGGACTACACGAGGGGAGCATTAGGTGGTGGAGAAGTGGCAGGAGACAAGGGATAAAAATGGAAGGGGGCGTGGCTGGCGTGAGGTGAAACGACTGGGAAGGGGGATACGAAGGAGGAAGATGACTTTCTAGCCATTGGATCCTTAGATCCAACGGCTAAGATGAGAGTGCGGGCGGACGAATGAGATCAGATCATAGATCTGATCATGAGGTTCGAGTTTGGGCGGGGATGAGTGGTTAGATGGATTTTAGGCTTTTAATCTGACGGCGTGGAATGAATGGTTGACGTGGCATGAGGAGGACCATGGGATGGAAGGGAGATCGGGTGATTGGGATTTAGGTGGTGAGGTGTGGCTCAGATTAGATCTGGGAGTCGGATCTGACGGATGTGGTTGCAACTCAAATGGAGGGTGGAGATGGAAGCGGGTGGTGAAGATCGGACTGCCCAGGAAGGAGCCGGGTGGCGGAAGGAGGAGCAGCCACTATGCGGCCCAGAGGGCGCCACGTGGGTGCACCAAAAAATTCGAAAATATAAATTCAAAGAAAAATACAAAAGAAATAGTTAGAGGCAAAATTAGGAAAAAGTCAAAACATAAAAGTTGTTCGTCTCGATGAGATTTACATGTTTTATGTTGGGCGAAAAGTCAAAAGAGGTCATTTATATAAAAAAGTATTTTTGGGGGGTATTTTTAAGAGGGTAGAAACACCGATTTTTATCTTTTGAATTGTTTTTGTATTTTTAGTCTTTTTAAGGGTTAGTGGTATTATAGACAATTGATCTTCCTAATTTTTAGGGGTTTTTGATAATAAAATAATTACAAAGAAAATAATGGTAATTGAATACAATTGATTAAAGGTTAATTATACACAATATAAAACAGTATAAAAAGGAGAAATTATTGGTGAATTTTATTGGTTTGATTAAGCCAGGGGTTTAATTAATGACTTTTAGCATGATGAATACGAGATTCATCATACCTCTATACTTAAACCATGCTCATCCTCGATCATCTTAAGAGATCCTAAAATTCTGGGTTTATTCAAGCCTTAGTCAGAAGGAATCCAACTTCTCTAATTATCATACTCTCTTTTTGTACATATAATATAAGGATATGAAATTAAGTTGAAGGATATGGAGAGATCCTCAAGCGCATCACGGAAGCGTGAGCGTCGTATCGGATACGACGAAGAACGACTAGTCGTACTAGTTGTTCGGTGCAGCGGAATTTTAAAAAATTTATTCGATGAAACCACATGATCCAAGAACCATTCTCGGATCGTTTCATCTATAACCACAGCAAGTATAATGCAATACCTCTTGAAGCGTGGTTGATCGAGTCTCTAAGAGAAGAGACCTCCTGTCTCAAGTCCGATCATCGGAGAGATCGCTTGCGAGCGCGGGGATGAACCGTGGTGTCCTCGCAATCCAAGAAGTTGATCCAAGCGCGGTTGCTCCTGATCTCGTCGCACGAGATCGAACGTCTCCTTCGCGGGCGAAGCACTCGAAGTAGACGGAGAACCGCAGAGCATCGAAGCGGTAGCACGAAGGCGAGGGCGACGACGATTCCCTCCACTAAGGTGGACAACCACCAAGAGGAAGAGGGAGAGAGGGCTGTCGAGTATGAGAGAAAGAGAGAGAGAGATTTGCTACAATAGCATGTGTAAAGAGAGAGCCAAGAGTGCCTCTCTATTTATAGGATTTTGGGATCCATGGATCTCAATCCATGTGTCATATAAAAATCAATGGTTGAGATTGATTTATGACAATCCAATGGTCAAGATTGTTGTTGGTAAAAGCCAACAACTTGTGATTTAATTTTGATTAAATATATTTGATAAATCAAATATATATTAATACCAAATTAAACCAACTAAATAAGGAGTGAAAGAACAAATGAGAGCCTCCTTCCCTATTGGGAGGAGTGGACGGCCACCAATTCCATAAAGGAATTGGTGCCACCACCTCTTCCCATATGGGGAGGGCAATCCCATGGATTCCCATGGGATTGCATATCTCCTTGTTTTTCTCTCAACTTATTTTCCAACAATTTATTCACCAAAAAATAATTCTTAATTAATTTTGGGAATTTTGCAATCTTGACATTGGAATATTGTGAATCACATTCACAACCCAAAACAAAATGTAATTTACATTTTCAATTAATTAGACAATGTGTATCCAATACACATTAATAATTAATCTACTAATATAAATTATATTTAACTCTCTCTAATACATTATAAATTACATTTATAATATATTAGGAATAATTGGATATTACTATCCACATTATTCATATCCATAATAATTAAACCACATTTAATTATATTGGATAATTTCTCATACATCATGATAATTAAATCACATTTAATTATCAACTTCTCTTTGCTTAGATCTTATGGAATTGCTCTTAAACCATTTATGAACAATGCTATTTCTCCTCAGATACTTGGAGATAAGGACAGGGCGATTGTATTGTTCCACGTATAGTGACATGGATATTGAGATCACATCTCAAATCCAGATCCCATGGACCTCTCATAGATGCTTGATTAAATCAAGATCGTAAACCTAATCTTCTCATTGCATCTGAATCTCATTCAGATCAATGTCCAGTACATGGACTAAGATTAGGTCACTTCTCTAATGAGAGGAGTCACTAAAATCCAGACCTGTTTCATCACTCCCTCGGAATGGAAGCGTCATGGTTATACAATCGTTTATGATCAAATCACCCTTCAGGTATTCCTAATACCTGCACATCCTACATACTAGAAGACTCGTGATCATCATGAAGATAAAGATCACTTTTACACTGTCATCTTCATAGTCTGATCATTAAGTTTCTCAATCTTGGTCCTTGGGATATGGTACAGATTATATGCTTTCACAAAGCATATATCTTACCTTCAAATTCATATCATGCTTATAAAGCATGATGACCATGCATGGAATTTGGTCAATCCCAATACCTCATGAGTGAGCTCATGTCTCCCGGTTCACAAGTGAACCTGTATGATCCCTTTGAGAGATCATATTACTCATATGCCCTTACATGCACACCAGCTCACCGGTGTATAGACCTTGATTAGGTCATCAACCTATTGGTCTGCCAAATGTACATGCTCAGACATATAGTAATATATCTGTCTCTGGTCAGAGGATGTTTGCCTGTGATGTGACAGTATTCATCATAGGTCTTTGGTTATCTCGATCTCGTTAAGTCAACTCATTGACTCAACTAATCTGATACCTCTGAATCAATATTACTATGCAGAGGACCTGCATCAAGAGGTCGATCAGATATCAGTCTAATGAGATGGGATTGCCATCTCCCACTCAGACTGGAGATCACTACTTGTTAATCATTGATGATGCTTGATGAGTCCTCTATCTAACTCCTTAGATATTCATCCAAGCATCGGCCTCTATGATTCAATCATTGAATCAACAGCTGTATGATCATCAAGTTGGCCATGGTACATAACCCTTATTGTACAGAGGGACCTTATAGTGCATTCATTCATTCAATATCAGAAAGGGAGTGAAACAAAAATCAATAACTTTTATTGATAAATCATTTATTACAATAACATTTATTGTAGGAATGGTTCGCCTCAAGCTGACATTGCTAACAATCTCCCACTAGCCCTTAGAACCATTCAGGAACAAGCCTTAAACCCATACTCATTACATGCTGGTCAAAAACCTTCTGTGTCAGAGGTTTGGTAAGAGGATCAGCAACGTTGTCGGCAAAGGCCGCCTTAGTGATGGTGATGTCACCACGCTTTTGAATCTCCCGAATGATGTGGTATTTCCTTTCTATGTGCTTGCTCTTCTGATGCCATCTGGGTTCCTTCGCCTGGGAAATGGCTCCCGTGTTATCACAGAGTAGCGGGATGGGAGTATCAGAGGAAACTACGCCAAGCTCCTGGACGAACTTGCGCAACCACACCGCCTCCTTTGCAGCATCCGATGCGGCAATGTATTCGGCTTCTGTTGTTGAATCTGTCGTAGTGTCCTGCTTCTTGCTTCTCTAGCTCACAGCACCACCGTTCAATAGGAACGCAAACCCTGATGTCGACTTTCGATCATCAATATCCGATTTGAAGTCAGAATCTGTATATCCCAAGACTTGGAGATCACCATCTCCATAGACCAAGACGTAGTCTTGCGTCCGTCTTAGATATTTGAATATGTTCTTTACTGCATTCCAGTGTTGTTCTCCATAGCAGGATTGGTAACGGCTTACCACTCCCACTGCATGGCAGATATCTAGCCTAGTACACATCATGGCATACATTAAGCTTCCTACGGCTGATGCATAAGGACATCCAACCATGGCCTTCTTTTCCTCAACAGTTTGAGGAGCCATTCCTTTAGACAGGTGGATACCATGTCTTAAGGGTAGGAATCCTTTCTTGGAACTATCCATACGGAATCGTTCAAGAATCTTCTTAATGTATCCTTGTTGTGACAATCCCAATATCCTCTTCTCTCGGTTTCTGAACAGCTTCAGACCCAAGATGTAAGAGGCTTCTCCAAGATCTTTCATCTCAAAGGTATGGGACAGCCAAATCTTCAAACTGGTCATCATCCCTGTATCATTCCCAATGACAAGGATGTCATCTACATAAAGCATGATGAACACAATGGCGCTCCCACTAAGCTTCTTGTACACATAAGGTTCATCAGGATTCTGCACAAAATCATAACTCTTTACGGTTTCGTCAAATCTGATGTTCCAGCTACGAGAAGCTTGCTTGAGCCCATAGATGGATTTCTTCATCTTGCATACTTTGCCATCCTCAGTTATGAAGCCCTGGGACTGCTCCATGTAGATATCCTCCTCGAGGTATCCATTGAGGAAAGCCGTCTTGACGTCCATCTGCCAGATGTCGTAGTCAAGATATACAGCTATAGCTAGCAATGCCCTGATGGATTTAAGCATAGCCACAGGAGAGAACGTCTCATCGTAGTCGATGCCTTCTCTCTGTGTGTAGCCCTTGGCTACGAGCCGTGCCTTGAAAGTCTCTACTTTCCCATCAGGTCCCCTCTTTCTCTTGAAGATCCATTTGCACCCAATGGGTTTCACCCCTTTAGGTGGATCCTCTAGGGTCCATACACCATTCTTATGCATGGAGTCAATTTCTGACTTCATTGCTAGCATCCATCTATCCATGTCATGATCCGCGAGTGCTTCATCAAATGAAGTAGGATCACTGTCAGTTTCATCTGACACATGGAATCCATACCTTTCAGGTGGTGCAACCACCCTCGAACTCCTTCGAAGAGGTATAGGTGTTTCATCTTTATTTATCTCTTCAGTTTCTGGTTCAGGAAGCTCAGAGTCCTCAGGGGACTCAATGAGTTCCTCTACTTCACTTTTTTCTTGACCTTTAAGGAAATCATCCTCCATAAATTTCACATCTCTAGAGACAAAAACCTTTTTGGGTCTCAGGGTCATAAAGTTTGTATCCAATACCATCTTTAACATACCCAATGAAGTAGCACTCACGAGAGCGAGATTCTAGTTTACTTGCATCCACATTCTTTGCATGGACCAAGCAACCCCAAACCCTTAAGTGATTAACACTAGGTTTGGTTCCATACCATAGCTCATGAGGAGTCTTATGTACAGATTTGCTAGGAATCTTGTTTAGGATATATATTGCAGTCTCTACTGCATATCCCCAGAAACTAAGTGGTAAATGTGCTTTACTCATCATTGAACGAACCATATCCATGATGGTTCTGTTGCGTCTTTCAGCAACACCATTAAGTTGGGGAGTTCCAGGAGGAGTGAGAGAAATAATTCCATTCTCTTTAAGGTATTCCTTAAATTCATCTGATAGGTACTCGCCACCTCGATCAGATCGAATTCGTTTAATCTTCCTATTGGTTTGGTTCTCAACCAAAACCTTGAACTCTTTGAACTTTTCAAAGGTTTCATACTTATGACGTAATAGGAAGATAAACCGTATCGCGAATGATCATCAATAAATGTCAAATAATATCGATATCCATTTCGAGTCGCGGTACTGAAGGGACCGCATACATCAGTATGTATTAAGTCAATAATACCTTCAAATCTTGTACCCTTATTACGGAAAGGCATCCTGGTCATTTTACCTCGAATACAATGTTCACAGGTAGGTAAAGGTTGAACCTGTAGAAAATCCAAAGGTCCATCCTTTATCAATCTATTGATCCTATCAACAGATAAATGACCAAACCTTTGATGCCAAATCATGTTTGAATGATTTATATTACTCCTGGATCTTTTAGGGTTTTTATTAGTGGTTGTAACATTCATGACATGCTCATTAATGCACAATTCATAGAGTCCTCCAGAAGTCAAAATACCCTCTGCAATATATTTATCATAATGATTTATGACTAATTTATTACAAAATAGGAATGAATATCCACTTGTAACTAGCTTAGATACAGATATCAAATTCCTTCTGACTTCAGGTACATAAAGACACTCTTTAAGTACTAGGACTCTTCCACTAGATAATGATAGTCTGCAGGTCCCGATGGCGACTGCTGCAACACTTGCATCAGATCCCATCTGGATGGCCATCTCCTCTTCTTCAAGCTGTCTAGTTTCCTGAAACAAATGCAACAAATTGCATACATGAACAGAAGCACCAGAATCAACTACCCAACTTCCTTCTCATCCAACGAGAAAGCTGGTTTCAATGATAAGAGTAGATTTCATACCTGCTGGGGCTTTACCTTTGTCGACCGACTTCAGGTAATCTGGGCAATTACGCTTCCAGTGCCCCAGCTTCTTGCAGTGGTGACAAACGTCGGTTTTCTTCGACGCCATTAAAGTGGATGCATTGGAAGATGAGGCAACACTTTGTCCCTTCCTCTTTCTCTTCTGGGTCGGGCCCTTCCGAGAACCTTGCTTCCGACCACGCTTCCCTCTGACCTGTGCAACCATTGCAGTGCCAGAGGGACCATCTTTCTTCATTACATCTTCTGCAGAATTTAATGCAGCAAGAAGCCCAGCATTTGTCAGTTCCAGCTTATTCATGTGGAATGACACCACAAAGTTATTGAAAGATTTGGGCAATGACAGCAGAATGAAATCAGATTGCATGTCTGCATCCATCGTCGCCCCCAGAGTCTCAAGATCTGACAAGTACCCAAACATTTTGAGTACATGCTCGCGGACCGAGGTCCCTTCCTGCATCTTGCAGCGAATGAGTTCTTTCATAACATTGTATCGCTGGGTGCGGTTAATGTCACCAAACATATCCTTTAGATTCTGCATGATATCCTAGCAAGTACTCATCTCCACATGTTGCTTCTGAAGAACATTGGAGAGAGAACCCAAGATATAGCACCTAGCCAAGATATGATCTTCATCATACTTGTCATTATATGCTTTGTCTTCCTTAGATTTAGGGTTTTCAAGTTTGTTTTCAGAGAGCACATAACTGATGCGCTCTGCCGAAAGCACAAGCTCCAAATTACAGATCCAATCCGAGTAATTTGGTCCGGTCAATTGGTTGACCTCCAGAAGCCTGTTCAGTGGGTTCATGGCCTTCATTTTCTGAAATTGAGAATGCACTATATTAGAACATATAATCATATATTCAATTTAATTTTATTTGATTAATGCATTTTAAATCAAATTAGTCTTGCTATGTCAACTATGAAAGTTTATTCCCTTATTCACTTTCAAAGTAGGAGATATACTTACCAATATATCTCAAGCAAAAACTGGGATCTCCTCTTTATCATTGTCATATCCCAATAATATGAGAACCTATGACTCCGATAAAGAGAAGCGGGAACACATTCCGCCTTGCAAGTCCAACTTGCATTTCCAAATTCGGTCTTTAATACCCGAGCCCACCACCCCTAAGGTGATGTTGACTCGTCATTAATTGAACCAACCGTCAACAGGAATACAACTCGCTATGCGCAATCCAATATCGCCCCAATAATATGAGGACCCGATATTGGGGTCACTACGCATACATCCTTACTCTTTCGAGAAGCGACGAGCCCGATCCAAACGGATCATATGTGGGAGCTGTCACTTCGGACAGGCGTCTCCCACATATAATATTTGGCGACGAAACCCTTCGCTTTGACGGGAGACCATGGATGTCACTTATGTGATCCTCCATCTCTTATTCAAATTTAATTAATTACTATGAATCTCATTCATATAATTAATTCTTCCAAGGGAATTATTAACTCTAATCATATTAGAGTATTCTCAATTGGATATAATTAACTTAATCATATTAAATTAATTATCAATCCAATTTAATCAATCAAACTTAATTTTATGCTTGAATATACATATATGATATTATTCTCAAAGTACGTATTAATTCGAATTTTAATAATTAGAAAAATACATCATAATCCCTCGAACATTATCCCGGCCCTACCCGCTGTCATGGCCAGTACCGACGGGAGTGGGGCGGACCACATACGTTGCAACCCGCTGACCCAGCGATCCCCGACTAGACACCATATCCACCTCGGGAAAGGATAATGCCAAATTGATTATTTTGTACTTGAGATGATCATCGGTTCTTCAACCGAAATTATACCATATAGTAATCAAAACAATTTTGATTTTAAGGAAATTTGCTAGGCAAATTCCCAAGTCCTATTCAAGCAAGAAGTTTGATGATTGTAATTCCAATTGAGGTTTAGATCAAATCTAATCAACTAATTGATTGGGGCCAAGTCAATTAGGCAAATAATCATGTTTCAATATTTCATAAATATTTTTCAAGATTATTTCACGAAATTAACAATTAATTTCACTAATTGACAATCACTTGGTTCTAGATTAGGAAAGCAATTTCAGCAGTGACCCCTACTTACTAAAATTGGCATATCTCAATCATATTAAATCCAAATTAAGCAAAGTCAATTTCTAAAGTTTGCTAATTTGATTTAAGACAGAACCTAAGTGATGTTTCATGCATTTCGAGGCAAGTCTAAACAGTAATTAACATTTTAATTACGTTCAGATTCACAGTTCCCGCAACAGTGCATACATGTCCATTAAAACGACCATATCTCGAGCATACGAAATCCGATTTATGCAAACTCAGATCCTATGGTTTCCTTATTTAATGGGGAACATAATCCAAGTATAAAATTCGTGTTTAAACAATTTAAACAGTGCCGAATTTCTTTACTAAACAGATCTGGGAAATCAAATGCGATGAAAACTTTCGTGACCTTAGCGAACCCAAGTCGTCCTTGGTTAACGAATTACTATTCGAAACCGTCGACCTAAGGCTCTGATACCACTTGAAGGATATGGAGAGATCCTCAAGCGCATCACGGAAGCGTGAGCGTCGTATCGGATACGACGAAGAACGACTAGTCGCACTAGTTGTTCGGTGCAGCGGAATTTTAAAAAATTTATTCGATGAAACCACATGATCCAAGAACCATTCTCGGATCGTTTCATCTATAACCACAGCAAGTATAATGCAATACCTCTTGAAGCGTGGTTGATTGAGTCTCTAAGAGAAGAGACCTCCTGTCTCAAGTCCGATCGTCGGAGAGATCGCTTGCGAGCGCGGGGATGAACCGCGGTGTCCTCGCAATCCAAGAAGTTGATCCAAGCGCGGTTGCTCCTGATCTCGTCGCACGAGATCGAACGTCTCCTTTGCGGGTGAAGCACTCGAAGTAGACGGAGAACCGCAGAGCGTCGAAGCGGTAGCACGAAGGCGAGGGCGACGACGATTCCCTCCACTAAGGTGGACGGCCACCAAGAGGAAGAGGGAGAGAGTGCTGTCGAGTATGAGAGAAAGAGAGAGAGAGAGATTTGCAACAATAGCATGTGTAAAGAGATAGCCAAGAGTGCCTCTCTATTTATAGGGTTTTGGGATCCATGGATCTCAATCCATGTGTCATATAAAAATCAATGGTTGAGATTGATTTATGACAATCCAATGGTCAAGATTGTTGTTGGTAAAAGCCAACAACTTGTGATTTAATTTTGATTAAATATATTTGATAAATCAAATATATATTAATACCAAATTAAACCAACTAAATAAGGAGTGAAAGAACAAATGAGAGCCTCCTTCCCTATTGGGAGGAGTGGACGGCCACCAATTCCATAAAGGAATTGGTGCCGCCACCTCTTCCCATATGGGGAGGGCAATCCCATGGATTCCCATGGGATTGCATATCTCCTTGTTTTTCTCTCAACTTATTTTCCAACAATTTATTCACCAAAAAATAATTCTTAATTAATTTTGGGAATTTTGCAATCTTGACATTGGAATATTGTGAATCACATTCACAACCCAAAACAAAATGTAATTTACATTTTCAATTAATTAGACAATGTGTATCCAATACACATTAATAATTAATCTACTAATATAAATTATATTTAAATCTCTCTAATACATTATAAATCACATTTATAATATATTAGGAATAATTGGATATTACTATCCACATTATTCATATCCATAATAATTAAACCACATTTAATTATATTGGATAATTTCTCATACATCATGATAATTAAATCACATTTAATTATCAACTTCTCTTTGCTTAGATCTTATGGAATTGCTCTTAAACCATTTAAGAACAATGCTATTTCTCCTCAGATACTTGGAGATAAGGACAGGGCGATTGTATTGTTCCACGTATAGTGACTTGGATATTGAGATCACATCTCAAATCCAGATCCCATGGACCTCTCATAGATGCTTGATTAAATCAAGACCGTAAACCTAATCTTCTCATTGCATCTGAATCTCATTCAGATCAATGTCCAGTACATGGACTAAGATTAGGTCACTTCTCTAATGAGAGGAGTCACTAAAATCCAGACCTGTTTCATCACTCCCTCGGAATGGAAGCGTCATGGTTATACAATCGTTTATGATCAAATCACCCTTCAGGTATTCCTAATACCTGCACATCCTGCATACTGGAAGACTCATGATCATCATGAAGATAAAGATCACTTTTACACTGTCATCTTCATAGTCTGATCATTAAGTTTCTCAATCTTGGTCCTTGGGATATGGTACATATTATATGCTTTCACAAAGCATATATTTTACCTTCAAATTCATATCATGCTTCTAAAGCATGATGACAATGCATGGAATTTGGTCAATCCCAATACCTCATGAGTGAGCTCATGTCTCCCGGTTCACAAGTGAACCTGTATGATCCCTTTGAGAGATCATATTATTCATATGCCCTTACGTGCACACCAGCTCGCCGGTGTATAGACCTTGATTAGGTCATCAACCTATTGGTCTGCCAAATGTACATGCTCAGACATATAGTAATATATCTGTCTCTGGTCAGAGGATGTTTGCCTGTGATGTGACAGTATTCATCATAGGTCTTTGGTTATCTCGATCTTGTTAAGTCAACTCATTGACTCAACTAATCCGATACCTCTGAATCAATATTCCTATGCAGAGGACCTGCATCAAGAGGTCGATCAGATATCAGTCTAATGAGATGGGATTGCCATCTCCCACTCAGACTAGAGATCACTACTTGTTAATCATTGATGATGCTTGATGAGTCCTCTATCTAACTCCTTAGATATTCATCCAGGCATCAGCCTCTATGATTCAATCATTGAATCAACAGCTGTATGATCATCAAGTTGGCCATGGTACATAACCCTTATTGTACAGAGGGACCTTATAGTGCATTCATTCATTCAATATCAGAAAGGGAGTGAAACAAAAATCAATAACTTTTATTGATAAATCATTTATTACAATAACATTTATTGTAGGAATGGTTCGCCTCGGGCTCACATTGCTAACATAAGTGTACTGTATTCCATGAGAGTCGGGTCGAGGCATCACCCAAAGTTCCAGTCCCAAAGACTCTCCTCTAGACCTCATCCTCAATAATAGGGAATAAGTCAATTCTTGCTTCAGTCAACCATCTCATTAGATCGCCAGACTTGAAAGTGTAGATGGATAGCCAGATGATGGAGGGCATAGGATTGTGTTTGATTTTCTCTCCCTTACATTGGAACAAGGGGCCTCTCGCATGCCTTTTTACTTAACACATGTAAATTTTTTAGATTGTTGATCAATGTGTCCATCAAGAGAGTTGGAGTCGTCTGCACTTATTTTTCTGGGAGTACACCGGGGTGTGTCTTTTTTGAGTATCTAAGATACCTTCGATACCCAGACTTGTATCTCTTACAATGCAGAGCCCTTTTTATGGTGTCGGCCCGACTCCTTAGTCCTAATTAGCGCTTGGTCCAAGTGGAGACTTTAAAAATATTTGGGAGCACTCGCCATTGGTGGAAGCTCATTTATAATTTGACTTTGGATGATAGAGCTTTTCTTTGATATTTCTTTTTCTTTTCTTTTGTTGGCTAGCTCCACTGCTTTTACCAAAAGTTGACGTACACTGATCAACAATTTTCATTAAGTTTCATCATACCCTGGCACATAGGTAGATATTAAAGAGGTAGCATATGAATCTTGCATACGGGCTAGGGTTTTGCTGACACTCAGGTTTTCTGAAGCCTTCATTAACTTTATCCCATCCTCGAATATCATTAGATCGGGTCTAAACTCAGATCTCCAGTCCTAGTTCCTCAAGTGATATCTCAACTCATCTCATCAATCATGCAGTTGTGGAAGTGATTGTGATGATCATATTCTTTTGAAGGTAGAGATGAAGAGTGCGATATAGCGCTCAAATCTTTCAAACTAGGGAAGTGTGGATAATTAAGCTTAAAAACCCTAATGACTAAGGCATGTTAACTCAGACTCTTTAGATCTCAGAAATCAAGTGTCCTCAAAAAATCTTCAAGTCTTAAGTGAATGTGAATGTGTCAGGAATATACCAACTCCTTGGTTAGTGACTTTTTAGTGTGATTTTTGCTTTTGCAGATTTTTATGGATTTTAATTTTCATTTTTTTTGTTTTCTTTATTTTTTTGAAGAAACAATGACTGGCCCAGGCTCAAATGAATAAAAATATCTACTCTCAGCCAGTATGGGTGTAAGTACGGACCGTTAGACGGACCCGTGTTACTTGAGGACGGAGCCATATACAGTGTCCTCTAAACCACCCACTCTGCTAAGGGAGACCGAAGTTCCCTCATTGAAAGTATCTACTAAGCCTAGTAGTTAGTGTCTAAAGAAAGATTTTCAATTTTTCAATTTTTCAAAATTTTTTCCCTTTTTTTGAAAAAGAGGTAGTTTTATAGAAGGGGGCGGTCGGGAGTTATGCGGTGACGAGGCATTCTTGCAAGAGGAGTGAAGGCGAAGGAGAGTAATGGAGGAGGGATGCGGGAATTACGTGAGGGTGGCTGGCGTTAGGACTACACATGGCGACCGTTAGGTGGTGGAGAAGTGGCCGGAGACAAGAGCAAAATGGAAGGGGGTGTGGCTGGCATGAGGTGAAACGACTGGGAAGGGGGGTTACGAAGGAGGAAGATAACTTTATAGCCATTGGATCCTTAGATCCAATGGCTAAGATGGGAGTACGGGAGGACGAATGAGATCAGATTATAGATTTGATCATACGGTTCGAGTTTGGGTGGGGATGAGTGGTTGAATGGATTTTAGGCTTTTTATCCGACAGCGGGGAATGAAAGGTTTGCGTGGCATGAGGAGGACCATGGGATGGAAGGGAGATCGGGTGGTTGGGATTTAGGCGGTGAGGTGTGGCTCAGATTAGATTTGGGAGTCGGATCTGACGGATGTGGTTGCAACTCAAATGGAGGCTGGATATGGAAGCGGGTGGTGAAGATCGGACTGCCCAGGAAGGAGCCGGGTGGCGGAAGGAGGAGCAGCCACGTGGGTGGCCCAGAGGGTGCCACATGGCTGCACCAGAAAATTCGAAAATGTAAATTCAAAGAAAAATAAAAAAAGTGTTAGAGGCAAAATTAGGAAAAAGTCAAAACATGAAAGTTGTTCATCTCGATAATATCTACAAGTTTCATGTTGGGCAAAATGCCAAAAGAGATCATTTATACGAAAAGTATTTTTGGAGGGTATTTTTTAAAGGGTAAAAACACCGATTTTTATCTTTTGAGTTGTTTTTGTATTTTTAGTCTTTTTAAGGGTTAGTAGTATTATAGACAATTGATCTTCCTAACTTTTAGGGGTTTTTGATAATCAAAGAAATAATGATAATTAAATACAATTAATTAAGGGTTAATTATACACAATATAAAACAGTATAAAAAGGAGAAATTATTGGTGAATTTTATTGGTTTGATTAAGCAAGGGGTTTAATTAATGACTTTTAGCATGAAGAATACGAGATTCATCAATGTGATTCAGATGTAATGAGAAGAAGTTAGATTTGTGGTCTTGATTTAATCATGCATCTATGGGAGGTCCGCAAGATCTGGATTTGAGATGTGATCTCAATATCCAAGTCACTATACGTGGAACAATACAATTATCCCGTCCTTATCTCCAAGTATCCGCGGAGAATGCGCATTATCCTTGAAAGCATTCATGGATAATTTCATTGTTGATATGTATATCCGAGCATTGAGAAAATTGATAATTAAATGTTATTTAATTATCATGAATAGTATGAATTTGATTCATATTATAAGGAGAGTTAAATGTAATTTAATTATGAAAGGTCTAAATAATGTGAATGTGATTCATGTTATTTGGGCACATGAGAAAAGAGATCCAAGATGATTAAACGTGATAGATATGAATAATGTGGATAGCACTATCCATATTAATCAGATATATTATAAATATGATTTGTAATATATTAGAGAGAGCATATTATGATTTATATTTGTTGATTAATTGTTAATGTGAATTGGATTCACATTGAATGATTAATTGAAAATATAATTACATTTTGTTTTGGATTGTGAATGAGATTCTAATAATTTTAATGGCTTGATTGAAGTTTTTCACAAGATAATTGTGAATTATTTTTGTGAAAAAAATTTACAACAATTGTTGCTGTAAATCATGGAGATATCATGAGATAACGAGATCTCATGAGATAATGAGATCTCATGAGATGATTGGTAGCCGTCCCCCCTTTTTTAGGGGATGAGGTTTATCTCCTCATTATCTCTAAGACCAGTCAAAGTGATTTAAATTGGGATTAATTATGTTGAGTTATCAATATACTTTAATTCAAATTAAATCAATTGTTGTTGTATTTTTACAACAACATCTTATCCATTGAAAGAAACACGAATCAATCTCAGTTGTTGATTGTGCGTTGTCCATGTATTGATATCCATAGACTCCCAAAACCCTATATAATAAGAGGCACCCCTTGCTCTTCGAAGTACACGTTTACAATGTAAATGAATGCTCTATCTCCCTCTCTCTTTCTCCACATGCCCAGCCTCTCTCTATCTCTCATAGTGGCAGTCCACCATGGACCCCTTGTGAGAGTCATCATCATTGTAGCATCGTCGTTATGCTAACGGATCATCTACCCGTGGATCTCCATCTCTTTCGGTGCGCCTCGCTCGTGAAGAAGATGTCGGATCTCATGCGACAAGATCAGGAGATTCGCTGCTTGGATCATCAACTTGGATTACGAGAAGGACGCGTCTCATCAACGTGCTCGCAAGCGTCTCCTCTGTCAGATCGGATTTGAGACAGGAGGTCTCTTAGTTAGAGACTCGATCACAACCACGCTTCAAGAGGTAAACCTTATACCTATTGTGGTTTAGATGAAACGATCCGAGAAAGGTTCTTAGATCATGTAGTTTCATCACATTTAAAAATTTTAAATTCCACTGCATCGAGCAACTAGTGTGACTAGTCGCTTCCGATCACATTTGATGCGATCCACACGCTTCCGTGATGCGCTTGAGGATCCTTCCCATATCCCTCACCCACGTGATGGGTAAATTACATCTATAGCCCTGATAATTTTGTATTTATTAAACAATTCAGTAAAATTTTATTCAAATTGTATATTTTTGGTAAATTTGCACAGAGCCCCCAAACTTTATTTTATTTGCAGTTATGCCCCTACTGGGACGTATTTTTGTAGCTTTTATCTACTTATTAAAAATCTGTGCTCCTAAAAATCCAAAAAAATAGGATTAGATGCTTCATGCATTGTACTTAAACGCCACATGTTCACTTTACATTTTTTTGCATTTAATCTATATATTAAAATTAAAAAGGAGCTTAAATATTCTCTGTCTAAATTATAAATACCAAAAAATATAAAAACCTTTGGCAAAATTCCAAAAAATTATATATGGTATATTTTGATATTCATTGAGTCCGGAAAATAAGAACCCCTAAAAAAAGAAAAGGAAAATTAAAAAAAAACAGAAAGCTCCAAAATCCAACAAAAAATATAAAAATTGTAGAAAAATATCAAAAATATATTTTTTTATAATGATCAATATATTATTATTTATCTATTAAAATTAATTTGGGTAATTTTAGGACTTATTTATTATTTTAAAAACCCAAATTAATTTCATATTATTTATTAATCTCATATTTATATTTTTGACCTTAAAAATACATAAAAATTAGCATAAATTTCTGGAAAAAATATAAAAACATTAGAAAATATTAAAAACCCAAAATATTTTTTTTGAATTTGTTTATATTTAATAGTATTTATAAATATATTACTATATATTGTGTAAAGAAAGCCTTATATATGTTATATTGTTTGTATAAAAGAAAAGAAAATAAAAAAAGATAAAAATATAAAAAGAAAATACAAAATCCGAAAAATCAAACAAAAAATATAAAATAAAAAAATTTAAAAAAATAAAAATTAAAAATCCACAAAAACAATAACATGGACAAGAGATAAAAGACAGAATTTTTGTGCATTTCCCATGCCTCCTCCTCCCGTTTGCTCCCAGTGTTCGACCTCTACACATGCTTACACCCTATACACATTAGCATGTAGAGTTATAATAAATTTTAACTCCACATTTTTGAGATTTAATTGCTTGATTCATTATTGTGGGTTGTATGTTGACTAAAGTAGGGCTTTCTTGAGTGGTCATCACAGCAACGCTAATTGAGTTTGATTAGCAGCCCCTTGGAGGATCTCCTTTATCAAATGGCACCGTTGCCGGGGAGCAATGTCGTATTGGATATTATTTTATCTTGTCTTTCATCTCTTGTTCATTTGTTTCTTATATTTATTTATTTATTTTTCACCATTATTTATTCTTAATATTAACTGTCTTAATCACTCCTCTTTGTTTGTCTTTGATACAAGGGACCGCAACACGAAGGAGGACTTCCTAGGAAGACCTATGCACCCAAGCAAGGCAGAGTCAGCCTTTCTTGATCGGCTGACAGGAGGGAACATCAAAGGCTGATGGAGAAGAATTTATGAGCTTCATTTTATTTCGCATTTTAAAAAAAAGTTATAAATTTAAGTGAGAGAGTGACACTTGGCATGTAATAATTCAGGACTCTCACGTTCAGACTTCCTGAGGTCCAGTGCCTGAAGGATTATTCCCTTGGGGGCCTCGATGGTTTTGACACTTTTTCATTTTTAATTTTATTTTTTATTATTTTGTGTGAATGAGCCTTAGCCTAGGAATTGCTTGCTCGATAGATTGAGGTCCAAAGCCCCTAATATATCTGCCTGTACCTATAGCTTCACTTTTGTACTTAGTCAAAATAATAATTGCTATTTATTTAAATTTGAGATCGAGCGTCGAGAGAAGTGCTATACAACGCGTGCAGGATCTGTTGCGGCGGACACCGATGCACTTCAGAGACCAGACTTTTGGATCTCAATTATAGATACTTAGCATTTTGTGCTTCACGATAATAGCAATTACTATTTTAGGGTGATTTCATCGGATTGCATAAGCATATAGCATAGGCTTTCTGTTTTGTCTTGCATCCCATATAGAGAGAGCTGGGAAGCACTGTAAGTCCTCTTACTTTGCATGTATCATCGATTTCTGACTTGCATGGATTTTCCAATCTTCTCCCTCTGTTTTTTCTCACCTAAGATGTAAATTGAATTGGAAACCTCGTTAGGAACGTGCATTGAAAAACAACCCAAAAAAGTGATAACCAAAATAAAATCGAGACTGCTAACTCTATTTGATCTTTAAAAATAAAATTTGATTCCTTGTATTGGGGAGAGCAACCCCCTTCTTGTGTGCGCATTTTATTTCTACACACATGCTAAGGATTAGTGCCCAAATCCCAAGCCTATCTTCGGTGTGTGCAACTTTGTGATGATCACCTAACTCTAAAATTGACAAGATAAAAAGACCTCATCCCGATCTTCACTGTGTTGAGAAGGAGAATCGAGGGGTTTACTTTGTGTAGTGATTGTGACTTGGAGTCCCTTCGCATTCATATCTCTTTGAGTTATCAGTTCCTTCTGTGTGAGTCATCCTTTTTCATCCTTGAGTCTCTTTATCTCTCTTATACATATATCTCCTCATTTGCATTGAGTCGTGATATTGGCTCTTGAGCTCAATCATCTTCGCCAGATCTTTCAGTCTCTCTTCTTCCCCCACCCTTCTCGTGTCCCCCATATCATCTCTTCTATTACTCGGGATTTCTCTGCTAGTAGGTATCGTCCGCATCGAGAATTTTGACTTAATTGATTAGTGGAGCAAGTCGGGTGTGCTTTGAGGATGCTGAGATTGATACCCTACTCTGGGTGGATTGACTTTTCGATATGTGCATAGGAGCTTATTGAGTACTTTGATGATGTACAATCATTAGGTGTGATTCTTCGTTGCAAATTTGTGGTCTCGCATGCCGAATTGAGGATGTGATGCATTTTGACTGATCTGATGAGGATTTCACGAGCTTTGATTGATCTACCTATTTGAGGTTCCCACCTTATTGATTCAAAGGTTAGATTAACTGATCTTGATTTGTACTTCATGATGATGATGTGCATGATGTCTCTCATCTTCTTGATTAAACCGTCCCCGATCTCCTGCTTCCATTATCCACCTGTGGCACTTTGAGGATTCATGATTATCTTTTATGCCATCTCAGCTAGATTGGATTGACCTGAGGGATGTATTGTGATTGATATGATTATCCATCCCTCTATGATCTTATGCCCTCCCTATTATTGACTGATTAATTGCTATTGAGGACCTTAGATTTAGCAGCAGTCCCAAGACTTGATTGTCCTACTTCATATTACTCCCCGAGGACTATCTGTGGGAGGATGCGACACATTCTTTACGATCGATTTCATTAATTGGCTATGTCTTCACCTTGTTGGAGCCAAAAACTGCATCGTCTGATTTGACTATTTGGCCTCTCTGCCTGATTGTGTGCCCGATATGTCGGGGTACGAGGCCAACTTCTTGGACTCCTTAGAGTCTTCTCTCCTTGACAATCCTAGCAAGGATGAGCTTTACTTTTTCCATTTATTCATTGCATAGTTCATAGTGCTCTCCGAAGGTTATCTGCGAGAGACTATGACACATTTTCTTGATCTATCAGTCTCTTCTGCTGGTGGACGATCTGTCATCTACCGAGGTCATTCTGATTGACTCCTTTGAGTCCTCTCTCTCCTTGACGACCCTCGCAAGGATGAGATCTGATCTGACTATTCATTGCATAGTTTGCATTGTTCCCCGAGGACTATCTGCAGGAAAATGCAACATTTTCTTTGTGCTCGGTTCCCCCTTTCTGACTGTGCCTTCTTCCTATTGGAGCACGGAACCAAGTCGTCTGATGTATCTTCTGGTCCCCTTGCTTTGATGATTATCCGATCTGATGGACCTTGGGACCTATTCAACTAGACTCCTTTGAGTCTGCTCTCCTTGACGATCCTCGCAAGGATGAGTCACTTTCCTCTGATTATTCTATGCTTAGTTGGCAGTACGCTCCCCGAGGGTTGTCTGCAAAATGCTGCCACACTTTCTTGATTTGTCGATCTCTCCTGCTGGTAGTTGATCTGTCGCCTACTGAGACCGCTCCTGTGATATGTCTGATGGATCCGGCTCCTTTGAGCCTGCTCTCCTCGACGACCCTCGCAAGGGTGCGCCTCTATTCTGACTATTCTCTGACTAGTATGTACTACTCCCCGAGGGTTAGCTGTGGGAGGGTACATTATTTTTGTACTCGATCTCCTTTCTGGTTGTGTCTTCTTTCTGTTGGAGCACGGAGCCGAGTCTTTTGAATACTCTGTGATCCTACTCACCTTGAGGATCCTCGCAAGGTTGAGCCATATCTTGTGTTGTTCGGTGTATTCCTATGACTTTCTGACTCTATGATCACCAGATACCACATCATTACATTGAGAATCTCCTACTCTGCACTTTTCATACCTGTCTGAGACTATGATTGACGTGGAGGGGTCTGCACTATTCCTTCTCCCTCCAAGTCTTATAGTATCGGCCCCGCTCACTCATTCACTCCTTATGAGTCGATGATCTGATTCACGCTACCGGTCCTCCCTTTAGTTTTCGATCGCTTGTCCCCGATAGCTGACACCCACGTGATTGCCCATCATGATGTCTTTTCACTTTCTGACTGCATCATCGTCTTACAGGGAGACGATGAAAAGAGCATGGTATTCGCTTACCAGATACCATCCTGTACTTCACTGTTCTTACTTGTTGTGTATACGTGTTGTGTATTCGATTCCTTCTTTCTCCCGTATGTCTCGTGTACCCCAGATTATGAGCCATATCTTTTTGTCTATACTTAGGAAGTACCTTATCCTAATTATAGGAGGGGTTCACGCCGCGTTGTTCTTTCTCCGTCCTATTTCATCACTCATGTCGTTGCTATACTAAGGGATCTTTCACCCTAAGTATAGGGGAGTGATGCATACATTCTCTCCGATCTTTCTCATATATTTATATATATCTTTTCTTCTTTTCTTCTTCTAGTGTCGCCCCTTTTGTCAGTTTTCTGTACTTAAGACATACTTTGTACTAAATATAGGGGGTGTGCACCCTTGATTATTTCATTCTTTGACCCCTCCACTATCTCCTCTCTTGTTGATCTGCTTTGCTTATCTCACCCTAAGTATAGGGGGAGACAGCCCGAGCTGTGATCCAGTTATTCCCACCCTTGACCCTCCCTGTTTCGTGTACAGTCTGTTATATTTAGGATTATTTGATCCTAAGTATAGGGGAGACGGTCAACTTCTTATTCATTTCTTTCTTTATTCATTATTCTTTAGTCGTTGTAGTATAGGCTTTTCTATACTTAGTGTGAGTTATGTATTTTCTTTCTCTTTTCGATCTATGAGGACATAGCTCATGCTAAGTATAGGGGGTCGTCTATACTCTGTATATACTTTAGACATAACTCGTACTTTTGTATAATTAATAATAAATATGGCTAAATACTATATATACACATATATATTTCATTAAAAATCATTTAATAACAACAGTCATTACTCAAATTATTTTTGTATTTACTGATTAATAAATCAGGTTAGAAATATTTTTGCAAAATGATTTGAAAAATGGTGTGAACTGTTTGGAAAACTTTTTGTGAAATGTTTTCAACCTTTTTAAAAATATTTTTTTAATTACAAAAATTCTTTTCTTTGTGTGCAATAAAGGCTTTGAAAAGCTATTTGCAAATGATTTTGAAAATAATTGTAAAAATATGTTGAAAATGTATATTTATTATTTTGAAAAATCTTTGAAAAATGGTTTTCAAATGTTTGTAAATATTTGTAAAAATTATTTTGTACTATAATTTTGAAAATTGTTTTCAAATAAATTTGAGGAATGAATGTATCATTAAAATAGGAATAAAATGTGTATATAAATCAAAATAAAATTCTTAATCAATTTTATGTATGTACCTACAATAATAACTTTGTTAAAACATGTAAATTCTTAACTCTTGTAAAATAAAGTAGCACACCCGTGTAAATAGTTGTAAGTATTTTATACTTTGTGTGCCAAAATCCTTTTTATTTTCCAAAATTCTTTTGCCAAAATTATTTGTGTAAAAATTCTTTTTATTTTCAAATTCTTTTTGAAAAATTGCATCATTTTTCTGCATTGTGCATAGCATTTTCATATTATTCTTTGATTGAGCTTGATGATTGAATTAGTCCAATAAGGTCGAAGATTGGAGCTTGGTTGGACCTTATTGCACCTAACTGCACTGGAACCTTATGGGAACTAGGTTTAAGGCACTTCAGATCTAATAGGACTTAATTCTTTAAGACTTAGGGCTGGGTTCAAGTCACGTCAACTGACTAACTAGAACTTTTCGAGACACACGCATAACTCTTGTCAGCCGTGACCTAACTTGGACACTTGTACCTTTCACTTGGCTCAACTCAGTTGGAGTGGTGAGGGGGTGGATTTGCCAGTCTGAGATGCACACAAGTGGAAACATTCATCCTCGTCTAGGGAGGGAATTGCACCCCAACCTGGTCCAGTTACAATGAAGTCTAAAGACAGGAGAGTGTGGATTGCAATAAAGCTTCAAAAGAGGGATAGTCTTCTGGCTCAAGAGGAAAAACTCCTTATGTAAATGCTGTTTTGAATAGTATGTTTGAAAAAAAAACTCCAAAAAAGTGGGAAGGCTTGAAAATAAAAATAAAATGCATGCCGGAGTATGTTTATATATTGTATAGAAAATAAGCAAGCTTGAGCATCAATGTTATACCATGTGAGCCTGCAGCTGGATGACTTGACTACATTGGTCATGCATCCCAGGATAGGTAGCTATACTTGTTACCGTCCATTTTTTTATTCACCTCCTCCTCTTGAGTTGGATGCCACTTGAACATAGAAGGAAATACCCCGCTCCTCGAGGTCTTAGTGCTGGATTGGGGAATCATTGGATTGTCATTCTGGAGAAGTCAGTTCCTTTGTCATTTCAGTTGGGGAGAGCCACTATCACTTACACTGTACAAGTCAGCTTCATAGTCATAAGGATTTGCGTATGATGTAGGCTAGTTCTGACCTGGCTATTGAGGTGGTTCTGTGACTCTCGAGGGCTATTGTGTTTTAAATTTGGTTCCCAACTAGGTTCTACACACATTTTCACATCAAGGTCTAACCTGAGCTCCAAACTTTGATTTTATATAGACAAGTTTATTTATCAAATTCAATTCCATTTAGTCTTTATCCTTTCTTTTTCTTTTCTTCTTTATTCTTTTTGATACTTATTGCATAAGTGTTTGCTAGGGACTAGTAAAGGCAAGTATAGGAGGAGGATGAATCTCCATTCACCATTCTTTATTCTATCATTTTGGCCTTAAAACCCCTAACAAATGCATGTAAATAGCATTAGTTTGTGCATAGTAGCATTCATTGTTTATTGTATTATTTGTACATAAAATAAGGTTTTTAATGCCAAAATTATAGAAAAAAGAGAAGAAAAGAAAAAGAATAAAATACTGAAAATATTTTATGACCCTAAACCCCGAGAGCAAGTTAAGAATTGAATTTATCGACAAGTAATAAAGGAGGGGGGAGATAAGGACCAAAAATAAAATAAAATTCCCATTTATTCATTCTTATTTTATGCATTTTTGACACCTATTTTGTCCTTTATTATTTATTCATCAAATAAAGAAATTTTGTACATGAAAGTTATAGATAATAATGTAAATAAAAGTACAAAATTGAGTTTGTACAAAAATAATACACAGTAACCATTTTATACAGAAAATAAGAAATCAAACTTCACATACCATATCATTCAAATAAAAACTCAAAATATATCAAAATCACCTCTAATTATATATAACTTTTCACAAGCTATTTAATGGTGGTGGTTTTATATTTTTTAGATTTATTGGGTGAAATTTAGGTTTTGCGCCCTCATTGTACATTCTACTGATTAAAATATTCATTTTATTCATAATTTATTATTTTTGCAAATTCTTATTTTTATAATTTGTAAATATTATGTATAACATATATGCATGCTAAAACTAGAATAAAACCAAAAAGAAAATGAAAAATAAAATAACTCTATAGGCAAAATACTTATGATTATACTTGTATATAAATAAAAGGGGAAACTTATTCTTTAATTCTTTATATTTTTATAATATTGTAAATAATGAATATATTATATTAAAAATACAAAATCAAAATAAAACCTAATAAAATACATAAAAAATAGAAAGATGTATATAAAACATAGGAAAAATACCTATAAATATACCAACATAATAAACGTATCTATTTATTTAAGTGTACATATTACAACATAAAAAAATAAAAATTTATTTATACTCACAAAAATAAGTTATACATAAATAAATAAAATAATAAAATAAAATATTCAAAATAAAAAATATAAATGTACAAAATATAGGCAAATATACCTATAAATACAATAATAAAAATTAACAACTAATAAAATAAGCCAAAAAATAAAAATCATAATAAAATACCACATACAATAATAAACATTTTTATGTTATACACAAAAATTAATAAAATCTATTATTAATTTTAAATAATTATTTTCGAATGACCGAGATGTTTTGTCCTGTAGTGGACCTACTTGGACCAATCAGCACACTCCGCTCATTGACCCTGGTCAACTTGACCTTCAACCATCTGAAGTGATGCAGACCTGTCTACTCCCCGATTTTGTGCCATTTTCCCGCATGATCTGTCCATCCACCGCCTTCGTGTCCTTCACAAGAAATACTCCTAGATCATTGTACATATACGCCCAATCCTTAGATACCTTGTACATATCGATGATTCCTTGCTATCGCTTGGTCAATAAGGGTGCCCGCTAATAAACATAAATAAGAACCTCCTCCTCCTTCCGTAAATTTGGTCATTCCTAGAGCCCTAAAACCACTCCACTCTGGCCTAACGTGCATCCTCGTGACAGGGGGAGGTCCCCTGGAGCTTGGAGGCAGCTGAAGGAGGAAGGGGATGCATCCACGGCGGCGCTCCGATGGCCATGTCTGCTCCTTGGCTCCGGCCAGGTACGAGCCGCGCTTCTTATTATTTTAGATAGATTTTGTTATCAATGTTTTCATTATGCATTTAGTTTAAGGTTTAATCTAGGTAATTATCGTAGAATAGCCGATTCGTAGTTCGTCAGAGCTCCGCTCCGACGAACGATTTCACTGTGCATCACTCTATCTTCGACCCGCCTACCACCATTATTTCGTTACTTATCATTTTCCTCACATCCCAGGCACCTCCATACACTCAGATCCCCCTCGAATTTGATCCAACTCCACCACCCTTGCCGGAGACCTCCACCGCGCTCATTTTCCACCCATTTCGATCAAATAAGGCCCCCGACCCTGCTTTGTCTCGCGCTACATTCTTGCAGGGTTGGAGGACCAAAGGACTCCCAAGGGAGTCGAATTTTGCGAAGAACAGGAACCTGGAGCTCGCATCCTTCCTTGGCCCCGCCTGAGCCCGTCAGAGCTCTAGATGCCTCATGGAGACCATCAGCTAACGCGGGAGACTCCCAGGAACGCTCAAAGATATTCGGTGGCGACGGAGAAAGCCGGGGAGCACGCGCTGATCGATCGAAGGTCGCCCCAGTCGACCTTCTTCCCAGTTCTTCCTGACATGCCCAGGATCGTCCGATCAAGGAGGAGCCCCATATTGCAGCAGAGTCGTTGGATGGCGCAGCGCCATCACCGTTGGATCGCCCTGAGGCGATCTAATCTCGAGCGTCGATACACGAACCGTCATCGGGCGTGGAGTGGACGACACGTGTATTAGTGAAAGGATATCAGTCGTCCGCCTACGCCTATTATGGGGTAAAATGCATATTCTGCCCCAGAATATTTGTATTTAATATTTAGTCTTGTAAATAAAAGTTAAAGTGTTAAATAATTTGGATATTTTGTAACTAGGCCCCTGTACTTATTTTATTTGTATTTGGGTCCAGTCCACGTCACCTCACGTGCCGTCCCACGTAAGGTGGCGAAATTACAGGGATAACCCTGCGAGTTTTGTAAATTAATGTTTAGTCCAATAAATTGTATTTAACGTTATATATTTTTGTGAAAATTGCTTGGAGGTCTCCAAAATTTTTGATAATTACAGTTAGGTCCCTCCCAGCGTGTCTCCCGTGTAGTCCCACGTGATGGGTAAATTGTGTCTGTATCCCTGATAGTTTTTTATTTATTAAATAGTTCAGTAAAATGTTATTCACATTGTATATTTTTGGCAAATTTGCATGGAGCCCCCCAAACTTTATTTTATTTACAGTTATGCCCCTGCTAGGATAAGTATTTTTGTAGCTTTTATCTATATATTAAAAATCCCTAATGTGATCCTAAAAATCCACAAAAATAGGATTAGATGCTTCATGCATTGTACTTACATGCCACATGTCCACTTTACATTTTTTGCATTTACTCTATTTATTAAAATTAAAAAGGAGTTTAAATATTCCTTGTCTAAATTATAAAATAAAAAAAAATAAAAACCTTTTGAAAAATTTCAAAAAAATTATATGTGGTATATTTTGATATTTATTGAGTCCAGAAAATAAAAACCTCTAAAAAATCAAAAAGCTCCAAAATCCAACAAAAAATATAAAAATTCTAGAAAAATACCAAAAATATATTTTTCTTTTTTATAATTATCAATATATTATTATTTATCTATTAAAATTAATTTGGGTAATTTTTGGACTTATTTATTATTTTTAAAACCTAAATTAATTTCAGATTATTTATTAGTCCCATATTTGAGATATTTTTGACCTTAAAAATACATAAAAATCAGTATAAACTTCTGAAAAAATATAAAACATTAGAAAAATATAAAAAACACAAAACAACTTATTTCCTGAATTTTGTTTATATTTAATAGTATTTATAAATATATTGCTATATATTGTGTAAAGAAAGCCTTATAAAGGCTATATTATTTGTATAAAAGAAAAGAAAAGATAAAAAAATATAAAAAAATATAAAAAGAAATAATAAAATCTGAAAATTAAAAATCAAATAAAAAATATAAAACAAAAATTAAAAATTAAAAATATTAAAAACCCATAAAACAATAACATGGACAAGAGATAAAAGACAGAATTTTGTGCATTTCTCATGCCTCCTCCTCTCGTTTGCTCCCAGTGTTTGACCTCTACACATGCTTACACGCTATACACATTTGTACGTAGAGTTATAATAAATTTTAACTCCACATTTTTTAGATATAATTGCTTGATTCATTATTGTGTGTTATTTGTTGATTAAAGTACGGTTTTCTTGAGCAGTCACCACAGCGACGCTAATTGAGTTTGATTTGCAGACCCTCGGAGGATCCCTCTATCAACCATTCACACACTAGGACATATATTCGATGTTCATGTGGGATGCCTTGTGTGTGTGGGGTGGGAGGGTTGATCTAAGATGACTTCTGAGTCGGATCTGGATGATGACGTGCGTAACTTAGAGGTTGTTATTTTTAAATCCCTAATTCTCATGAGGACTTCTGGCACACTATTAATCTAAATGTCGATTTGAGCTCCATTTTAACATTTTTTTCATGACCTTGGTATGGAATACAATCTCACTTTACTTATGCATTCATTTTAGTTGTTCCGGGACGAGCAAGGTTTAAGTATAGGGGGTTGATGAATATGTGTTCATTACTTTAAAAGATAAAAATAAAGCTCCATTCCAAAGTAATTAATTTCACTTAATCATTTATATTTCATTATTAGCATTCAAGCATATGTAAATAATATTCATATTTTAGCATTCATAATTGTGTTAATAAGAGGCTAGAAAATTTGTGTAAATTATCACTTGTATATTAACACAACTTCCCCTATTTTTAATTATTTTAGGCTAACTCTGAATAAAGTAAAATCAACTCCATTGTATACATAATACTAACCTTAATAAAGGAAAAATATCGGAAAAATACTAACATGTATATTTGACAAATAAAGCTAAACCGTAGGTCTGGAACAAAACATCGTAAAATCAGATATCTCTCATATACATTCTCTTATGAACCTCTACCCACTTTTGAATTAATGTACATTCAATTATCTACAAAGTAAGATCAAATTCAAAATAATCGGAATTCATATGTGAATCTTGAGTTTTGGGACCTCATTGTATAGTGTATATTTTGTCTCACTTTGATATTATTATTTTATATACAAAAATAACTCTTTTTAATTTATTTATTTTTAATTATTTTTTATTTATGATTTAATAAAATATGAAAAAATTCAATTCTAAAATGAATTTTTCTCAATCTTTATATACAATATGTGCATAAATCCATTTTTATTTTATTCAATTATTTTCCTAATCATTTAAAATACTACACAAATAAATTAAGATGTAAATATTTTTGTTTGATTTTATTTTATTTTTTTCCTAACTTAAAAATCATAAAAAATCATAAACCTAAAAAATTCAGGTATTCTATGTACATAGAAGACCACCAAAAATACATATAGTACATATGCCTTTTTTAGATTTTGATTCCTTCACAAAAATTTCTCATCGAGACGAACAACTTTTATGAAGGACACTTTTTATTTGAGATTGTTTAGTATTTTATTATAATTTTTATGTTATTCTCTAATTTTTGTGCGGGCAACACGCGTCAGCTCTTGGAGTTGCCACACGTCCCCACTTAAGTCACCTTATCTGCCTCTTATCTAGACCGTTGGATGAAGAGCTCTTCATCTAATGGTCTATTATTTTTTATTTATTTTTATTTATTTATTTTTTATTTCCTTTTCTGTTTTTAATTGCTCCTCTACGTGGCATGTCCTTGGTCGTTTTATTTCAGCTGATCAAACGATCAAGGACCTCGCCCCTTTCCTTTGTCTTCTCCACCCAGCTCCTGCCACCCTGTCGTCCTCAATCGCTTGACCAAGATCACATGCCATCATCCTCCCCGCACCTCTCTCCTCCACGTAGCCCGCCCCCACCTCTCGCTGCGAAGCCCTAACCACCGATAAAATCCCCTCGCCATTAATGAATCGAAATCGTCTGCCATTTTTCTGAGACAAGAGAGAGAGAGAGCATATGAGCTCAACGCTGATGATAGCGGTACACCTCCTCCCCCTTCAAGTGAAGACCCTCCTCCTCGTGAGATCCAAGGGATAGCCTTGTCTTTTACTATGGCCACTTCAAGCTATCGAGCTCGACTTCGGTCGAAATCTAGAGCAACGACCGGAGCTCCTCTATGAGTTCCTCCTAAGCCGTCCTTCATTCCATGACGTTCTCCAAGTGAACCTTATCTCCAAACAACTCTCTTCTTCCTTCCTCTTCCTTCCCATATTTCCTTCCCTCCTCTACTTTCTTCTTCTTCTTCTTTAAACCTCTGTAACCCATCGTGCTTCTTCCCCAATTTCTTGTTCTTGTCCTTCCTCATAAGATCTAAATCCCCAAACATCTGTAGCATGTCGACACTCACCTCACCTGTTCTTACTCTTCATGTTCTGCTCCTTTTTTGCGACCTTTCCTCGATCAACATCGCTCCTTCCCTCCATCCTCTACATGAGCTCCACTTCATCCTTCCCATCCACCATCACCCAAACATACTCCAGATCGTTGCTTGCATGCCTATAACCATGTAGGTCGTAAAGAAGGAAGGCACTCCATCCCCATTTAGCCATCGAGTAGCACAAGAGACTGACCTTTGATCAACTGAAGTACAACCACTCGCATCGATCGAGCTCCGTCCTCATCCACTGCGAGAACCTTCAAGTTCGCCTTCTTCTATCCATTAGAATAGCCTCCTCCGACCTTTAGCATCTCGATTGTGTGTTAGTTGAGACTACACCCGCGCTCCTCCTCCATCAGAGCTCATCCGATCTCCAAAATCCCGAGGGACCTCCATGAGTATCTTCCACCTCAAGAAGTAGAGGGGCAATAGTAGCAGAAGACGATCCATTCCCCTTACCTTGGAGTTACAGCTACCTCCCAATCTCCATAGGGCAGTCCCGGTGGCAAAACGTGTATCGCACGCACGCTACTTCGAGCCTCCAGTCAAACCGTCTACCTTGGTCGAACCGACCCCTCTCAACACATCACTTGGAGATTTGGCTCGAACCACACCACCAGTGCCTAGCCCAGAACGTGCATCGCACGTGTCACAGGGATTTTTGTGCTCCGAGACCCGCAAGTTCCTGAATCAGCAAATGATCCCCTACCAACACGTGTGTTGCACACCACCATTGGAATAATAGCATAAAAACCCTCTCAGGTTTTGGTAATGTCATCTTAGCCCTGTGTACTTTGATTTTAGTTAGTTAATTGTGTTATTTTGCATATAGACCCTCGCATTTGAGTTTGTATTGAACTTTCATTTATCATGTAATTTTTAGTCAAAAATTTTCATTATGTAGAAAAATTAATTTTATCTCTTGTGATTATTTATTTGTAGCTTAGATTAATTTGCTAAAATTCGTTTGACGTGAAATTCCATATTTTACCCATATGTGAGTAAAATTCATTGTAAATCATCCATTGCTTCATAAATTCCTCAAAAATCAAAATTTGTAGAATTGATTAGTGTCTTACACATGCCCAAAAATCAACTCATTTGCACACGTCCTCTTCCTTGAATGGATTGTTTAGTTATTGATATAAATGAATTTTAATTGACTGTGATGATGGTATTTATTATTTTTGACCAGCGTGTAATGAGTATGGGTTTAAGGATTGTACACCATCACTTATGCCCATGTATTCTTACAAAACTCACAGTTCTGCCCTTCTATTATTACACTTGTGTGACTTATTAAACCTTAACAAAAGGGCAGTACTGTGATACAACGACAACAACAACAAAGCCTTTTCCCACATTAAGTAGGATTGGTTACATGGATTCTTTGCTTCTATTCAGATTTATTTTAGGTAAATATCGGACTTAGATAAAAAAACTAAGATCCTTCCGTATACTCTCATCCCAACACTTCTTAGGCTTTCAACACCCTCTCTTAGTCAACCAAGCATCCCAAAACTCGGATTTCCTAACATATGCATCAGCCGACCTCATTTACAAATGACCAAACCACCTTAAGTGCGCATCTTATCCTTGATCAGAGTTATTCCAACTTTCCTTCTGATTACATCATTCTGAATTCGATCTTTACGAGTATGTCCACACATCAACTTTAGAATTTTTCATTTCTGTTACTGTCATTTTTTGCACATGTATGTGCTTCACATACTAACATTCAGATCTATAGAGCATAATAGGTCTCATTACTGCTTTGTAAAACTTTCCTTTGATTTTCGAAGGAATTTTCTTATCACAGAGAACGGTAGAGGCTCATCTCCACTTTAGTCAACATACATTTATTCTAATAGTAGGGCAATACTGTGATATTTGTAAAAATACAGGTGCACAAGTGTGTTGCAAAAAAAGAGTATAATTGTAATTGCATAATATCGGAGGGATATAAGCGTGAAAATCTTTTTATAAACTTAGTTCTGGAAAATATTGTTTGGATTCTGAAAGGACAATTTGGATGGGAATAAGTTACAAATATCTGACAAACATATAAAATACAAAATGACGTTACTGTCCTCCTCCAATTTGTCGTGTAGATTAAAGCTGGAAATGTGGCATGTCTTTTCTCGGAAAGTGAAGGGATTAGAAAGTGCTGTCAAGAATAATAGCCCATAATTATTGCAGAAGAGTCACGAGATGCCTTTCACTGCAAAAGGCATTGGCTGCACTAATGGTAGACCTTTTGATTAATTTTAAATTCCTACTACAAACTGCCCTCTTTTGCAACTGCCTCACATTTACTGATGAAAACGGTTTGATAGAGCTACGATTACGGGTATAATTATATATTTTTTATTTTAAAATATGAATGGATATACGAATATTGACGGATATAAAAAATATATTATCATATTTTTGAAAAACAGATGATAATATAGACGAATAAAAGAATATGATTAATTATAATGCGAATCGGATACAAATAATAAAAGAAATGTGTTAAATTATAAAATAGGATTCCAACTATAAATCAATTACCAATTAGGAGGTTCATTTTTCAACTATAAAAAGGAGGGATCTGATCTTAATTTTTTTCTCAAATACATGTCTCTATAAGCTTCAACGACCTTTATATACTGACGTCAAACCCTTAAGTTGAAAGTTGATGACCCTCTTTGTTACAATTGACCCTAATTGGATACGAGGCATCATTGATGTCTTTTTTGTAATTTATTCAAAGAAATATTTACGTATTAATTAAAATATACATGTTTAGATTAATTTACATATAATATATAGATATATTCATTTCATAACAATTATATCAAAATAGTGAATGCCGTTATAAAATTTTGTTACACACAGTTATAAATAAATATACGACTATTTTTATATATTAAAATAAATATATGATACGAATCCGAATATTCATGAATGTCAAAATGATAATCATATATGCATCAACTTTAAAATAAATACGATTACGAATGGTAAAATCGGTATAAAACAAACACGATAACATACATAAATATATTCATATTCCTCTTCATCCCTGATCACATTTGCACGCTGAATTTATTTTTGCGGTTGGTTAAAATAATGATATTTAATAAATTATAGAATCGATTGTTAAAGACAGCTCGTACCAATTATTTGGCCACTGCACTCCATTATTGCTGCAAATATCAAAGGGGATCTGTCGGCAACGGAAGGACTCCCTAATGACACTGTTATTTGATCATGTCCCTATTTTCTTAGAAATAAATAGTGCCATCTATTAATTTCTAAAAATGAAAAAACTTATTTCAACTACATTTCATTAAATAAGTTCTAGAAATTACATATTATCATTATAAATACTATAAAAATAGTATATATGGTGGAAATAAAACACCATTTTAGATTAAAAATTAGAAAAACATATTATTTGTTTGCTATATAAAAGTTTATTTTAGAATCATGCTAGTCAATTTAGTATAAAATAAAAAAAATCTAAAAAATACTAAAAAAATCTTATATTCCATGGAATTTGATTCTGCATATCAATAAAAGACTACCAAAAATAAGGTATATTACCTAGAATCTTATTTTGGCTCATATCATGGTTTAAATTAAATAGTTCTAAGTATACTCTATGTCAATTTAACCTTTTTGAGCTTGGACTTAACCTTTCTAAAATTAACAAGTTATTTGATTTAAAGATGATTGACGTGACAAAGAATAAGATGTGCTTGGATATTCAACAAGATTTGATGGAAATGATCCCATTTGAGGAGGAGAATGAGAAAGGAGAATCTCTCTTCAATACGGTGCTAATTTTTTGGTGTCCTTTTCCATGTTCCTACGATCATACTATAACAATGTTGCTTTATGGTGAGGATGTCATCACATTGGACGAGACAATTACTTTGTTGCTTATGAATGATTGACGGTGGTTGATAGATGAGGCAATGAATGGTGAAGATCATGTGGTGGCAACCGATAGCAGATGTTCTAAATATGGGAAAATTAGTTTCGATGGTCGATCTAAGTTACATGAGAAGTTAGGTGCTTCTATTGTAATAAGAAGGGTCACACAATAGATAATTTTCTAAGATGTGAGAATGATAAAGGAAAGAAGAAGGCATATTATTTAAACTCAAACTAAGAGGATTTCATAGCAATATGTGAAGGAGACTTGCTAGTGTGATCTAGAGAGATGAAGGATTATTCAAGATGGCTTCTAGACTCAGGATGTTTAGATCATATGTGCTTATCTAGGGAGAAGTTGAGTACATATCATGCATGCAATGATCACACAATCAAGATGCATGGTAGAGAGGTTCACCAATTCAAGGAAGTCAAATCATTGTTATTTCGCATGTTTGATGGAGCCGTATAGAATCTGACATGTGTTAGATGCATTCCTACAATCAAGAAGAATCTGATTTAATTAGGAACGATCAAGTCATGAGGACATAAAATCATCACAAAGGGGGAGTTGTCAAAGCAAGCGAGGGAGCATGTGTAGTGACACAAGGAATGAGGATGTTGAACATGTTGTACAAGATCAAGGGTCGGGTGATAACATGTAATGAAGCTCCAGTTATTCACATGATGAAAAGCACTAGAAGAGAAAAACATGTTATCAACATCTTCGTCACAAAAAGTACAACAAGGAGAATTATATGTAGTTTTCTTTACGAGAGGTTGATGACACAATCTCTAGTCACGAGCGATCTGTTGTGTCGTATCAAGAGGCATTACATTGAGTTGTGTGAGTGTATCCAAAACGGGGCATGTCGAGAGCTCCCAATGATGGGTGCGACGCCCAGAGTCCATGAGTTCCTGCTAAGGATACTTGCAAATGATGAGGATATCCCAATGCATAATAAAGATGAGGTAGAGATTATAATGGAGTTCAACTCAATGGGAGAGATTGTTAGGATTAGAGTCATATTAGGATTAGGAATTCTAAGGTATTAAACTCGTGATCCTAATAAATTCAAGTTGTATTGTATATGTAGTCCTACAGAAATAGAACTATGAGTTTGTACTAGTGCTATATATAGAGAGAGGGGTCGGTTGGATGGGGGGTAATCTCTATACCACAACAAGAGAAAAAAGGAGAGGGAGAGAAGAGAAGGGAGAGATGGTGAGATGTGTACTCATTTTCCTCTTAGTGCTTTCATGTGGTAGTCACGAGAGATGGCCTACAATTGTCATATCGTATGTGTGTTTTATTATGTTCTCCTGCGGTAATGGTTGATTGTCCATCTACATGTATTACCAGTCCCATTCCCAACACATTCGAGCCCCAAAATGTTGCGTCTAATGTCAAACTAATATCAAATTTATATCTCATATATTTGATAGTTTCTCTTTTATCACGTATGTAATAAGAAACCTAAAAAATTGCAGTTATTTTTCTCAACCAATCCAACATCAACTTCCTTCCTAAAAATGAGTGGAGAACTAAATTGATAATAGCCTTAACCTAATTGTTTATATGGAAAGCTCCATGTAAAGTAATCTTAAGAAATGAAATCATAACATTAGCTCTCTTCAAGGCATAAACTTCTTCCTTAACAAATCTCTTTAGATGTAACTAGCAACCACACTTCATTTATTGTGTTTTTAGGTATCTTAAACTCCATCTTAAAGTTAAACATGGAGGAACCAAGGTCCTGCTCAAAACATATTTGACCCACCATCTTTCTAGTTATGCATGTGCTTTGATGGAGTGCTCATTTTGCTCTAGGGTTGCCTTAAATGGTTTAACTATCTTATGTGGTTAAATCATGGTTTTTTTTGCTATTAAGGCATATCTCGATATCTCTTAAGGGTGTGGTATATCTTTTTACTGATTTTATTTTCATTATTTGACTTTGTATCTGCTTAAATTAATAATATGCTTTTTCATTTAAAAAATCAATTCTAAGTTTGAAGTACTCAAAAAAATTCTTGCATGAAACAATCTCTATAGTTGATATAGAGTTGAGAATCACAACCAAACAACTTCAACTTGATTTATGGTACTACTATAGCAATCAAATTGGATCAAATAACATGTGTTGTTCTGATCACTTGTTGTCTGATGAAGAGAGCATTTGAACATAAGTTGATGTTGATATTGGGTTATACAGAAGAGGAGCTGGTAAAGAGCGTGGATGGTCTAGACCTTGATAGTGATTTTTATAAAATTCTTAGAATTTACAGATTTTTCAATCCAATATTTGATAACTAATTATCGTGGAAAGTGCTTTTTTTTATCATTTTTTTGTTAAAAGAAAACCCATTGGATTCCGAAGAAAGGCAAAAAAAATCAAGGTGGGAGATAGGATGCACCAGTTATGTTCGGAAAATAGTCCTAATTATGAGAAAGTGAAATATACTCTTCCTAGATATACACGATGGATTGACTTTGATTTGTCAGAGGAGTCTTAGAAACAACGATCTTTCAAGGAGGCATCTGATGTTAAGAGCAAACTTTCTGAGAGGGAAGTTTAGGAAGTAGGCTATAATAGCTTGCTAAGCATTGAGCATAGACGAAGTCAGTCTCAACTAGAAACTCTTTTAGTGATATTGTCTGAGAAGTAGAAGCCGATCAAGGAAGAAGGTGGAAGGTGAAGAAGGCAAAAGGAAAGGTTTGTAGGGCTCGAGATCAACATGAGCCACAAGTCTAAAGTAAGTTGGAAGCATATCGAATATATGGTGTTAAAAGTGTCATGTCGATAAAGTATTTGTTGCATGTATTGGAAGTAGGTTATAAAAACACATAGATAAGCTAATATGAAAGCAACCAGAAGATAAGATTTACAAGGTTTGTCTGCAACTAGGATACGTTTCTTGTGGCTACAACAAATCTCTCTCAATATGGTGGAAGAAATGAAGCACATACGATGATTCAAAATAATGACCCTACTAGGGTTTATATATTACTCAAAGTGATAGATCTTCCTAAGCAGATAGATTCTCAATCCTCCCTAAAAGACACATTTTCGAAATCTCTATAAACTGGAAATTATCCAAATCTCCTCCCACAATGGGAAGAACAAACTGACTAGGAAATAATCAAATTTCATATGGATCCTTTAATCAAGTAGGATCGGGATGGATACTCTAATTATTGATCAATCGGATGCTTGATGGATCCTCTAATCAATCAGAATCCATGGATCCCCACATATATTAAAACTCAAATGGATCCTTAATCAATTAGGCTTCAAGGCATATCAACAATCTCCTCTTGAACTGAATCCATCAACTATTAAACTTCACGGTGAATTGAATTCCTAGATACCATAACAACAACTACGAAGACTTTGTCTTCTCCGTCAACTTGAATCTCCTTCAATCCATAAACACATGCAATCCCGTCTCCAACTGAAATCACGCGACCGATCTCAACAAGGGAAAAAGAATAAGACGACATTCTTTCACACAAAAAAATCCGCTTGATTGCATACCAATGTCATTCCCTAGATTTCTCATGAATATACTAGCAATGCTCATATCACGAGCAATACCTCGTCTTGTACATATTATGCCATACATATGACTTCAAACTACACTAACATAGGGAACTTGTGATGTGACTTTTCTCTGCATTTGATTGAGGTGCAAAAGATAATGACATGTATATCTGCAACAAATTGAGTACTTAGAGTGTTGTTGTGGACATCAACAATATTATCAAGACCTTTTTCAATATAGTTTTTGGAACAAGAAGAGATTTCTTCTAAGATTTCCGTCTACGCAGCCTTCAATAATGTTTATTCCAAAATCTTTTTTAATGCACGTAGATTCTTCATGTCAAGCTTTTAATTAAGAAGCTTCTTCAAATTATCAAACAATACTTTTTATTTCTTAGCAACAAACATCGTATCCTCAGTGTTAAGCAACAGATAGATGGACTCATCTTCCACGTTGTTATTGTAAACACAACAATCGTGTGGGTCCATGTCAAACAACAAGGCAAGAAGATTCATACGTAACTGGATTGCATCATTGGTGACAAAAATTAATTTCTCTCAATATGGTGGAAGAACTGAAGTATAGAGGATGATTCAAAAACAATATCCTAATTGAAATTTATATAGGGTAAATTTCAAAAAAGGGACTGAGCTTTACATAGATTCCCAAATTAGGGAATGATCTTTATTTTGTAACAAATAGGGGATCAAATTTTAACTTAATGGTTCAGTCCCCAACTCCGTCAATGGGCGCCTTAATCCATAAATTTACTTGATGAAATTGCCCCTCCGATCTCTTCTCCTTCCCCTTGCTATGACCAAGAGCAACCTCCGCCCTCCCCTTTCCCCATGCACGCGCCCCACCTACGTCAGCGACAACCTGACGGAGGCACTGCAGGACGCCGTCCCCACACGCTCCATCCTCCTCAGGCAAGACACACGCACTGTCGGACGCCGTCCCCACATTCTAGACCGAGCAAGGGGGCGGCTATTGAGACACGCGAGCCCCATTCGAGGAGCTCCTTGCTGGTGTCATCCTTGTGAACCACGACCTCGATGAAGCACAAGCAATCCTTCTTGTCCCCGGTTGCAATCGATATCGCCTCCACGAGATCTTTCTCCGTCATCACCTGCATTATCATTAGGAAAAGATAAGGAAACATATGCTCGAAATAAGATACTACAGATAAGCCTTATTTGATGAAAGTTATCTCAATTTTTCTCGCCTTCTTAGTCCAGCATCTGCCTTCTTCATTGTGGATGGCGTCGACAAACTTGGTGTTGTTCCAGTTCTGGATCACGTTGTAAGGACCGTCGTGGATCTCCACCTCGATCGTGTACCCACCGTTGTTTATGAGGAATATGATGCTCCGCTGCCCGCACCTGATCTCGCCTGAGGAGGATGGAGCGTGTGGGTACGACGTCCTGTAGTGCCTCCGTCGGGTTGTCGCCGACGTAGGTGGGGCACGTGCATGGGGGAAGGGGAGGGCGGAGTTGGTCATAGCAAGGGGAAGGAGAAGAGGCCGGAGGGGCAATTTCGTCAAGTAAATTTATAGATTAAGACACCCATTGACGGAGTTGGGGACTGAACCGTTAAGTTAAAATTTGATCCCCCATTTGTTACAAAATAAAGATCAATCCCTAATTTGGGAATCTATGTAAAGCTCAGTCCTTTTTTGTAATTTACCCATTTATATATTACCCCATACGGCGAATTCTCTAAACATGCATATTATCATATCATAGTTGACTTGCAAAATTTTCCCAAATCTTCATAAACAAGAACTCTAGATCTCCCCTGATGGGAAGAGAATACGGATAAAGAAACAATAAGAATGTAGAGAAGCTCTCTCTACTCAATTAGGATCCATCCAGGTACCCTAATCACAAATCCATCAGATGCCAAATCGATCCTCTGATCTATCAGAATCCAAATAAATTTTCTGATTAATCAAAATTCAGATGGATTCTCACATCAATTAAGATGCAGATGGACCCCTAATTAGCATAAAAGATTCAAATTATTGCACATTAAAGGAGGTATTTTTTTTTAATTTTCTGTTTTGAAAGTAAAAGCTGGCTGCTGCTTCCGGGACACCCTGGAAAGATACCAACCACTCGTATAATTGAGACAAAATAATAATGTCAAGGATTAGGTGAAAGAGGATTCGTTGAATGCCATCTTACCAAGTCATCCACTGCACATCTAATCATATTCGCCATTCACCACATAGAGATCGCTAACGTGTGTAGATATAAATAATACTAGTCTTTGTTCAAAATTTCCAAGTCAATTAGGAACACCCATATGTCGTTTGCAATGCATGTGATGTGGGCTGAGAACACACCAACTCTATTAATTGGAGATCCAAACGCCTTTTACTTGTGCAGCCCGTTCAGAGAATAAGGGTCTATTCTTTGTTCGGCTAGAGGATAAGAATACGGAGAATAAGGTGAAATAAAGGTAGGTAAGGTGGAATAAAGATAAAAATAAGAGTGAAATAAGATAAAATAATAGAGAATATTCGTACCACGGGGAATAGTATTGGGAGAAAAATGGCCCCTTATTCTCTTCTATTCCCAATCCTTATACTTGTACCAAACATGCCTAGAATTTAACCCCAATCATATCCGTGTAATTATGGATATCTCCGTAAACTCTTATGTACATCTCTACAATATTTCAAATAAAAACTAAGAAAGTCTTAACTTTTTCTCCATTAAAAATGGGTAAATTACAAAGGAGGCCCTTCAACTTATGTGCATAACTGCAGATTAGCTCCTGCCGGGGCGCGAGCGCCGCCGCTCCCGGAGCTCCCACTGCCACCTCCTCACCATCTGCAGCAGCACCTCGTTCCAGGCGTCGATCGGCCCCGGCATGCACCAGTGCACGCAGTCGTTCTGCACCCTCTCCGGCATCCCCTCCCGAAACGGGTACGCGTACATGTACGCCCCCGGGTGCCCGTCCGGCCTCGCCGCCGCCATCGCCGTCACGTCCAGCACCTCCACCTTCACGTCCGCACCCTCCGCCGCCACTGTCGCCGCCGCCGCCTCCTCCCATTGCCGCCGTCGCATCTCCGTCTCCATCTCACCGACAACCGCCGCTGGGTCCGGCTCCGTCCTCGCGCACGCCCCAAACTTGTCCCACTCCCCTTCAAAATGCGCCGGTGAGAACGTCGTTACCACCACCAGCAACGGCGACCCAACTTGGCGGCGGCCGACGACCTCCCTGAGAGCCGTCCGGAATGCTCGGCGGAAGACGTCGTAGAAGCCTACCTCGGTGTGGTTGACGCAGGCGTGACAGCCGACGACGGCGGGGCCGTCGTAGTACACAGCGGGGTGCAGGAACCAGTGACCTGCCGAGAGGATTAGCACGTCAGCCGAGGCGGCGACGTCGGCCGCCCAGCGCTCGTCCACGGCGTCGAGGTGGAGCTCGTTGTGGTCGAGACCACCGCCCTTCTCGACGCCGTGCACGAGGAACGGCGACCAGTGGACGGACACCGTGACGTTGTGGGAGGGGAAGATCCACCTGCAATAAACCACCGATGTTGTCGGAACGTTCGAAACGTGCAGAGTTAGGATGTCGGTACCTTCGGTTCTTGTCCTCGGCGTCGCGGTGAAGGAGGGAGGGGAGGGAGCGGGAGGAGAGGAGGCAGAGGAGGGACTCGAGCTGGTTGCGGGCCATGGAGTCACCGACGAAGGCGATGCGCTTGTGGCGGAGGAGGCGGAGGAGGGTGGGGGGGTGGAAGCGGGGGAGGGGGCAGGAGGTGGGGCGCCACCGGTAGCGGAGGTAGGAGGTGTCCGGGCGGCCGTGGGCCATGCAGTTCTGCCCGTCCTTGATGGTGGAGCAGGAGGTGCCGTTGTAGAGGAGGGGGACGGAGGAGGGCACCCACTTGCCTGTGGAGTAGTTGCATGCTGGCGGTGGTGGTGGATGCTGGGGGATGTGTTTGGTGGGGGTGGTGGTGGTGACGGTGGAGAGGAAGGAGAGGTGGAGGAGGAGCAGGAGGGGCAGAGGGAGGAGGAGGAGGAGCAGCTTGGAGGAGAGGAGAGGGTGGTGGAGGTTTGGGTTCTTGGAGAAGAGACCCATGGCGGAGAAAAGAGAGGGGTCAACCCCAAGGTGGGGGTGCTATTTTGGTGGCGGTGATGGATGATGGGAGAGAGAGATAGCTTCCCCTTTCTCTCCTCTCTCTCTCCCTCTCTAGCTATGTATAGATCGCTTTTGCTTTCTTTATTTTGGGTGGGTGTTCTTTTCTCTCTCTTTCTCTCTCTACTTTGCTAAATGATGTTGCTTCGGGTAATTTATATATATCTTTACATTGTGACCCCTAAAATATTTTTCAATTACAAAATACTTATAATATATGCAATTTACACTACAATCTTTGTAAATACAGCAGCTCATTTAATCTTAGTAATTAATTTCTTATTTTTATGGAGGCGCGGGGATGAAAAGTTCATCGGCCAGTTCAGAGTGTCAAAAAATAAACGCATTACCATATCGTTGAAATATGAATATAAAATGCATACCAATCGAATATAAATAATAATCTAAAGGGATTTTTACTCTACAAATCTTATAAATTTTGCCAATCACCTCGCGACTTTTAAAACAACATAATTCCCCCTCGACCTCCTCGTAAACTTGTCAACTATTGCCCCATGAATCCTCCGCGTAATTTATTTGAAGCCCATGAAGATTCTTGGAGTAATTTACATGGTCAATGAGGTAATTACGTTGTGCAAAAAGTTGTAGAGGTAATTTAAAAAGTTTATAGGATCTGCCGGGTAAAATTTACTTAAACATACTTGTTTAGGATGTTTTTTCAGATAAAACAAATGTAGTGAATATATTTATTTCATAACAATTATTGTACCATCATGGAGAATAAATACCATAAAATCTTGATATACATAATTATATATAAATCTACGACTACATATATATACTAACATATATATACGAACACGAATACTTACTATTGTCAAGATGACGTACGCCTTCCTGAATTTGTTAATTTTGAAGGGTTATAAGAGATTATATTGTAAATTGAAAAAAAAGAAATTAATTTAATTGGATATTTTTTCTCTGGGTACCCCTGTAAATTTCCCTTTTAAACAGAAGTCCCTAAATCTAGCATGCATGAAGTATAATTTATGAGGATGGAATTTCTGTTTTTTCTAAAGAAAGGCACAATGCTGAATACCCGGAACATTTAATTAGATTCAACATCGTATCTTTAATTAAGATAAACTATAGTATAATCAAATAGCATTGGATTTTTTTAAATATATACGTATATATGCAATATCTCTCCCATTTGTTAATTGAAGCTCTGGTCTGCTGATTTGACAATTTATTAGGACTCTGCGTACGGAACCCAAGTTTGGTTTAGAACGTGGGGTGCGATTTGAAACTTGTGAGCATTTCTTTTTTCTTTTGCCATTTTTTAAACCTGCGCCGAAAGGATGGAAGCATCCACGATATATATTTAATTTTGTTGACTTCTACGTATAATTTAAAATATCTTTAACCAATCTTATACTCTAATGGAATACAATAGAGATTTTTACATGTGTACTCGTCTGAGATTTTGTAATATAGTTAATGAAAACTACATAGAGTCGGACTGCTAATCAAACATAAATAATAATCATTGTGATGATAACAATCAACCCACAATTATATATAAGCAATCAAAGTAAAATGTGAGTCAAAATTTATTATAACTCCACAATACATGTGTATAGAATAAATATGATAGAGTGGCGAACATAGGGAGCAAAACGATATAGATTAATAAATTAATTATTGCTACTAATTTCTTTTTAATTATTTTTATAAGTTTTTAATTATATTAAATTTCATGGATTTTACTTGTTTAATATTTTTATATTTTTAATTCGCAAAATTTTAATTTCTTTTTGATTTTGAATATAATATATATAATTATATATAGGATTTAATGGGACTGCCCCCTTGGGGCAACCAACATGGTTGCCCCGCCCCCTATTTCAATGTTTTTTTTTTATTTTTTTAAAAAATATCACCATGTATACTCATCCCTATATCCCTTCTATATGACATTCGAATTTCAACAGAAACAGAGACTCCTACGGCCTCCATCGAGATAGTGTCGATTTAACAAATCCTGTTAAAGTTAAAAAATGATTGTTTGGATGGAGGTCATAGGAGTCTCTGTTTCTGACGAAATTCAAATGGCATGTAGGAGAAATATAGGGATGAATATATATGATGATATTTTTCAAAAAATAAAAAATAAAAAATGCCAACAATGGCGCGGGGACATTCCCATTAATCTCTTATATATAATAACGATGATATTATAGATAATATAAGTAACATATAAGGTATATAGTATATATAGGGTATTATATTCTAAATATACCAAAATAAACTCAAAATATAGAAAATAATATATTTTTGTGTTTTGTATTTTTTTCGCTATTTTTGGTAATTTTTATAGATTGTTTTACTAATTTTAATATATTTTTAAGGTAATAAATATATCAAAGTAGTGAATATGTTAAGTATCAGAAATAGTTTAAGGTTTAATAATTATAAATCTGTCCAAAATAAACCAAAACAATTTTTACTATATAGTATATATAATAAAGAAAATTCACAAATAGGTGCTTTTATATTTTAAAGATTTTTTTGCTAAGGGTTTTGTTCCTTTTAAATTTTATATATTGTTTTGTTTAGGGATTTTTGGATATATGGTATAATGTAATATAAGATAGATACTATATTCTTGGAAATTTCTGGAGAAGTTTCTTCTAATTTTTATGATTTTTTATATTTAAACATGAAGAAAATGCAAGATTCTTGATTTTTAATAAATATGAAAATGGAGTTAAATGCCAATGAAAAATAAATGTTCTCGAATAAATTCTCAAACATCTACGCTAATTTTCCTAGAATTTTTAGCATACATGAAGTATTTAATAAAAATAAAATACGTGAAATGAATTGTTCAGCAAGATAAGGACCTACATACAATTTCTCAAAACATACTTTACATTAATAAATAATTAGAGGAATCCAGGGGCATATATGTAGTGTATTCAATTTCAATCAATTAAAAGCCGCCTGATAGGGATATATTTGCAAATACAACAAGTTCCAGACCCAAGTACACAATTTAGCTGTAATATTACACTATGTTTTCAAAATATGCGACTAAATTGTAATAAGCAAACTCGGAAGGGATCCTTGGCAAAATACCCAGGCACCTCATGTAGAGGGCCATGTGAGGTGACCTAGCGATGGATGAAACCGCAAAATCCAACTACCCCAAGGTCCAACGTGCAAACATACAATAAAATTATATTATAGACGAAAGGTTAAATACAAAATGATGATACAAAAATGCGGGAGGGTCTCAGTGAAGTTTTCCCAAACTCGCGCGCCATCGGACAACTTGGATTAGTTCACTTATGCGGATCAATGGTTGATGGTGCATACCAATTCGCCATGATCTGAGGGCTAAGATTAGACTTGGAGGGACTTCACATCGAATGGCTATGAGGGGGTCTGGAAGAACTTGGTAGAACATGGCTCTGGAGCTCATTCTTTCTCCTAGATCTCAATCCTTTAGTGACGTGTTGAGCCGCTGAGATGGGCAGAAGATTCCTTGGGGTATTTTCGTAGCTCATGAAGGTGCTAGATGGGCCCATGCTCCGTCGATGGGAACTCGGAGGTCGGAGAAGAAAGCCCGCACTTGGGAGGTCTCGCGTGAATCCAAATCGAGCCTAAATGGACTCCTAGAAGATATGTCCTGCATGAAGAAGTCCACGAATCGAGGGCGAAGCTCTCGACCAGTTTATGAGACAAAATAGAAGGGAGGAGAGATGGAATGGAAGAGACCCTGCATGCAATTGAGGAGGAGACTCGATTGGCTTGATCCATGCAGAATCAAGGTGGATGAGATGAGCTAAAGATGGAGAAATAAAAGGGGATAGTGATGGGATGATCAACGGGTCAAAACAAGGTCGGGCACGATGGGATAGAGGCTAGAACTCTAATACCCAGTGTACTCAATTTTTTTAGGTTTTTAGCTAAACTAAGTGAAATCAGATGGAATGTAATGCAAAGCTAAGATATTAATTATCCTACGAATCGAAAATGACAAGATAGAACAGCTTACCTGACTTGAAACGGTTGGAAGCAGAGGTCAGTGACGAATCTCCATTTCATCACCTTTATTCTTTCATTTTGGCCTTTAAACCCTGGCTAAATGCATGTAAATATCATTATTTTACATAAATTAACATCTCTTATTTATTATATAAATAATGTATAAATTACTGTATTTGAAGCCAAAGTAAAATAATAAAGAAATAAAAAGAAAAAGAAATAAATGCCAAAGATATTTTATGACCCTAAACCCTGAGATCTAAGCATCATGATGATTGGGTCATAAATAAAGTAGGTAGATATAAGGGTCAAAAACACAATAAAACCATAATTCATAAATGCCCAATATTCCATTATTTGGGACCTACTTTATTATTTATTATTTAAACTTCAAATCAATAAATTGTGTACATGAAAGTTGTAGATAAAAATACATAAAAAATATAAAATTGATTTCATATAAAAAAACATATTGTGTATAGTCTACACTCGAAATAAAAAGTCAAAACCCAAAATTCCCGGACCCATATCTTCTCCATATGAATTCAAAATATATCAAAATCATCTTTAATTGTGTATAACTTTTTATTAGCTATTTTAATAAAGGTGGTTTCATTCAATTTGGAGTTAAGATGTAGAAGTTAAGTTTTGGACCCCTATTGTATAATATACCTGAATAAAATACTCATTTTATTTATTCTTTATATTTTTCACTATTTTACATTTTTATAATTTTTTTAAATATTCTTTATAGTATATGTACATATCTAGAATAAAATCTAACCATAAAAATACATTAAAATAGAATACTATACAAAAATAATAGATGAATGTACTATACATATACCTATATATTTATTACCTATATTTAATTAAGTGTACAAATAGACTCAGAAAAAATAGTAAAAATATATTTGAGTATATAAAAATAAGTTATAAATATATAAATTATGTATATAAAATAATAAAATATGAAATACACAATAAAAATAAAATGCACATAATTTAGGTAAAAATACCTATAAATGGACTTCTAAAAAGTAACTTATAATAAATGACCTCGTAAAATAAATAAAAAGCATATTAAAATGCTACATAAAATAATAAACATTATTTATGTTTTAACTAAAAGGTAATAAATTCATTTATTAATTTATTTTGAATTCTTAAACATTTTATTTATAGTTTTATCGTCTAGTGGCCCTACGTGGACCAATGGGATCCCGATCTAGTTTGACCTAGTTCAACTCCTTGGTCCATGTAGCCTTGGTGTCTGTCAGAGGTTTTGACCACGTTTCTCCCATTTTTGGAGGCCAGTTGGATCGAGTTCTTCTTGGCTTTACTCCTAGATTGATGCTATTTCATGTTGTGATCTCTCCTCGATCTAAGTATCCATCGATTGAGTTGTCACCTCAATCCAAGGTCGTCGGGTATAAGATATAGACTCCACCTTCCTCTCTTGATTGATCTCTCTTACACTGAGAAAACCCTAGCCCTAGCCTCGATCGAACCTCTTGGTGACAACAGGAGGATTCTCTAAGGTCGGGCAAACCTTTTTGGTGTCGATTTGAGGTAGATTTGAGCTCGTCGGTCAGCTCTGTCGCAAGCTCTGCTTCATGGTCCTCCTTGGTTTGGTGAGCTTCATTTCGAGCATTTTTTAATTCTTTAGCTTAGCATTAGCATAGGGCAGGAATAGTATCATTTGATTCCACATTTTATTTGAAAAAATAAAAAATTTAAAGTTCATCGGAGCTCAGCTCCGATGAACCTCGTCGTTGTTCTCGACTGTGCTCCACCCATGGTCTTGCACCCATTTCGTTTCCTTTCACCTGCTCTACGCCCCATACATACTCATTCAACCAGAGCCTTCGTGGATCTAGGGATCGGTTCTCCTCCTTCGCCCTTCGTCGAAGAACGTCGTCGCGCCCCATCTCCACTCATCCGTGACTTGACAAGAACCGGTGCCTCGTTTGCTACCCCAACCTCGTCAAGCCTTGTCGGAGCTTCATGGAGCCTTTTGAGATCGCCACTTGACATGGAGGAGATACAACTCTATTTTGCACTAGCATCGAGACTCCCAGGTGGCCGGAGGAGCAAGGAATTATTGGTCGAAGCTTGGCCCAATCGAGTTATTGACATGTTCCTCCACCCATCCTCTCGGTCGTTCGATTGTGCGTCGCGCTCGGGTCAGTAGCTGCCATCGAATTCGAAGCACCTCAGCCATTGGATTCCATCTGGGGATCTAATCGCAGACATCCGGTCGAATCGTCATCGTACGACGTGGATGTGAGGCGTGTCCAAGTGAAGATCCATAGCCGTCGATCGCGCATGTGGGGGTATTTTGCACACTTCACCCCCCCCCCCCCCGTTTTTTGTATTTTATCTTTAATAGTTAAACATTTGTCTGTAGCATAAATATTTTTATAAAATTTGCATTTCGACCCTTGCACTTTCCATATTTACATTTAGGTCTAATCCGTGTTACCTCACGTGCCCGTGTACGTGAGGGGAGTGGATATTTTGCACCTAAGCCCTTGGGCTTTTTGTATTTCGTTTTAGTCCTAGTTTTTGAAGTAATATGTAATATTTTCTGGAATAATTGCATCTGACCGCCTAGATTTGTATTAAATTTGCAAATATACCTCTCTAGGTATAAAATATCAGATATTTTGGGAAAATTGCAGATTTGGCCCTAAATTTCTTTGTGGTGTTTGGGTAGGGTCTTAAAACTTTAAATATTTGCATAAATACCCTTACTAGTGTGTATTTTCTTTTTATAGAATTTATTTTATAAAAAATAGCTCCAGGCCTCTAAATTTTGTAGAAAATTACCATAAATACCTGATATATATATGTATCACATATATATTTGGTTAGGTATTTAAGGTTTATTTTCTATTCATTAAAAAGCAAAAATTGAGCTATTTATCCTTGTTTAGCTTAGAAAAATACAAAAATGTATAAAATCAATTTGAAAAATTACAAAAAATACATATTGTTTATTATGTTATTATTAACTACATACCAAAAATCTCTAAAAGTAGAAAAAGAAAAACACTAAAAATTAAAAAAGCTTCGAAATCCTTATAAAAATAGAAAAAATTCTCAAAAATTCCAAAAATATTCATTTATATTTTTGAATTTTATCTACTATACTTATTGTATATTAAGAATAGTTTTGGAAAATTTTAAAGCTTTTAATTATTTTAATTTACAAAACAATCCTATGTATTTATTTTAGTTACTTCTTTATTTTATTAATTCAATTAAAAATACAAAAATATTAGTAAGAATTACCATAAAAATACCAAAAATAGAGAAAACACAAAAAATCCAAAAACATTTTATTTTTTGATTTTTGAATACTTATATCTATATTTATAAATATAAAATCTATATATATATGCACTTATATATACTTAAATTATACATGTTTATTATTATAAAAATTAAAAATAAGAAAAATTAAAAAGAAATTAAATATATACAACAAAAAACTAAAAAAATCATAAAAACAAAATTCAAAAAAATAATTAAAAAACCACAAAATCCAAAAATCCCTAAAAAAACCAAAATCATGTATTGTCTTCTGATTACCAATTTTGATTATTTATTCCCCATTGTTCCTTGTGTTCAACCCCTATTGTACATGTCTACTATACATTTCATTGTAGTGTATAATAAATTTTGACCCATTGCTTGATCGATTTATTTCTTGTGTGGGTTAATTATTTGTTTATTGAATACGGTTGTTGAGAGGCCGCCACACGAAATCAAACGATACTATCCGGTGGAGCTGACCGACGAGCTCGAAGCTACCTCAAATCAAAATCAATAAGGTCCGTCCGACCCTAGAGAATCCTCCTGCTGTCACCAAGAGGTTTGATCGAGGCTACGGTTAGGGTTTTCTCAATGGAATATTGATCAATCAAGGGAGGTAAGTGGAGGCAATATCTTATACCTGACGACCTTGAATTGATGCCAAGTCTACATGGACTAGGGAGTTGACCCAGGTCAAACAAGACTGGAATCCCATTGGTCTACGTAGGGCCACTAGACGATAAAACTATAAATAAATGTTTATTAGTTCAAAATAAATCAATAAATGATTTTATTACTTTGTAGTGAAAACATAAATAATGTTTATTATGTTATTGATGAATCCATGTTTCATCATCTTTATTCTATCATTTTGGCCTTAAAAACCCTAGTAAATGCGTGTAAATAGGCTTAATATAGGCATTTTAGCATTCATGCATATATGTGTAAATGTTGTATAAATTACGGTTTTTAAAGCCAAAATTATAGAATAAAGAAAAGAAAAGAAAAAGAATAAAATATTGTAAATATTTTATGACCCAAAACCCCGAGACCTAGGCATCTTGATGAATAGGTCGACAAGGAATAAAGTAGGGGGAGATAAGGGCCAAAATACAGATAAAATACCTATACTTTATATTCATTCTTTATTCATTTTGGGACCTATTTTTGGTTCCACTTTTTGTACATCAAATAAAGAAACTTTGTACATGAAAGTTGTAGATAATTTAATAAAGAAAAATAAAAAATTTATTTCACTCAAAAATAATGTACAGATAAAAAGTTATGGTCTGAATAAAATTCCAGAATGCCAACTTCCCAGACCCGTATCTCACAAACGGAAACTCCAAATGCATCAAACTCACCTTTAATTGTATATAGAAGAAAATAAGCTAATTAATGGCGGTGGTTTCGCATTTGGCGGAGCTACGGTTTGAAAGTTGACTTTTGGACCCCCATTGTACCTTGTACATATTAAAAGATTCAATTTATTATTTATTTATTATTTTTATTTTATATTTTTATAATGTTGTAAATATTACTTATAATAATTATGAGTATTAAAATCAAAATAAAAACATAATTAAAACTCAAATAAAAATACTTGTAGATATCATATACATAGGTATTTCACCTATACATATACCTATACTTTTTATACTTATATTTTATTTAATGTACATAATACATCAATAAAATAAAATAAAAATATATTTGTGTATATAAAAGTATTTTGTAATTTTAGAAAATAAAAACCAAAATAAAATAAATTAAAAATACCTAAATAAAAATAAAATACTCAAATACATAGATATAGATACCTATAAGGGTATAAATGCAAACTTGTAAAAATACACTTCCTAAAAATAAATAAAAATCACTATAAAATAATTTATAAAAAAATAAACTTTTTTTATTTTATAAGTAAAAATCAATAAAATCATTTCCTATTTTTTATAGATTTTAGAAACTTTTTTTTCCAAGGATTTTCCTGGTTGGTCCACGTGGACCAACCAGGTGGAAGTTGACCTGCTGGTCAACTCCTTGGTTTTTGCTCCTGGGTTGTGTCAGATGTGGTTTTTGTCTGTTTTCGCGGATTTTTCGAGGACAGTCCTTGCATCGTTTGATGATGGTGTCTTCACGACTTTTGCTCCTCGTCTACCGCTCTTACACGCCCAGGTGTTAGATTGGACTTTGGATCGCTGTGGCACCCGTGATCTTCCCTCGAAGTACGCTCCTCGGCCAGCCATTCAAAAACAACCCATTTCTTCCCATTTGCCTTCGAACCCTCTTGGACCACTGTTCTCCCTCTCTTTGGTGAGCTCCGGACCGGGCCTCGTGACAGGAGACCCTCCAGCCCCCAGGTGGCGTAGTCAGGCGGTCGAGGCGGCGTTCCATTCCCTCACCTCCGGCGTAGCCGCCGTCGAGGTCAACCTTGGGCATCTTTGCCCTTGAGGTCACGTTTCTTGTTATTTTTGCATCGTTTTTCTTCTTGTCTTTATCGTAATAGCTAGCTGTTAGTCTCGCATTTCGTTTCGTTTACTTAGATCGTTGTGCATGCCCTGGTTAGTTTAGATATCCATCTCGAACACCTTGCTGAAGTCTCTTGGGCTTCGGCAACCATCCATCAACCTCCACGCACTCCATCTTTCACCAATAAAAGCCCCTACCCTGCTATCTTTGCGATCTTGTGCTTTGGAGTTACATTGCAGGTCGGGAAGTGCGCTTCTGGGCGCAATCGTCGTCAAGAACACCTCCTCCAGGGCCGAGAGCTCCAGCCCCTCCACCGATGGGGCTCAGATCTGTTTGAGACCTCCGAGCGTTGCAAACCTCCTCCAGCAAGCTTCTGAACATCACAGCAGCGTTCGTGGTGGTCGGAGGCGGCCGATTTTTGTCGATCAAACGAACCCCCGGGAGTGTTCTTCACGCGTTCATCCAGAAGGCCTGGGGATCGTTCGATCTCGGCCTGTTCTTGGCGAGATGCAGTGAGCGTTGGATCCATCCCTCTGTCAGCCGTCGATTCTATTTTGGAGGATCTAATCTGGACCGCACATCCGAAGGGGTATCGCGCCTCCCTGTTCTGCCACGTGGCGTAAGTGAACCGCCCACCACCGTCGGATGCGCCCCCTTGTTGGGTATTTTGCGTAAACACCCAACTACTTTTTGTATTTACTGTGGACTCTTAAATCATTCATCTGCAGGCATTTAGTTTTTGTAAATTTTTCTAAGTAGCCCTTCGAGACTCTAGTAATTGCAGGGTTATCCTCCCCAGGCGCGCGTGCTCTCGCACGTGCCTTCTGGGCATTTTGCGGATAACCCCCTACAGATCTTTGTGTGGAACATTAGCCCAGCCAGTCTTTTGTGAAGTTATAAATTTGGTGGACATTTTGCCACAAGGCCCCTGGAGTTTTGGATACTAACAATTTAGTCCCTGCCAGGCGCGTGCTTACGCACGTGGCCCTGGCATTTTTGCATTACTACCCGCAGGCTTCTGAATATTTATTTTAAGTCCGCAGAGTTTTGAATTGAGTTTTAAATTATCAGACAAATTACATTGTAGGCCCTCGGATTTTCTGATAATTACATAAATACCCCTGGCCATGTGTATTTCCTTTTTGTTTCTTATATTTTATTCATACATCTACAAAGCCCTAAAAAATCTACAAAAATTGCATTAAGCACCTGTTGCGTAGTACTTCATCAGCATATTTTTATTTTTTATAATTATTGCATTTTATTATTATTAAAAATTCAAAAATAGTCATTTTTAGCACCGTTTGCATTAGAAAATCACTAAAAAATATAAAAACACTCCAGAAAAATACCAAAAAAATATATTTTGTTCCTTTTAGTGTGTTTTAATTTCAGACCAAAAATCATTAAAAAATACAAAACCAAACTCCAAAAAATTGCAAAACTCTAAAAACCTTCATAAAAATTTATAAAATTCATAAAAAATCCAAAAATAGTGTTTTCTTTTCCTGAATTTTCTTTGTTTTATTATCTTTAAGTGAAAATTAATTTGGAGAATTTTTGCCACTGATTTCTATTTTATTTCTCCATTTTAAGTTTCAGCCTTGCTTTTTACTACTGTTTTCTTTATTTTGATAATTAAAAATACCAAAAACATTCTAAAAATTACCCAAAAATCACAAAAACAGTAAAAAAGTAGAAAAATACCAAAAAGACTTTATTTTCATATTTTTGGATATTTTTGTCTATTTTTATAAATACCTCTTTGTCCTTTTTATTACATTGTTCTTATTTTCCAATATTGAAAAAGAATATAAAAAAATATAAAATATAAAAAGAAAAATAAAAATTAGAAAATCAAAAATCAAAATACAAAAATACAAAATTAAAAATTAAATAAAAAAATATAAAATTAAAAACCCACAAAAAATAGCATAAATAGACTCTTGATCACGACTCACACATTTTTGAGCACTTGTGCCCCGATCTACCTGTCTGCTCCCTGTGTTCGACCTCTACAATACTTGCACCTATACACATCTTGTTGTAGAGTTATAATAAATTTTGACTCCGCAAACTTATTTTCATTGCTTGATTTATTTGTCGTGGGTTAATTGTTGTTTTAATCCGAATTTCGCGTGGTCGATTCAGCGACTGAGTTCCCGCCTTGTGTGGAACTTAAGATCACCGATTTTTGGGTTAAACAGTTATGTAGTATTTTAATATGATTTTTATTTATTTTTATGAGTTCGTTTATTATAAGTTACTTTTTGAAAGTCCATTTATAGGTATTTTTACCTAAATTATGTGTATTTTAGTTTTATTTTGTATTCCATATTCTAATATTTTATATACATAATTTATATATTTATAACTTGTTTTTATATGCTCAAATATATTTTTTATTATATTTTTCAGAGTCTATTTATACACTTAGTTAAATATAGGTAGTAATTATATATGTTTATGTATAGCACATTCATCCATTATTTTTTGTATATTATTCTATTTTAATATATTTTTATGGTTTTAGTGTAATTTTATGGTTTTATTTTATTCTGGATATGTGCATATACTATAAAGAATATTTACAAAATTTTAAAAATGTAAAATAGTGAAAAATATAAAGAGTAAATAAAATGAATATGTTATTCAAGTATAGTTATACAATAGGGGTCCAAAACCTAACTTTTGCATCTTAACTCCAAATTAAATGAAACCACCTTTATTAAATAGCTAATAAAAGTTATATACAATTGTACTGGGAATTTTGGGTTTTTGCTTTTTATTTTGAGTGTAGAATGTACACGATATGTTATTTTTATATGAAATCAATTTTGTATTTTTTGTCTTTTTATCTACAACTTTCATGTACACAATTTATTGATTTGAAGTTTAAATAATAAAGAATAAAATAGGTCCCAAAATATAGAATATTGGGTATTTATGAATCAGGTTTTATTGTGTTTTTGACCTTTATCTCTACTTACTTTATTCCTTGTTGACCCAATCATCATGATGCCTAGATCTCGGGGGTTGGGGTCATGAAATACTTTTACATTTTATTTTTTTTCTTTTTGTTTCTTTATTCTTTTATTTTGTCTTTAAATATAATATTTTATATATTATTTACACGATAAATAAGATATGTTAATTTATGCAAAATAATGATATTTACATGCATTTAGCTGGGGTTTAAAGGCCAAAATGAAAGAATAAAGGTGATGAAATGAAGATTCATCACCGACCTCTGCTACCAACCATCTCAAGTCAGCTAAGTTGTTCTATCTTGTCATTTTCGATTCTTAGGATAATTAGTAGCTTAAGTTTGCATTTCATTTCATCTGATTTCACTTAGTTTAGCTAAAAACCTAAAAAATTAAGTACGCCGGAACTTAGGGTTCGTTTGGTTGCAGGGTTGGGCAGGGTTGGGTTGGGGTACTATTCACAGGGGTACCCCCTCCTCACAGTTTGCTATTCACCAGCCCAACCCAACCCAACCCTGCCCAACCCCGCAACCAAACGAACCCTTAGATTTATAGCCTCTGTCCCACCGTGCCTGACCTTGTTTCGACCCGCTGATCATTCCATCACTATCCCCTTTTATTTCTACATCTCTAGCTCATTTCATCCACCTCGATTCTGCATGGATTGAGCCAATCGAGTCTCCTCCTCCACGACATGCAGAGTCTCCTCCATTCCATCTCACCTCCCTTCTATTTTGTCTAATAATCCGGTCGAGAGATTCACCCTCGAGCCATGGATTTCTTCGTTCAGGACAGAACTTCTAGGGGTCCATCTATGCTCGATTTGGATTCACACGAGACCTCCCAGGTGCAGGCTTTCTTCTCCGACCTCCGGATTCCCATCGATGGAGCATGGGCCCATCTTGCACCTTCATGAGCTGCGAAAGCCCCCAAGGAATCTTTTGCCCATCTTAACGGCTCGGCACGTCACCAGAGGATTGAGATTCATGAGGAAGAATGAGCTCCAGAGCCATGTTCTACCGAGTTCTTCCAGACCCCCTCACAACCATCCGATGTGGAGTCTCTCCAGGTCTAACCCTCAGATCGGGGTGAATCGATACATGCCATCAACTATTGATCAACATAAGTGAACTAATTCAAGATGTTCAATGGCGTGCGGGTTTGGGTAAACTTCACTGAGACCCTCCCTTATTTTTGTATTGTCATTTCGTATTTAACCTTTCATCTAAAATGTAATTTTATTGTATTTGTGCACGTTGGACCTTGGGGTAGTTCGATTTCACAGCTTCATCAATCGCCAGGTCACCTCATGTGGCCCTCTACATGAGAGGCATGGGTATTTTGCCAAGGACCCCTTTCGAGTTTAATTATTACAATTTAGTTGCATATTTTAAAAACTTAGTGTAATATTTAAGGCTAAATTGCGTACTTGGGCTTGGAACTTGTTGTAATTGCAAATATATCCATATCAAGCAGCTTTTAATTGATTTAAAATTGAACACACTACATGTATGCCCCTGGATTCCTCTAACTGTTTATTAAATGTAAAGCATATTTTGAGAAATTGTATGTAGGTCCTTATTTTTTTGAATAATTCATTTCATGTATTTTATTTTAATTAAATACTTCATGTATGCTAAAAATTGTAGGAAAATTAACAGAGATGTCTGAGAATTTATTCGAGAACATATATTTTTTGTTGACATTTAACTCCATTTCCATATTTATTAAAATCAAGAATCTTGCATTTTCTTCTTGTTTAAATATAAAAATTCATAAAAAAAACTTCTCCAAAAATTCCCAAAAATAGATTATCTATCTTATATCATATTCTACCATATATCCAAAAATCCCTAAACAAATGCAATATATACAATTTAAAAGGAACAAAATCCTAAAACCCTTATTAAAATTAGCAAAAAATCTTTAAAAATCTAAAAACACATTTCCTTGTTTGTGAATTTTCTTTATTATATATACTATATAGTAGAAATAGTTTTGGTTTATTTTGGACTAATTTGTAATTATTAAACCTTAAACTATCTCTGATATTTAACTTATTCATTGTTTTGATATATTTATTAACTTAAAAGTATATAAAAATTAGTTAAAATGCTATAAAAATTATAAAAAATAGAGAAAAAAATATAAAAATCACAAAATTATATTATTTTCTATATTTTGAGCTTATTTTTATATATTTAAAATATAATACCCTATATATACTATATACCTTATATATACCCTATATTATCTATAATATCATTATTATTATATATATTTATATATATTATATCCAAAATAAAAAGGAAATTAAAATTTTGCAAATTAAAAAAATAAAAATATTAAACAAATAAAATCTATAAAAATTCAATGTGGAGTCCTCTCCAGGTCTAATCTCAACCCTCAGATCGGGGCAAATCGGTACGTACCATCAACCGTTGATTTGCGTAAGTGAACTAATCCAAGCTATCCGATAGCATACAAGTTTGGGTAAACTTCACTGAGACCCTTCATTATTTTTGTATTGTTTGTATTTAACCTTTCATTTGTAGTTTACTTTTTATTATATATCTTGCACGTTGGACCTTGAGTTGTTGGATTTTGCAATTTCATCCATCGCCAGGTCACCTCACGTGGCCCTCCACGTGAGTTGCCTGGTTATTTTTCCAATGGCCCATTTTGGGTTTAATTATTGTAATTTAGTCACATATTTTGAAAAACTCAGTGTAATATTTAGGGCTAAATTGCATACTTGAGCTCGAAACTTGTTGTAATTGCAAACATACCCCTGCTAAGTGATTTTTAATTGATTTAGATTGAACATATTGCGTGTATATCCCTGGATTCCTCTAAGTGGTTATTAAATGCAAAGTATGTTTTGAGTAATTGCATGTAGGTCTATGTTTTGCTGGATATTTCATTTCGTGTATTTTATTTTTATTAAATGCTTCATGTATGCTTAAAATTCTAGGAAAATTGGGGTAGATGTATGAGAACTTACTCGAGCACATATATTTTTCATTGGGCATTTCACTCCATTTTCGTATTTATTAAAAATCATGAATCTTGCATTTTCCCTATTTAATAAAAAAACACATAACATTAGAAAAACTTCTCCAAACTTTCCCAAAAATATTATCTATCTTTATTATATTCTACCACATATAAAAAATCCCTAAAAAATACAATAAATAAATGTAAAAAGAATAAAACCCTCAAAACCTTATAAGCATTAGCAAAAATTTTATAAAAAACAAAAAATACATCTCTATGTTTGTGAATTTTCTTTATTTTATATACTATGTAATAAACATATTTTTGGGTTTATTTTGGACGGTTTTAGTTAAACCTTAAAATATCACTAATATTTAACTTATTCATTATTTCGATATGCTTTTTACCTTAAAAATACCTAAATATTAGTAAAAATCTATAAAAAAAATACCAAAAAGAGAAAAATATGAAAATCACAAAAATATGCTATTTTATGTATTTTGAGCATATTTTGATATATTTAAAAATATAATACCCTATTTATACTATATATCTTATATACCTTATATTATTTATAATGTCATTAGTATTATATATAATTATATAATTTATATCCAAAATAAAAAATAAATTGAAAATTAACAAAATTTAAAAACTATAAAAAGTATTAGACAAGTAAAATCCATTTAAATTAAATATAATTCAAAAATCCACAAAAATAAAAAACATAAAATTGACATTAATTAGCAATAATTAATTATTAATGTCTCAATCTATACTGTTTTGCTCCTTATGTTTGACACTCCACCATACTTATCCTATGCACATTTTTTGTGGATTTGTAATAATTTTTGACTCATATTTTACTTTGATTACTTATCTATAACTGTGGGTTGATTGTTGATCTGCTGAGGATCAGCCATTACAATTGCTAATTGTGTTTAAATGGCAGACTGGTTCTCTGTAGTTTCAAATGTCACCATTGCCAGGGAGTAATGTGTAGATTGCACCTAGCTATCTATCTTTCGTTTGTCTACTTTATTTCTTCTTATTCAATAACTGCTTATTTGTGCTAATCCATCTTTTTTGTTGACTTTGTTGCGAGGGCTCGCAGAGCGAGGATGACTTTCTTAGGAGAGACAGAGCACACACGTGATGTGAAGATCGATTCCTTCTTTACGAGTCGATAGGAAAGAGCATCAAAGATGACATGAGATCGAAAGGAGTAGAAGCAAAGTAGTGTAGCATTAGTGTAGATTTTATTTCATTTTTGGTGATTGAGAGAAATTTTATAAATTTGTATTAATATATGACATGACATCAGATACTTGAAATTTATGGGTCCATTTATTAGGTGACTGTTCACCTACGGTACCCGATCGGATTTCTCGTGGTTTTTATTGCCTTCTATCTTTCTTCCTCTCTATTTTTCAATCGATTCATTTTGTTTCTTGTGATTTGTTTATGTTTCATCTTGTTTATTTTTACATCTTCACTAGTTGAGTCCATAGTTTTAGGATTACTTTATTCAGTAAGTAGGTCCATAACCTAACTATATTCATGTTCCTATAGATCATTGCACGTGGACTTAGTCAAATTAATCTGGCTCTTCACGATAATAGCAATTCCTGCTTAGGGTGATTTCAGCGCGTGCATTGCATATAGATTAGTTCAAATATCATGAGTGAATTACTTTGCATGTAGAGTGATGGAGCAAGGTACGTATTTCTGATTTTGCATTCACATTCATAATTTTCACACGCATCACCTTTTCTGACTTCTCCCCTTGATTCCTTGGATTTAGAATAACCAAGAACCAAAAAATTCATTAGGCATTTGTTTGAATTTTATTCAAAATAAATGATAAAAAATGAAAAAAGTGGCTGCTAAGAAAACCTTTCCCTAAAAATTGGTTAACTAGACTTCGATTGATTGTGTTCATAAAGCCCACATTATTTCAGGTACACTCCAAACAAAGTGAGGCACGACCTTAGGACTTAGAGCCCAAATATTAGCTGGATACTACCTTGTCTATCGCCTGGGCATGAAATACTGGCGCTTTTATTGGTGCATGGGCGATTAGGGCTGAGTTTTCTCACTGACTTTGTTTGAAATACTGAGCATAGGGGAACTGCGATGGCATGTCCTTATCTCATCGTACCATGTTTGAGTACCCTTCAGGGAAAATATTTGATTTGCCATATCGACTTCATCCCTCTACTTCTTTGGTTGAGTAGTGGTCCTAGATCCAATAACAAGGATCCTTAAAATAGTACAAGCTACATGTTACAAAGGAAGTGGGACATACGTGACACTTGTCTCGTAGTACTCACTCTCCTATAGGGTTAGCCGATAAGGACTTGTTTAAGATTGCCTGAATAACAACCATAATAAATACAAGATAAAAAGCTGAACTCTCACGACTTCACATGTTGTGTTGGTGAACCCATCCATGTGCAAACATTTCTCCACTTTTTCTTCTACGCTCACTTTTGAGCCTTAACCTCTATCTTCTCTTCACTCTTTATTTATTCTCGTATTCCACTCCAATCATCATGACACTTCTTCATGTTCTACAAGATGTCGAATCCAAGATGGTTTTGTTTGAATCTTGCGAACATCCACATCAATTCCCTAATGCCGACATCTCTAATAATTCGGGGCGATTCTAGAGAGATCGGTTTGGACTTTGCAAACCACTCTCGAGAATCCCCTCCTATTCTATCTAAAATAATTCAGGATGACTCTCTTCCCAAGTTCACTCCCTTTGGATGGAGATAGATTTTAATCCATACACATCCCCATCTTTAATAAAGTTCAGAATTGGCCCTAATTCTGAATTCTTCTCTACATATGGTGCTTGTTTCCAGACTAATCGGGGTATCTTTCCTATTGCAGACTAAGAATCCTATATTGAGCTCGAGACACAATTAGATGGATCCCTAGAGACATGGAAAGGGACCACAACCAAGTTTGAATCAAGGCACATATCAGAATGAAGTGAACAATCAACTGCTTGCTTCAATTCAGGCTATCCAACAACAGTTGACAGATCAGGCTCTTGTCCAGGTCGCCTTCCAAGACATGTTGAATGACTTGAGAAGGAAATTGGAGGAAAGAGAGAATCAAGGAGGAGATGATCAACACGGAGATGATGATGATGTTCAATCTGTAGGAGGACCCCGTTGAGGAGGAAACTCGAGGAGAGAAGGTCCAAAGTCGACCCTTAAGGAGACATATAATCCCGGCACTGGCTAGGTGATTGAGTGGATTTAGATTCAACTAGTCCATGGACATTTCGAGTTGAAGCAACAACTCTTGTCTCTTCTTCCCTCATTCCACGAGAACACTAATGAGGAACCATATATCCATCTACAACAATTTGGTCGCATCTGTGGTACAACACATTGCCCCGACATCATGTTGGGTGTTGTCAAGATAACTGCTTTTCCCTTTGGCCTTCAGGATAAGGCTTTATATTAGATTAATCACCTAGGGAAGGTGGTAACGACCTGGGAGGAGCTAAAGTAAATGTTTCTTCACAACTTTTATAAAACATCCATGAAGTATGGGAGAAATTCAAGGATTTACATGAGAAATGCCCCACCATGATATATCCCGAGGACCAACATAGCCTAACATTTCTTTAGGGGTCTAACTCAAGAAAGCCAGAGGTTTGTTGATGCCATGCGCAGAGGCTCACATTTCAATAAAGATGAAGATGTCGTCTAACAAATCTTTCAAGAAATGGTCGAAGGAGAGGCCCATTGTCTTTATCTCAAGCCTATTAGAAGACTCCACTGATCCGCCACAAGACCGTCAACATGGTGGCATCGCATGCAACGGACATGATTAAAGATCTAACTTGAGCATCATTGGGAGCCACATGTCTAAGGTTGATATCATAGAGAAGCGATCACTGGATCTTGAGAAAGTGGTTGTGATCGAGCAAGGAACCAAGCCGCTGGACAAACTCAACCAAATCGCCAAGCAACTAGAGCTATTGGTTAGTACCATCAACCCGAGCCCCAACCTTCTTACGTCAAGTCATTTTACCCACCTCCGCCATAGATTCAGGAGATGAACGATGTACGGAGTAATGAACAATAATCGACCTATCCTAATAGACATCAATGGGGTCAGTCCTCTATCACCTGGTTGTACAACCAACCACATGATGGGAGGAGTTTCCAGCATAGCCAACCTCGCTATCAACCTATACAACAAGCTCACACATGAGGCATAACTACCAACAGTCGACTTATCATCAAAAATAGTACCATCAGTAGCAATCGGTTGCTAATTATCAGAACCAATATCCTCCTCCTCCATATTACCAACAATATTCTCCTCAGTCTTATTCTCAGGGTTATCAGCAGTCACCTCTATAGTACTACCAATCTCAGCGGTCACATCAAGTTGAGTCATCTAAGGCAGTGTCGATCAATCCAGCACTTGATTTACTTGCCCAGTTGGTGAAAAATTATCTGAGATGAGCCAGAAGCTAGATGATCTAACTGATGAGAAGACCATCATCCCAGTACGGGTCGAAGCCAATCCGAATAACTTCCATCTCAAGGAGCAGGTAGCTTGTAATGCCCCACCTGAGTCAGGTACAAATGATTTCTTTTTATCTAACTCTATGACTCTCAGGTGCGGTAGGACTCCATGGCCAACTACCACCGTGAAGGGGAAGAATAAAGCTTTAAAGGTAAAGTCATCAACTGGGCCCCCATCAAGTACTGAGGAGCAGAATGAAGGAGCAGCACCAAACCTAAAAATACAAACTAAGGCAACGTTGATGTAGCCACAGAGCTGTCGGCACCTGCAACAGATCCAGTGCGAGCCGATTTAGCCGAATTCGCTACTTTTATTTCTCGATTTATATTAGATGATTGTAACCTTCCTAATTATCCAATTGTATAACATGATTCGAGCATTATCCATAATGATGACATTTTTAATGATGTAAATATTCCATTTCCGGATGCTATTAAATAAAAAATAGTAAAAAATTGAAAACTGCTTTGTCTGATCCTGACATTGTGGAAATATTGCAAAATATTATGCTTGAAATGACGTTGTTGAAAGCCATTTGATTGCACATTGCTTGATAGTTATGGATCGTCCATCAATTTATTATCTTTGTCACTGCTCAAAGAATTTGGGTTATGACCACTCAAACTAACTAGGATGATTTTGCAGTTCGTAGATCGACCAGTTAAGCAACCTAGGGCATTTTAGAGGATGCAATCATCACAATATAGGGAATGTGGTTCCTATTGGATTTCATCGTCCTAGACATGGACACCTCTCCACCTCTGCTCCGTACTCTAATTATACTTGTATGGCCATTCTTTTGAACAATGAATTAGTAGTTGGCAATGGCACTAGATAGATTACCTTTCATTAAGTTGCAATAAGGTTCAGATAGAGAGGGTCCTGACACCAAAGTCGGTAGAATCAATATTTGATCAGAGTGTGCTCGTGCCACGTGAAGTAGAAGACTATGATTTTCTGTTAGAGATCAAAGACACAAACTTATTTATGGATGATTTTGAGATCCATGAATTCCTCTTCATAGAGGAAGGATTGGAAAGCATAACCGAATTCCTCCCTATCTTGGAAGATGAGATTTTGCTGATAAGCCGATCGAAATATTGAGGAGCATCCATTCCTGTGAGGACATAATGATTTCATTGCAGATCTTTGTAAAACTTTATATTGTGAACCAAAATAACAATGGTGGACACTATACAACTGACAGATCATGCATGACTACCAGTACAGTTGCAGTGGTTACTACCGAGTTAATTCAGACCTAGCCTGCGCTGAAACCTTTACCATTAAATTTGAAGGACACCTTCTTTGCGAGTGAATCAAACATGTTCCCGATCATTATCAATTCTCAACTGATTGAGAACTAAGAATCTCGTTTGCTTGAGATTCTAAAAAGAAATCGCAAGACGATAGGCTAGAAACATACATATCTCCATGGGAAAAATCCGTCACTATGCTTGCATCACATTTATTTGGAAGAAGACAACAAACCATTCCACAATTTTTAGCGGAGACTGAACTCTAACCTCCGGGAGGTTGTGGTGAAGGAGATAACAAAATAATGTGATGTTGGATTTGGGAAAGTCCATTACATGTGGATCTGAAGAAATATGAGATTACCATTGTAACGAACGACAAGGGAGAGGAGATTCCAATCAAAGTACCAACTTCTTGGCATGTCAGTGCAGATTACAAATGCATGAACTTGGCCACCAAGAAGGATCATTTTCCACTACCCTTCATCTATCAGATAGTTGAAAGACTAGCCGCAAATGAATATTTCTGTTTCTTGGATGGCTACTCTAGATATAATCAAGTTGCAATTGCTCTTGAAGACCAAGAGAAGACCATGTTCACCTATTGATGAATCCACATTTCATCATCTTTATTCTATCATTTTGGCCTCAAAAACCCTAGTAAATGCGTGTAAATACCCTTAATTAGAACATCCTAGCATTCATGCATGTGCATGTAATTAGTGTATAAAATACTGTAATTAATATCCAAATTTATAGAATAAATAAAAGAAAAGAAAAAGAATAAAATATTGTAAATATTTTATGACCCAAAACCCCGAGACCTAGGCATCTTGATGAATAGGTCGACAAGGAATAAAGTAGGGGGAGATAAGGGTCAAATACAATAAACATTCCTTTATTCTTTATTCATTTTTGGGACCTATTTTTGATTCTACTTTTTGTACATCAAATAAAGAAACTTTGTTCATGAAAGTTGTAGATAATTAAATAAATAAAAATACAAAATTGATTTCATTCAAAAATCATGTACAGATAAAAAGTTATGGCCTGAATAAAAATCTAGAATCCCAACTTCCCAGACCCGTATCTCACAAATAAAAACTCCAAATGCATCAAACCCACTTTAATTGTATATAGTTAAAAATAAGCTATTTAATGGCGGTGGTTTCGCATTTGGCGGAGCTACGGTTTGAAAGTTGAGTTTTGGACCCTTGTAGTATTTTGGTACAGATTAAAATATTCAATTTATTATTTATCCATTATTTTTATATTTTTATATTTTATAATTTTGTAAATATTATTAATAATATATATGTACATTAAAATTAGATTTAAAATACAAAAGCAATACAAAATAAAAATACTTGTATATAGTACACATAGATAAAATACCTATATACATACCTGTATAATACATACTTATATTTTATTAACTATACAAAATACTTCAGAAAAATAAAATAAAAATATATTTAAGTGTATAAAAGTATTTTATAAATTTATAAAATAATAAATCAAAATAAATAATTTAAAAACACAAAATAAAGGGCATAATAGGTAACTTGTAAAAATATACCTCATAAAAATAATTAAAAATCACCATAAAATAATTTATAAAATTACAAACATTTTTTATTTAATAACCTAAAATTAAGAAAATCATCTTCTATTTTTAAATGAATTTTTAATTATTTTTCGTATGTTTTTTCCTGGTTGGTCCACGTGGACCAACCAGGAGGCAGTCAGCATTGACCCCCAGTCAACTGACTGTCCCACCCCGCCTGTCCACCTGACAAACCTCGGTTTGTCGTCGTTTTTGTCGATTTTTACAGCCTCCATCTTGCACTTTTTGAGATCGATTCCTTCATGACTTTTGTCCCTCGATTCTTGGTCTATCACGTCCTTGCGTTTTTTGGGGGAAAGAGCCATCGATTCGCCAGATATTACTCGATCTTTGGAGCACCATGCTCAGAGAGTCAAACCACATATATTGGACACCCGACTTCCTTTTTGATTTTGAACCCCTCACTCCATAGGTTTAGCTCCCCTTTCGATCCTTGAAGCTCCAGGAAGGTGACAACTTCCTGTTGACGCCTTCAGGAGGGTCGAGCATTGCCTGAGGTGGCTCCACGACCTCCACCTTCGTCAGCATCGAGGCACCCCCTTCCCTCCAGTCTTCACCGTTGAGGTATCCACGTTCCCCTTTTATTTTTGTCGCATTTTGTTTCCCGTAGCCTTAGGACTAAAAGCGCTCTAGAAATTTTAAGTTTCATCGATCGAATCTTCACCCATTCCAACATCGTCGGAGCGCCCCTCCGGCCGACCACCTCCATATCGTTCCGCGCCACCTTTTCACCACCGCAGGACCCAGGCACTTTTCCCTGGGTCCTCTCACGCCTTTTTGCAAGTGCTTGGACTTCAATGCACGCCTGGGGGCCATTTTGGCCTTCGTCGGAGCCGCTCGAGCTCCTCCAGCATCTCCAGCGAACCTCGACCACCGTCGTGGCTTTTTGGGTCCACCAGCATCTCGAGGACGCTGCCAGGAGCCCGCAACCCCATTTTGAAGCCTAGAGGACACCGGAGCACGGAGATTAGCCTCGGGGAAGTTTGCCTCGCCGGCGTTCTTCCCCGTTCTTCCTCCGCGTCTCCAAGCCGTCGGATCGGGCCGCCGCTCCAGGTTGCACAGCTACCATCCGATCTCCTCGCACGTCGACCGTCAGATCATCCAAGGGAGATCTAATCTCAGCCGCATAGCGCGAAGGGGTACGAGCCATTGGATCGCCGCCACGTGTATTAGTGAGGACGTGCCCGCGTTGGATCGCGCGCGAGGGGTATTTTGCAAACTTTACCCCCCGCATTTTTGTATTTTTATTTAGTCCTTAAACATTTCTCTATAGTTCAAAAAGTTTTGTAAAAATTAAATCTAGGCTCCCGAACTTTCAGCATTTGTAAGTAGGTCCTAGCTACGTCACCTCACGTGACCAGTACACGTGAGGTGAGGGCATTTTGTACAGGACCCCTCTAGGGATTATGTATTTAACTTTAGTCCAGGGATTTTTGTATTAAGTGTAAAAGTTTTGGAGAAATTGCAACTCAACCCTCAGGTATTTTTGTTATTGTAGACAAGTCCCTCCCAAGCGCGTGTCAGTCACGCGCCCTGGTGGGTATTTTACAGGCATACCCTCCCGGGTTTGGATATTTGTAAATGGTCCAGTAAATTGCTTATTTAGGTATAAATTTTGTGGAAAAATTGCAATTGTGCCCCTGGATGTTTTGATATTTGCACTTATACCCCTGCCAGGCTGTATATTTTTATTTGCTTTGTCTATTTATTGTGTGTGCCTATTAAACCCCAAAAATTCCACAAAAATCATTTTAAGCTCTTGTTTACTTGCTCATTCATGCTGTATTTTTGAATTGCATTTTTATTGTATTTTAGTATTTATTAAAAATAAAAACATGCCATTTTCGTACTGCTTGCATTTAAAAATACCAAAAATATTAAAACACCTTCAAAAATTCCAAAAAAATTACCTAATGTATATTTTGGTGTATTTTAGTGTCAGTCCAAAAATCACTAAAAAAATTCAAAACAAAAACCTTAAAAATTAGAAAACACCTAAAAACTTCAAAAAAATCTAAAAAATCATAGAAAAATCTAAAAATATAAACCTAGGTTCTGTAGTTTCCTTATTTTATTATCTTCATTTTAAAATTAATTTTTGAAAATTTTTTCACTGTTTGGTATTTTTCATCCCATTTTAATTTCGGCCAGAATCTTAATTCACTGTTTTCTTTATTTTGCCTTTTAAAAAATACCAAAAATATTTTGAAAATACCCAAAAATCACAAAACAGTAGTAAAAAGACCAAATATATTTTATTTCCTAATTTTTGACTATTTCCCCCTATTTTTATAAATAGCCTAACACCTCTTTTCTTATATTATTTATATATTCTATTTGTAAAAACAAAAAAATATAAAGTATAAAAAGAAAATATAAAATCAGAAAATTAAAAATCAGAATACAAAATTAAAAATTAAAATAAAAAAATTAAAAAAAATAAAAACCCACAAAAACATTTGCATAGTGTAGACAACACATCACATACACACACACACACTTTCTTGATTTATCCTGCCTTGCTCCCTGTGATCGACCTCTGCATACTTTCCACTATACACCTATTTGTAGAGTTATAATAAATTTTAACTCCACTTTTGCTTGTCATTGTTTGATTTATTGATTGTGGGTTAATTGTTGACTAATTAGGGATATTTGAGCGGTCAATACACCGACTGCGGTTTCGCTTGTGAAACCATACGACCCTCAATTTCCCTGATTATTAAATGGCGCCGTTGCCGGGGAGCAACAACGTATAGTTCTCATTTTTGATTGATTGTGTTTATTTGTCTATATTATTGCTTGCCTTATCTCTCTTGTTTTTGATATATACCTGTGAGCTTTCTAACCATTCTCATTTCTTGTCTTCTTGCGAGGGACCGCGGCTCGAGGAGGATTGCCTAGGTGATTCGGTGCAGCCTTGGGAAGCGGAGTCGGCTTTTCTAGCCCAAGCCGATAGGAGAGAGCAGGAGGAATGAGAGAGAGTATGTTAGATAGTTTTTATTTATTTTTGTGAGAGAGAGATTCATATTTGAATTGTAGTAATATAGGTACACTCGGACACTCACGACACTTCGGGCCTAATTTCCAGGTGTCTATTTACCTGGGGTTTCACCGCGGATTTTATCGTGTTTTCCGCAGTCATTTTCCGGTGTTTGTTTTATTTTTCCTTTCTTTTGTGGATTGAGCCCTTAGATTTTAGGCATTGCTTGATCGATTAGATTAGGTCCAAACACCTTAATAACCATTGTATGTACCTATCCTGCGTATTTGGACTTAGTTTAATTAAATAGTTAATCATCGTCTTTGATCCGTCGCGCCGCGAGCTCATCCCGCCAAGCGCTTCTCCTGAACTCGATGTGTCGAGAGGAGGAGGGGTGAGCCTAGACCGGACTTTAGGATTGGAGATTGGTGGTTGACTTATGGTTCTTAATGTTAGCAATTGCCTGCTTAGGACGATTTCCGTGTGCATATCAGCATGTAGATTAGGTTTATAAATTTCTGCTTTGCATCCCGCATGGAGAGAGCTGGAGGCGCTGTAAGTCATTCTATCTTTGCATTCATCATATATGCACAAAGGTGAGATTTCCATCTTGGTGCCGACTTGCACGGCTTTTCTGACTCTTTTCTCCCTCTGTTTTTGGATCAAGTAGGAATAAAAAAAAACAAAAACGTTAGGCGCTTGTTTGAATCAACTCAAAAGAAGCGATAACACAAAAAAATAAAAAAGGGACTGCTAAGAAAATTTTGACCTAAATAAAATTGGTAATTGGATCCATTGTTTGGGGAGAGTAACACCCTCACTTGTATTCAGGTTGCATGGGAAGGTCTCCTTCCAAGTGAGTTGAGCGGCTTCATAAGGATTAGAGCCAAAAACCCAGCTTGTGGCTGCCTTGTGTATCGCCTGAATTTCCAAAGTATTGGCGCTAGTATCGTATGTAGACGAGTAGGGCTTGGTCATCATTGGTGACTCACTATTGTGTTGAGCATCGACCTTGTCTGAAGTACCGAGCATAGGCCACGCCTTCACAGTTGTGTCTGTCTCACCGTCCGCGTCCGAGTAAGGTCTTGCACGCTCACGGGTGATTCCGTTGCGAGCGAGATCCGAAGTATCGGTTTCGCCTATCGGCTTCCTCCCTCTTCTTCTTTGGCTGAGTAGGGATCCAGGAAGGGTTACAAGGACCTTTAAAAGCGCAAGCTACAGGTTACACAGGAGGAGGACAAGTACGGGAATACTTTTCCGGCAGTACTCTCTCTCCTATAGGCATAGCGCTCTAAGGACTCGTTAAAAGATAACTTCCTGAATTCAAGCTAAAACTTACAAAGATAAAAGCCGAACCTTCACGGCTTCACGTGTTGAGTTGGTGAATCCCCTTGTATTATGTTTGATTGCTAGTTGATTTTAGGTCAAGATCAAAAGCACAGCACAATTGTGTGCAATTTTGCCCCCCTCTTCTTCATTTTGCAACTTGCTCTTCTCAATAATCACGATGATGGGAAGGAGGTCTCTTAGGCCTACTTTGTCGGCACCGCTATCTAGCACTCCTCCCCATTCATCTAGGACAACCTCGGAGAGTCCAGACCCACTCTCCGAGCCTGAGTTCACTTCCACCCTGTTCCCCCTCGACCACCCTTCTCCTTCCATCAGTCCAAGAGTTTCAGAATTTAGTGCATCACAGAGCTCAAAGCATTTGACGGCACCTGAGATGGGTTCTTTTGTTTTTTCAGAGAATCCAGACATGGTTGATAGAGGAGAGCACCCAGATGAGCATGAGCACCCTCCATTCTTATATGATCAAGCCGCCATCAATAATTCACTTCTAGCATCCCTGGAGACCATGTAGAGACAGATCCGGGACCAGGGAGTCTTCATGGGTGACCTCATGAGAGAGATAGCGCAGATGCGAGAGAACAGACCTGGGGGCGGTGGTGGTGGAGGTGATATACCAGTTGTAGAGAACGAGGGAGGAGAACCCAACCAGGAGAGGCCGCCGCAGACCATCATGAGACAATTACACAATCCAGCAGCCTCCCTTACTCATCGGTGGATCCGACTCCCGCCCATCCATGGAGATTTCGAGCTTCACCCGCACACGATTCAGCTACTTCCCAAATTTCATGGGCTGGCGACCGAAGAGCCACATCTCCACCTCCAAGAATTCGAAATGATCTGCAGTACCATTCATGACAGGCTGGTGACCGAGGACACCATAAAGATGATAGCCTTCCCCTTCTCCTTGGTTGATAGAGCCACGTACTGGCTCAAACATTTGGGGAGGTTCGTCGATACATGGGCAGAACTCCGGACCGCATACCTGAACAAGTATTATCCTCTCGGCCGGACGAACGCAGCAAGAGCAATGATCAACTTCGTAATGATCCTGAATGAATAATTCCATGAAGCTTGGGATCGATTCAGAGAGCTCATCGACCGTTGTCCACACCGTGACATATCCAAGCCCAATCTGGTTCAGAGTTTCTTTTGTGGGCTGACACCGGAGCTGCAGGGGCTTGTTAACGCCTCTTGTGGTGGGTCTTACTTTTCCAAGGGTGAAGACGATGTTTGGGCCATCTATGAAGGGATGGCAGAAAATTCAACAGTTATGGCCCAAGCCCGCATCTACACGCAACAGAAGCCCCCGCAAGGAGCGGGATCATTTCAGAGGATCGCCCGCATCGATGTTGGTCCTCACACTCCGTCAGCAACCACAACACAAGCCGAATCAGCCGCAGCCGACATGGGCATCATAAGTGAGAAGTTGGACCGTCTCGAGATCCTCGAGAAGAAGCAGATGCAAGGACTGGCCCAGATGGACCAGATTACCAAGACTATGAGTGACCTGAAGACGTAGATTCTTTGCGTCCAGGAGGCACAAACCTCTTCCCAGCAACCTCCCAGGTCGCGAGCTGATCCTAGCAGTAGCAGCTCCAACCAGCCCTCTGCCTCGTACCGCCATGTCAACCCCATTCAGGCAGAGCCGGTCCCGTTGCTACAGTACTATCCCATCGCAGTCACCATCTCTGGACACTCAGATGGTGGTCTATCAGCCAGATCAACCACTAGCAGTTCTACCTCCACCACCCTTCGAGCAGGAGCCATTGATGGAAGTCAATGGGATTTGGTACGACCGGTACCCACAGCCCGGGATTCGTCGCGATCATCCCGGATTCCGTTGCGGCCCTGGAGGTACCTCATCTCAGCAGCAGCTTCCGGCTTAGGGACAGCAGAACAGCCAGCCACAGCAGCAGTAGTCCTAGTATGCCCACCAGCAGCAATACCAGTAGGGTCCTCGTCCCTCCTATCAGGGACAGCAGTGGAGGCAGCGTCAGCAGCCTCACCAGTCATACACCCATCCTCCCCAGTACCAGCAGCAGCAGCCTTACTTCCCGCGGGGGAATACATCCGGTTCTCAGGCACCTGCCTTCGAGAACACAGCATTAGATGACCTCGCCCGATTGCTCTCTAAACATCGAGAATCCTACCGGTGGGACATGGATGAGTTCCGGCAGGAGGTGAGGGATTTGATTAAAGGCAAAGCCGCCATACCAGCTCAGATCGAACCAAACCCGAACAATCTGAAAAGGAAGTCTGAGCAGGTACAGTTCACAGAGGATACCTCTCCTAGTGATTATTTGAGTGACATATCTTCTTCTTTGTATGATGCTGTTTTTGTGACTACTAGGAGCGGTAGGATGCCAACCGACGACACCTCATCTGAGCGACAAACACAAGCAGAACCATGATCACCAGATGAGCAGAGCAGCGGTGCTGATGTCGCTAATGATGATGTTGAAGACGGTGGTGCTGATGCCACCAATGATGGAGATCCAGACGACGATGCTGAGGCCGTCGTGATACCAGATGCAGACGGTGGTGCTGAGGCCACCATTTTGGATGCAGAGTCAGAGCATGGTGCTGATGCCGCGAAGTCAGATGCTGTTGGTGGTACCGAAGCCACCACTTCTACTACTGTTGAGCTTCCTTCTGTGGTGTTACCACCTTTTGTATCTATGGACTGTGGTAACAACAAAAAGAACAAAAAAATAAAAAAGGAAAGGTTTCTGTTTACACTCCTGATCCATATGTGTTGAATGATGATCATGGTATGGATTTTATTCCTTCACAGGCACAGGGACCTATTCCTAGTCCTCCATCTGCGGAGGCTGATGAATCCACGATTCATCATCTTAATATCTTGATCTTAGCAAAATCCATGAGTAAAATCCCAAATAAATGTCCATAAAATCAATAAACTAACAAAATATCTCTTGTAGATAAAACACACTAATTATTGTATATAAGATTGTACAAAATAAATTAACACTAAAAAGCCGCAAAAATAAAGGAGTTTTATACTTGTAAATAGCCCAAAACTTCATGTATTTTTAATAATTTCATTTCAACTCCTTTTTGCCTAATTCTTTCTCTAACTTGTTTATAAAAATGATATAAAAATACAAAAATACAAAACAAATTTCATCTCAAATAAATGTTTCTAGATCCTAAAGAGAAAAAGCTGTAAAATCCAACTTCCAAGCTAAATTCCCGCTCCGTATGAACTCCAAATTCACCAAACTCACTTTTAAAGTTCAAGTTAGAAAATTATCTATCCAACGGAAGTGGTTTCATTAAAATCGGAGCTCGTTTGCAAAAGTTGGGTTTTGGGACCTAGATGTACATTGTATACCATGTCTATATTCATTCTTTGTTTATTTTTTATTTTACATTTCTTAATTTCTAAAAATAAAAAAAATCATGCTTGTGTTGTATTTTATTTATATTATTTTATTGTATTTTTTTCCGTTGTAAATATCTCTTATTAAAAAGATAAAAAATGTACATGGTGTTTTGTATTCACTTGTAAATTCACCATTATTTTTTCCTTCTTTATTTTGTTGTATTTAAAGTAGCCTACTTTATTTCATTTTATTTATTTAATTATTTTACATTCTCTACAATAACCACCATTCAACTCTCTTCTACCACCAACCTCCATTCAACCCCACCATTTCTTAAACCTCCCATTCAACTCCATTAATAAAATAACCTCCCACCATTTTAATAACCTCTCATTCCATCATCTTTATATACATGTCATTCTCCTCATTTTTGCCTTTGATCCATCTTTATGTGAGGAGAGCCTAGTTCCCTAAGTTGAATCGGTGACAGCGACGCAACCGCGGTCGAGCAACGACGACCCTCTCTCCGGTGTGATCCGTTGGTTTTTTTGGCCAACATCGCAGCCGCAACCACACGCTGCTCGAGCTCATCGCACGCCGGCGATTCGAGCGAAGACCGTGCTCTCGTGAGCACTCCATAGGCGATCATATCATCGTAGGTAAATTTTCCCTTCATTTTATCATATTGTCATTTTTGCACTTTTTTTAACACATCATATCACCACCATCTCCCATTTGTTTCTACTCCATCTTATTACCATTATCAATTTTTTTCTCCATCATGTTCATTCCCTGTTTTAACAAAATTAAAAAAATATAAAAAAAATTATTAAAATAAAAAAACCTTTTTATTACAGCAGTAAAAAAGTTCAAAAAAATTAAAAAAATAAAAAAAGTAACGGAGGAGCAGCAGCCCGCCGCCCCCACCTCCTTCCACGGGTAGGCGGCGCCGGCCGCCGCCCCCTCGCCTTCAGCCGCCCCCTCGCCTGCGCGCCACCGCGCACTGGACGCCCCCATCGGCCACCAGCAGTGCGGCACAGCCGCGACCCCACACCCCGCCATCTCACAGCCGATCTCCACCTCGACAACCGCTAAGCACCGCCGCCCCTCACGCCACCGCCGCCGCCGCCTCGTCGCCAACCCCCGCGCGCGGCCGTGCCGCCGCCGACCACATTTTCCTTTGGGTTCTTCTCTGCGTCCTAGACCAAGGTAGAAGAAGGTGGTTTCTTTCTTTTTTTATGTAAAAATTTCATTGAATATATTTCATGTTTTCGTAATTACAGTTCAGTCCCTGTACACATCTTGTTGTAAATATTGTCTTTCTGTTTTACAAGGACACCCCTATGTTCGTACTTTAATTTGGACTTTGTTTATGCATCTTTCTATGTAATAAAAAATGTTTTCATCTTGAGCAACTAATTCTCTACATTGTGGATATTTATTTACATTTTTGTGGTTCTTGGGTGATTAACTAAAATTGTTCAACTGAAATTTTGCATAGTTTACCCATTCTTGAATCTTAAATTTATATCTCACACATGGTTGCTCTAAAAATTCCACAAAAATATATGTAATGTCTTGATAAGTGCTTAATTTACTGTCCAAATTTCGTCTAAAATGGAGATGTCTTGTGCCTGAAATAATTTGTAGAGTGAATTTAGTATTTGATTTTTAATTAAATCCATGAATATCCTTTTTGTGAAATTTCAACTCTACTGGATTTCTCATTTAAATATCTTTCTAAGATAATTCGCACTCTGATTAACTTGACAATATGGATTTATTAGAAGTTATTTACTCACTGTCACTCTATTTTCACTAAAAAATCCATAAAAAATTCATAACTTGTTAAAAAAATCCAAAAATATTATTGTAGCTTCCTTACATCATGTTTATGTCCAGTAAATTTTTTATGATTTTTACTTACTGTTTGCATGAAAAATTGCAAAAATACCCATAAAAAGTGTGCATTTTTCAGTGTTGCATTTTAACCCCTAAAATTCTAAAAAAATATGTTTTGTGTTCATCACTGGATTAGGACTTTAGAAAAAAATATAATTTGGCTGAATTGGATTAATTTGACATTAAAATTAATTTGGCCTTGTTGTATGCTTTCTTAGTGTCTTAATTCACGTGCATTTGTCTTTCACTTTTGTATTTGCATAAAAAATCTAAAAAATACCACATTGGATATCTAGACCTAAGTTTTTTGAATTAAAACCGAAGTTGTTCCTTTGCCTCCCTGAGTTCGACCCCGGATTTGCCCGGGATATAAATTAAGCCGAGACACTCTTCACGGAGATCTACTCTCGGTTCTGACCGAAACGCTAAGTACACGTGCTACATCGTGACCGAATTAATCATCGTATTTAGCGACTCATCAGAGGCCCCTTCTATCCCCTTACCTGAAGCACTTCATCGGGCGAAGGCGAACAAAAGAGAAAATCCAAAAACGAACCAACAGGTAGAGTTTAACAACCAGAAGATTGATAGATTCCACATTCAGCTGACTCTACGGGAAGCATTTGAGCATATCCCCCTCTTCAAAAAGAACTTGAAAGAGACGACTACAGTCCGCAGGAAGAGGAGGTACAGAGATCAAATCCATATGCTCACCCATGAAACTTGTTGTACCATTCAGAACATACTGCCAGCCAAGAGACCAGATGCAGGAGCTCCCTATGTCAGATGCGAGATTCAGGAGCAACAGTTTGATCGTACTCTATTAGACAGCGGCTCTTCGATTAACCTTATTCCGACAGCCTTACTCGACCGATTCGAGTTTGGTCCTCTTCTTAGGAGCAGGACAGTCCTTCAGTTTGCTGATAGGTCGACTAAGAGGCCGAAGGGGTTGTTGAAAGACGTGGTTGTTACCATTCAGGGCCTGAAATTCCAGAACAGGGAGATCCCTTAGTCGGTAACCGATGCCCCCATCATACTTGGACGCCCATTCTTGGTCACAGCCAAGGAGGTGTCCGATCATGACAGTGGGAAGGTATGTTTTCGCGTAGATGGCGAAACCATACAAATAGAGACGATCGAGGAAACCAGAGCGAGAGAATTAGAATGCTCAGAGCAGTCCAATGATATTGAGCAGATGACAGAGGAAGAGCTAGACATCCACCAGGAGTGTGATTTTGTGATGAAAGATGATGTATCTATCTGGACAGATCCCGTAGCACAGACCCTTGCCCTGCCTACAGATTCACTATGTCTAAAGCTTATGGCAGTCGAGAGCCTGGAGAGCACACCCCTGGACGAGGATACATTTGAGGCTGACAATGTTTGGACGAATGGTGATGATTTTCAGTCTTGTTCTTCTACTTCAGATGCCTCGGATTCAGACATTGATTGGGATGATTTTGATGACTATTTGCCTTGTCTGATTCCTTCTGAGCCAACATCCATGACGGAGTGCGAGCCAGTACAGTTTATTGATGATTCAGCAGGGCTCCCTTCGTCAGGTATTCATGTAGAGCGAGAGTTCTCACATGCAGACCTGGTCGCTTTCACACAGACATATCAGAAGCCAGATCTGCCACCTCCCAGTTGTCCAGAACTGAAACCTTTGCCGCAGTCGCTGAAGTACATATTCCTTGCGGGTGAGCCGGATATGCACCTAGTCATTATCGCAGCAGGTTTGACTGGAGAACAAGAATCTCGTCTGATGGAGGTTCTTGAAAGAAATCGCAAGGCGATAGGATGGAGTATAGCTGATCTCCAGGGGATTAGTCCGGCTCTGTGCTCCCACCACATCTATCTTGAGGAGGACGCTAGGTCGTCGCGTGAGTTCCAGCGACGACTGAACCCGAATCTTCGATATGTGGTCATGAAAGAAATATCGAGGTGGTGGAGCGCTGATTTTATCTACCCCATCTCCAACTCCAAGTGGGTTAGTCCATTACATGTGGTGCCCAAGAAGACAGGTATCACTACAGTTGTGAGTGAGTCTGGAGTGGAGATCGCTACCCGAGTACCCACTTCTTGGAGGGTCTGTGTGGACTACAGACGATTGAATCAGGACACCAAGAAGGATCATTTCCCGCTACCATTCATTGATCAGATTATCGAGAGGCTAGCCGAGAAGAGTCATTACTGTTTTCTTGACGGGTACTCCGGTTATAATCAAGTAGCCATTGCGCCCGAAGACCAGGAGAAAACGACATTCACCTGTCCGTTTGGGACTTATGCTTTTAGACGGATGCCCTTTGGTCTATGTAACGCTCCAGCAACATTCCAAAGGTGCATGTTGTCCATATTCTCGGACATGATGGGTGAATGCTTAGAGGTCTTCATGGATGACTTCTCAGTCTATGGCGACGGGTTGGATGCTTGTCTTGACTGCCTAGACCGTGTGCTTCAGCGCTGCATAGAGGTCAATCTTGTATTGTCTTGGGAGAAGAGTCACTTCATGGTGACTCAAGGGACGGTCCTTGGTCATATCATCTCCAACATGGGCATGGAGGTCGATCCGGCCAAGGTGGATATCATTAGAAAACTCAATCCGCCGTCCAATCTACGTCAATTGCGGTCTTTTCTGGGGCATGTCGGTTTCTACCGACGGCTCATTCAGGTGTTCAGTCATATTACCCGACCGCTTACTGATTTGCTGACAAAGGACACCGAGTTCATTATAGATGATAAGTGTCTTGCGTCTTTTGAAACTCTCAAAAATATGGTTGTTGCGGCTCCTGTCCTTCAGCCACCCGATTGGTCTCTCCCATTTGAGATCATGACGGATGCTTCTGATTTTGCCATTGGGGTTGTGCTTGGACAGAGGAGGGGATGGATTGCCGTTTTCCATTCACTACGCCAGCCGAACTTTGGATGCCGCTCAGCGGAATTATACTGTGACAGAGAAAGAGATGCTGGCCGTAATCTTTTCTTTGGATAAGTACAGATCTTATATTCTCGGATCTCGAGTGACTATCTACACAAATCACACCGCCATCCGGTACTTAATGGCTAAGAAGGATGCCAAAGCACGCCTTACCAGATGGATCCTTCTACTCCAGGAGTTTGATATTGAGATTAAGGATAAGCCTAGGGTTAAGAATGTGGTGGCGGATCATCTCTCCCGATTGGAGAACCTTGAGGAATCTGAGCCCAGCGCACCTATCACTGAGACGTTTCCAGATGAGGCGATCTTGGCTATCACCTCGCTCCCATGGAACGTCGACATTGTGAACTATCTTGTTGCCAAGACGGTTCCACAAGGTTGGCCCAGGCAGAAGCTTGAGACCTTCCTGGCGAAGGCCAAGTTTTACCATTGGGAGGATCCCGTCCTTTATCATGAAGGAGGGGACAACATCTGGAGGAGGTGCATTCCTCAAGAAGAGCAGTATAGCGTCCTCACATACTGCCACAAGCTTGAGGCAGGAGGACATCATTCTGGGAGACGGACATTACAAAAGGTGCTTCAATCCGGCCTTTGGTGGCCTACTCTCTTCAAGTATTCAGATGAGTTCGTGAAGAGATGTACTGACTGTCAGAAGATGGGAACCTGCGGACAGAGAGACATGATGCACATGCAACCCATTCACTCTTGTGAGGTTTTTGATGCATGGGGGATTGATTTCATGGGCCCATTTCCTAAGAGCCAGGGGTTTTAGCACATTTTGCTCGTTGTAGATTATGTCAGCCGATAGGTTGAGGCCATCCCCGTCCGAGCCGTAGATGCTAAAACTGTGTGTAAATTTTTGAGGAAAAATATCATTTCACGGTTTGGGGTACCTAGAGTCTTGATTTCAAACGGGGGGTCTCACTTCATCAATGACAAAGTTAGGGCCCTTACAGACGAGTTTGATATTGACCATCGGGTTGCACACCGTATCACCCTCAAACTAATGGTCTTGCCGAAGTATCAAATCGGGAGATAAAGACTATCCTACAGAAGGTTGTCCGCCCAGACCAAAAAGATTGGTCACAGCTTTTGGACTCGGTCTTGTGGGCCTATCGGACATCCTTCAAGAATCCATTAGGGACATCTCCCTTTCGTCTCGTCTATGGCAAGCCGTGCCATCTTCATGTGGAAATAAAGCACAAGTCACTTTGGACAGTTACTAAGCCATTATTGGATCCCGAGAGTATAGGAGAACAACGGAGAGCAGAGTTGGAAGCCCTGGAGGAACTGAGAGATACAACCTTTTCTAGCAGCCTACAGTACAAAGAAAAAGTGAAGACATGGCACAATTCCCATATCAGCCATAAACAGTTTGAGCCAGATCAACGCGTATGGTTGTTCGATTCCAGGCTGAAATTATTTCCAGGGAAACTACATAGCAAGTGGAAAGGTCCTTATGTGGTCAGGAAGGTACATGAAAATGGCAGTATTGACATATCCGAACCGTCATCTTCCTCTACCTTCCGTGTCAATGGTCAGCGCTTGAAACTATATCTAGATCATGACCCGCCGACCATTGACGTTGCCCCCATTCTTCTGGTATGAGATATGTTCTTTGACTCATATCACTTGCATCTCATACATGGTGATCACTTCCATCTTCCGCTGTACAGATCCATCTGTTTATATCATGCTTTCAATTTTTAATTTCTTTTCTTATTTTCTTATTTTCTTCTTTTCCTTTTCTATTTTCTTTATCTATCAAAAAGGTGCTGCCCCTTGTTGTCAGTTTCTACACTTAGGACGTACTTTGTCCTAAGTATAGGGGGGTGTGCACCCCGAGTTTCTTCTATTTCTTTTCGATCCTCTCCATTGTCTCCTCTTCTTGTCTATACTTAGGGATATCTTACCCTAAGTATAGGGGGAGACAATCCGAGTACGATCTGTTCATTCCCACCCTTGACCCTCCCTGCGTTGTGTACAGTCTGCTATACTTAGGATTATTTGATCCTAAGTATAGGGGGGACGATCAACTTCTCATTCGTTCATTCATTCCTTTATTTATTCTTTAGACTTGCCTATACTTAGTACGAGTGATGTCTTCTCTTTTATCTCCGATCTATGAGGACATAGCTCAAGCTAAGTATAGGGGGTCGTATATACTACGTATATACTTTAGCCATAACTCGTACTTTCGTATTTTTATAATAAGAATGGCTAATAAAAACCCTAATAAACAGATGTGATTATTCCTCAAATTCTTTTTGTGTATACAGATTAATAAATCAGGTGAAAATGTTTTTTGCAAAATGTTTGAAAAATAGTTTGAAAATCCTTGTGAAAATATTTTGAAAACTATTTTGAAAATTTTTTGTTACATGTTTTCAACCTTTGTAAAAACGTATGGTTTGTAAAAATTTATTTTCTTTGTGTGAAATAAAATGTTTGAAAAATGATTTGCAAATGGTTTGGAAAATGGTTGCAAAAATATTTTGAAAAATCTATCTATACTGTTTGAAAAACCTTTGCAAAATGATTTTCAAATGTGTGTACATGTTTGTAAAATGTTTGTAAAAACTATTTTGGACTATAGTTTTCAAAAATTGTTTGAAAAACCTGTGTCAAATAAATTTGAGGAATATATACATCTCACCAAAATCCATTATTTATATATGTATAAAATTGAGCACTTACCCTTGTAAATTCTTAAAATCCACTTCTTGTATATATAAGAAGCACTCTCGTGTACATATTTTAACCTAGTTTTCAGTCAAAAATATTTGTTTTCAAAAATTCCAAAAACATTTGCAAAATTAAAATCCAAAAACAATTGAAAAATCCTTTTGAAAAATAAAAAAATGCATCTCCATCATCATCATCTTTTCAAAAATCTATAAAAAGATTAAAAGCTTGAAAATTGCATCACAAAAACATTTTCTGCATTGCATTGCATAGCATGAGCATTTTTCGGATTGAGTTTGATAGTTGAATGAGTCTAAGTAAAATCCGGAGATTGGAGCTTGATTGGACCTTAAAATCTACCTAATAACAGGAAACTTATAGGAACTGGGTTTGAGGTACTTCAGGTCTAAGTTGACTTAATTCTTTGAGAATTACGGGACTTGGTTCAATGGATTCTTGACTTCCTAAGTAGAGTATTTTGGAGAACATGCAGGACTCTTGTTGATAATGACCTAACTTGGACACCTGCACCTTTCACATGGCTCGACTCAGTTGGAGTGGTGAGGGGATTGAATTTGCCGGTATGAGACGCACACAAGTGGAAACATTTGTCCTCCTCTAGGGAGGGAAGTGCACCCCAACCCGTCCAGTGATAAAAAATCTAAAGACAGGAGAGTGTGGGTTGCGATAAAGCTTCAAAAGAGGGATAGTCTACTGGCTCAAGAGGAAAAACTCCTTATGTAAATGCTGCTGTGAATAGTATTCAAAAAAAATGGTCAGGCCTGTACAAAAATAAAATGCCTGCAAAGTATGTACAAATGTTGTAAAGTCAATAAGCAAGCTTGAGTTCCAAAGTCAAATATGTGAGCTTGCAGCTGGATGACTTGACTACACTGGTCTTGCATCCTAGGATAGGTAGCTACACTGGCTACCGCCCATTCTTCTCTTCACCCCCTCCTCTTGAGTTGGTTGCCACTTGAACTTAAAAGGGAATACCCCGCTCCTCGAGGATGGAGTTATTGGATTGGGGAATCATAGGGTTGTCATACTGGAGAAGTCAGTTTCTTTGTCATTTCAGTTGGGGAGAGCCACCATCACTTACACTGTACGAGTCAGATTCATAGTCGTAAGGGTTTGCGTATGAATTGAGATATTTCTGACCTGGCTATTGAGGAGACTTGAACAGAGTTTTGGGATTCTCAGGGACTGTTGGATTTCAAATTTGGTTCTCAACAAGGTTCCGCCCGCAATAAAATTCCAAAGGTCCGACTTAAGCTCCAAACTTTGATTTTGTGAAGACAAGTTTGACAATCAAGTTTAATCCAAGTTCTTTTTCTTTTCTTTGTTTTCTTTTCTGCACGTATTGCATAAGTGTTTGCTAGGGACTAGCAAAGGTAAAGTATAGGGGGATGATGAATCCACATTTCATCATCTTTATTCTATCATTTTGGCCTCAAAAACCCTAGTAAATGCGTGTAAATACCCTTAATTAGAGCATCTTAGCATTCATGCATGTGCATGTAATTAGTGTATAAAATACTGTAATTAAAGCCAAAATTATAGAATAAATAAAAGAAAAGAAAAAGAATAAAATATTGTAAATATTTTATGAACCGAAACCCCAAGAGCTAGGCATCTTGATGAGTAGGTCGACAAGAAATAAAGTAGGGGGAGATAAGGGTCAAATACAATAAACATTCCTTTATTCTTTATTCAGTTTTAAGACCTAATTTTGATTCTACTTTTTGTACATCAAATAAAGAAACTTTGTTCATGAAAGTTGTAGATAATTAAATAAATAAAAATACAAAATTGATTTCATTCAAAAATCATGTGCATATAAAAAGTTATGGCCTGAATAAAAATCCAGAATCCCAACTTCTCAGACCCGTATCTCACAAATAAAAACTCCAAATGCATCAAACTCATCTTTAATTGTATATAGTTAAAAATAATCTATTTAATGGCGGTGGTTTCGCATTTGGCGGAGCTATGGTTTGAAAGTTGAGTTTTGGACCCTTGTAGTATATTTGTACAGATTAAAATATTCAATTTATTCTTTATCCATTATTTTTATAATTTTATATTTTTATAATTTTGTAAATATTATTTATAATATATATGTACAATAAAATCAGAGTAAAAATACAAAAGCAATACAAAATAAAAATACTTGTATATAGTACACATAGGTAAAATACCTATATACATACTTCTATTTTATTAACTATACAAAATACTTCAGAAAAATAAAATAAAAATATATTTAAGTGTAAAAAAGTATTTTATAAATTTATAAAATAATAAATCAAAATAAACAAATTAAAAACACAAAATAAAAATACAAGAATAAAATATATAGATATTATACCTATAAAGGGCATAATAGGTAACTTGTAAAAATATACCTCATAAAATTAATTAAAAATCACCATAAAATAGTTTATAAAATTACAAACATTTTTTATTTAATAACCTAAAATTAATAAAATCATCTGCTGTTTTTAAATGAATTTTTAATTATTTTTCGTATGTTTTTTCCTGGTTGGTCCACGTGGACCAACCAGGAGGCAGTCAACGTTGACCCCCGGTCAACTGACTGTCCCACCCCGCCTGTCCACCTGACAAACCTCGGTTTGTCGTCATTTTTGTCGATTTTTACAGCCTCCATCTTGCACTTTTTGAGATTGATTCCTTCATGACTTTTGTCCCTCGATTCTTGGTCTATCACGCCCTTGCGTTTTTTGGGGGAAAGAGCCATCGATTCGCCAGATATTACTCGATTTTTGGAACACCATGCTCAGAGAGTTAAACCACATATATTGGACACCCGACTTCCTTTTTGATTTTGAACCCCTCACTCCATAGGTTTAGCTCCCCATTCGATCCTTGAAGCTCCAGGAAGGTGACAACTCCCTGTTGACGCCTTCAGGAGGGTCGAGCGTTGCCTGAGGTGGCTCCACGACCTCCGCCTTCACCGGCGTCGAGGCACCCCCTTCCCTCTGGTCTTCACCGTTGAGGTAGCCACGTTCCTCTTTTATTTTTGTCGCATTTTGTTTCCTGTAGCCTTAGGATTAAAAGCCCTCTAGAAATTTTAAGTTTCATCGATCGAATCTTCACCCATTCCAACATCGCTGGAGCGCCCCTCCGGCCGACCACCTCCATATCGTTTCGCACCACCTTTTCACCACTGCGGGACCCAGGCACTTTGCCCTGGATCCTCTCACGCCTTTTTGCAGGTGCTTGGACTTCAACGCACGTCTGGGGGCCATTTTGGCCTTCGCCGGAGCCGCTCGAGCTCCTCCAGCTCCGCCAACATCTCCAGCGAACCTCGGCCACCGTCGAGGCTTTTTGGGCCCACCAGCATCTCGAGGATGCTGCCAGGATCCCACAACCCCATTTTGAAGCCTAGAGGACACCGGAGCACGGAGATCAGCCTCGGGGAAGTTCGCCTCGCCGACGTTCTTCCCCGTTTTCCTCCGCGTCTCCCAGCCATCGGATCGGGCCGCCGCTCCAGGTTGCACAGCTACCGTCCGATCTCCTCACACATCGACCATCAGATCATCCGAGGGAGATCTAATCTCAGCCGCATAGCGCGAAGGGGTACGGGCCGTTGGATCGCCGTCACGTGTATTAGTGAGGACATGCCCGCTGTTGGATCACGCACGAGGGGTATTTTGCAAACTTTACCCCCTGCATTTTTGTATTTTTATTTAGTCCTTAAACATTTCTCTGTAGTTCAAAAAGTTTTGTAAAAATTAAATCTAGGCCCCCGAACTTTCAGTATTTGCAAGTAGGTCCTGGCCACGTCACCTCACGTGACCAGTACACGTGAGGTGAGGGAATTTTGCACAGGACCCCTCCAGGGTTTATGTATTTAACTTTAGTCCAGGGATTTTTGTATTAAGTGTAAAAGTTTTGGAGAAATTGCAACTCAGCCCTCAGGTATTTTTGATATTGCAGACAGATCCCTCCCAAGCGTGTGCTAGTCACGCGCCCTGGTGGGTATTTTACAAGCATACCCTCCCGTAAATAGTTCAGTAAATTGCTTATTTAGGTATAAATTTTGTGGGAAAATTGCAACTGTGCCCCTGGATGTTTTGATATTTGCACTTATACCCCTGTTAGGCTGTGTATTTTTGTTTACTTTGTCTATTTATTGCATGTGCCTATTAAACCCCAAAAATTCCACAAAAATTATTTTAAGCTCTTGTTTACTTTCTTATTCATGCTGTATTTTTGCATTGCATTTTTATTGTATTTTAGTATTTATTAAAAATAAAAAACATGCCATTTCAGTATTATTTGCATTTAAAAATACCAAAAAAATATTAAAACACCTTGAAAAATTCCAAAAAATTACCTACTATGTATTTTAGTGTCCTTTAGTGTCAGTCCAAAAATCACTAAAAAATTCAAAACAAAAACCATAAAAATTAGAAAAAACCTAAAAACTTCAAAAAAAATCTAAAAAATCATAGAAAAATCTAAAAAATATAAACCCATGTTCTTTAGTTTCCTTATTTTATTACCTTCATTTTAAAATTAATTTAGGAAAATTTTGTCACTGTTTGGTATTTTTCATTTCCATTTTAATTTCGACCAGAATCTTAATTCACTGTTTTCTTTATTTTGCCGTTTAAAAAATACCAAAAATATTTTGAAAAATACCCAAAAATCACAAAACAGTAGAAAAATATAAAAAGACCAAAAATATTTTATTTCCTAATTTTTGACTATTTTCCCTATTTTTATAAATAGCCTAGCACCTCTTTTCTCTTATTATTTATATATTCTATTTGTAAAAACAAAAAAAATATATAAAGTATAAAAAGAAAATATAAAATCAGAAAATTAAAAATCAAAATACAAAATTAAAAATTAAAATAAAAAATTAAAAAAATTAAAAACCCACAAAAACATTTGCATAGTGTAGACAACACATCACATTCACACACACACACACACACACACACACACACTTGCTTGATCTATCCTGCCTTGCTTCATGTGATCAAACTCTACATACTTTCCACTATACACATGTTTGTAGAGTTATAATAAATTTTAACTCCACTTTTTCTTGTCATTGTTTGATTTATTGATTGTGGGTTAATTGTTGACTAATTAGGGATTTTTGAGCGGTCAATACACCGACTGCGGTTTCGCCTTGTGAAACCGTACGACCCTCGATTTCCCTGATTATCACCTATCCATTCGAAACCTATGTTTTTATAAGGATGCCCTTTGGGTTGTTCAACACTCCAGCTACATTCCAGAGATGCATGTTGGCCATTTTTACCGACATGGTGGGCAGTTTCCTCGAGGTTTTCATGGATGTTTTCTCGAGCTACGGAGATAGCTTTGATACATGTCTTGCGTATTTAGATCGAGTTCTGCAAAGATGATGTAAAGTAAATTCAGTGCTCTCGTGGGAGAAGAGTCACTTCACGGTGACCGAAGAAATGTGATGGGCCACATCATCTCCAAGCAAGGCATGGAGGTCGACCCAACATAGGTGGAAGTGATTTCAAACTCGAGCCACCTACATCACTAAAGGACGTCAGGTCTTTTCTGGGGCACGTAGGATTTTACTGAAGATTCATTAAAGACCAGCAAGATTGCCCATCCTTTGACTGAGCTTCTTGGCAAGGAGAATGATTTTATTGTATATGATAGAGTTCTCCAAGCCTTTTATCATCTGAAAGATTTGATCACACAAGCACCTGTCCTACAGCTACCGGATTAGTCTCTTTCATTCAAGATAATGACAGATGCTTCTGATTATGCCATTTGTGCAGTGTTAAGATAAAGATGGGATGGATTAGCATTTGCTATTCATTATGCAAGCAAGACATTAGATGAGGCCAAGAAAAACTATATGGTCACAGAGAAAGAGATGGTAGCAGTTGTCTTTATGTTGGAAAAGTTCAGATCTCATTTGCTTGGATATAAGGTCATTATGTATACGAATCATTCTGTCATGTGGTGCCTACATAGCAAGAATGGATGCAAAATCTCATCTTATACGTTGGATTCTTCTACTCTAGGAGTTTGATTTAGAAATAAGAGATAAGGCTGAAGTCAAAAATATTGTAGCACATCACCTTTCAAGAATCACCGATGCAGATACTCTTGAGCAGGCCATGATACATATAGCAGAGACTTTTCCAGATGAGGCAATTTTGTCCGTCACCTCACTTCCCTGGTACGGTAATATTGTGAACTATCTAGTATCCAAGAGAGTCCCGCAAGATTGACCGAAGCTGTAAGTTGACAAGTTTTTACCAGATATCCATTTTTACTAGTTGGAGGATCCTTGTCTATTTCATGAGGTTGCATATTGATACTGGAGAAGGTGCATTCCTTAGGAGGAGTATAATAATTTCCTCGAACATTTGTCACAAGTTGGAAGAAGGAGGACACCGTTCTGGAAAGCGAGCGGCAATAAAAGTGCTTCAATGTGGCCTTTGGTGATCGACTATTTTTAAAGATGCAATTGAGTATATCAGAGGTTGTACTGGCTATCAGAAGATGGGAGGAACAATCAACTCAAAAGATACAATGACTTTGAAGTACATCCAGATATCAAACGTATTTGATGCATGGGGGCATTGATTTTATGGGCATGTTTCCTAACAATCATGGCTTTAAATATATCCTGCTCACTATTGATTATGTAAGCCTATGGGTGAAAGCTATCCCCATTGAGTCGTCGATAGTCACACTGTCTGTCGCTGATGACATGCCAAGCGACTAAGGTAAAGGTGCTAATCGGTCGTTGCGACCTCGATCACTCGGCTATGTCAATCAAGAAAAATAAGAGACCACCAATCAAAGAGAAAATCAATCGAACACACGATAGCGGTCTTGCTATTAATTTAACCTGGTATAGCGACCAGGGTCGAACACAAGGAGCACGGATTGGCCTCGCGGCCTACGAAGTAGTCAAAAAGAAAAGAAAAAGAAAATAAAAGGAATATTTTTGGTGGTTTTAAAGTATTTTATATTTTTTTTGGATTTTTAATGTATTAAGAAAATGAAGAAAAGAACCAAAGCAAGCAATTCAATTATTTATTTAATGTACTAAAAATCAACTAAAAATTTTAACAACAATATTTTTAGGTGTTTTATAATTTTTACTGTTTTTGGTGAATTTTTGGGATTTTTCTGGTGTTTATTTAATTTTCTAAAAATCAAACAAGGGCTGAAGCTGTAGGTACTGTCCAGCCGAGCTAAAAGGACCTAGATAAAATATCTAAAGGCCCCAAATTAGCCGGGAGGTAATTTTCCTGTAAAGATAAGAAAACAAGGAAAATTTGGGCACTTGATTTATTATTTTTGGGTTTTTAATTTATTTATTGGAATTTTTATAAGATTTTAAGCGGTTTTCAATTTTTAGGTGTTTTAGGCAATGAAAAATAGCCAAAATTGGCTAGAAAATCAAGCAAGCATAAACAAACAGGAACTAATTTTTTGTGAATTTTAGATGAGTTTTAATATTTATTTAAGATTTTTAAAGTCAGACAGTAACAAAAATAGAGGTTTTTGAATTTCTAAAAATATCAAAACAAAACAAAAATGTCTCCAAAAATCCTCGAAAATTTTACACTATGGCAGGAGCCATGTGTCCAATTTTCGTTGGATTTGGAGAAGATTTGTTATTTTATTTGAAAATAGAAAGAGGGTAGTGTGCATAGGGACCTAAGTGCAAATACCCGAAGTCCTGAGGGGTCTGTTGCAAAAATCCCAGGTAAACACGTGCATCGCGCATGCCTGAGGCACTCAGGGACCCAAATATAATAAAAAATAAGTCTCTGGACTATTTGGTAACAGGTACCAAAAGTCCGAGGGCTTATCTGCAAATAACCCAAAAATATCCGCACATGCTCAATTAAAATACGCACAGGGGTATAAATGCAATATCTCAAAAGTTTTCATTCATTACTTAACAACTCAGAACTACAGGGCACAAAATGCAAAAAGCCCAGAAAATCACGTGTCGACGCACGTGTCACACCATACATAGGGGCATATCAGCAAATAAAATCAAGCACAAGGGTCTCTATGCAAATATCCAAACTGAAATAAACTACCTAAAATATTTACAGGACTCAATCGTAAAGACCAAACAAGAGGGGGCCTAAGTAATATTTACCCCTTTATTAATGGAGCCGCTGGATGGATGCCACGTGGAGCATCTGACGGTGACGGGTGACTGGCGCTCCCAAGCTACGCTCCTCGGGTGAATCCGATGGCGGAGGCTTCGCCACGTGGGGGATCGAACGGTGAAGGGCGTAGGTGGATAACCTTCTCGCATCGGGCGGTCCAGATCTCCTCTCCAAGGATCTGACGGTGACGGGACCTCCTCAAGTGAACGGTCGAGATGCAAACTGGAGGTCGAGGACGATCGGACGGTCGAGGAAGATCGAGGAAGAACAGTTCGTCGGCGAAGTTCGCCGGCCCAAGGCACACGCTCCTGACCTCCTCTGCTGCTCCTGAAGATCGGAGAAGCTCCGCGATGATGCTCCGCAGCTGATGGTGGGTTCCGATGACCCAGCCGAGCCTTGGAGGGCTCCGGCGAGGTCGGCGGAGGTAGAGTTCCTGGACCGAATGGTCCAAGCCCTCAGATGGGCTTGGATGTACCTGCAAAGCAAACCAGAAGGCTCGCGGGTCGAGGGCAAACTGCCTCGACCCGGTTAGGCGGGGTGAAGGTGATCGGAGGGTCGAGATGGGCGAGATCCGGCGAAAGTGGGGACGGAGGAGCTCGAACCCCAGCTCCTGTGCGAGCTGGGTTGGATGGAGGTATGGAGAAGGTGCGCGGGAGGAAGGCGGAGGCTATGGCGAAGCCTGATGATCGAACGGTGGTCAGACGTGGACGGAATCGACGGCGAACGACGGAGAAGCGAATTGGGGGTAATTGAAAATTAAAGAAAAAGAGAAGGCTAAGGGTCTACCTGGGTGGACGATGAGACTGGGGACGAGCTGGCGATGCTCTGGGTCGTGGCCTCGAGGAGCGTCTCCCTCCGAGGCTCGAGCTCCGGCACTGGGCGGAGCACGGCGGTGCTTGATCGCCGGATCAATGGACTCGCACTCCCTCCTCGCTTCGACAGCACCTGGAGTGAGCTGTCACTCTCACGCACGCACTGGAGCTCACAGGGGGGTGGGACGAATGGCCAAAGATGAGAATGGAGGAGGCAGAGCTGGAGCTTTATACGCTGGAGGGTCCGGGAAGACAGGCGCGGGTAGGGCGTTGGAGCGTGCGGATCCCGAGGTGGAGGCTCCGGCGAGGGTGTCGGATATGTCATTAACGATTCAGACCTTGGGTTTAGGTGGTAGGGGATCGGGTTTAGACACGAAAAATCCGAGAAGTCGGGTCGGGTGTCATAGCCCGTGGGAAGTGGTCCTGGGGGGCAGTTGACCGGGCAGTCAACAATCCCCAGGGCCAATGGGAAGCGGCCACGTGGCTGAAATTTGGAAGTGAAATTAAAGGTAGCCAATGGCCGAATTAGTAAAAAGTTAAAATATGAAATATTTTTATTTTAATTTTTTTTCTATTTTTTAGTGATTTTTAATTAATTTTTTAAAATAAAAATAAGGTATGTACATAGTAGGGTTATATAGGTATATATACAATGTATAAGATTTTAATTTTTGATTTTTAATTGTTATTTTTATACAATTTCATTCCCATTTTATATTTTACTTATTTATATCATAAAATAAGGAATAAAAAGATATTTTTATTTTATTTTTATTATTTATATACATATGTGAAATAAATACATATGTACATTTATATACATGGTATATTTACAATATATTTTTATGTTTTTAATTTTGTTTATTTTTATTTTGTTTTTGTTTTAATTGTTTTTATTTTATTTATTTACATTATATAATATAGAATATTTACAAAAATTTTGGAAATTAATTTTATTTATTTATAAGGCTAAATAAATATAAAGGTGGGTGGTTTATTCACATGGTGAGTGATGTTTTTATCTTATTTTTGATTTTTATATTTTTATCCTGATTTTGTATTTAGAATATTTACAAATATTTACAAGCCAATTTGAGTCTATTTTTGTAAGGAAAATACTTTTATTTATTTACATAAATATTTACACACATGAGCCCCTATCTCCCTCTACTTTGGATTTTATGCGGTCAGGCCCATGCTGAGCCCTCCCTTGGGTTAGGTTGCTCAATATTTATTCTAAATATTTCCCTCTTTTTCTTTTTAATCTTTATTCTTTTATTTTTGCACAAAAACATGCTAATTATAGGTTTTTACACAATGCATGCTTTTGGTAATTATTTCCATTTACAACTATATACATGCATTTGCAAAGGTTTTTGTAGCTAAAATATAAGAATAAAGAGTGATGAATGAGTATTCATCACCCCCCTATACTTAACTTTGCTAGTCCCTTAGCAAACACTTATTTGAAAAAGAAGTGAAAAAGAAATAAAGAAAAAGAAAAAGAGAATGTACATGGATCAAGGCTGATTATTAAACTTGCCTTCATTAAATTAAGGTATGGAGCTCGATCAGATCTTTGGATTATTAATGTGTCGGAACCTTATTTGGACTTAAGCCTAAAACTCAACAGCCTCTAAGTTCCAATAATCTATAACCAAGACTCCTCAATGCTCCAGATCAGAACAAGTCATCAATCACAAACCCTGAAGACCATGAATCTTTTCTTGTCCTGTGAATGTGAGGTCTAAGCTCTCCACCTCAGAAATGGCAACTTGACAACCCTCCTCAACAAGGTAACTCTATGACCTCAATCAGGCCACTCTTTCCTCGAGGAGCGGGGTATTCCCTTCTAAGTTCAAGTTCAACCAGCTCAAGAAGAGGAGGAAGAAGAGAATGGGTCAAGGCCAGTGTAGCCATGTACCCTTGGGAGCTTGACCAGTGTAGCCAAGTCTCCCTGCTGCAAGCTACATCAGGTGGATCATGAAACTCAAGCTTTGCTTATTGCACTCTATATACATACTCCGGTGGGATTATCATTTTCTATCAGACCCACCACTTTTTTGGAGTTATTTTCTTTTTGCTTTTTTTTCAAGTGCATCTATACAACATATACATGTGCAGCATATATACAAGGAGTTTTTCCTCTTGAGCCAGTAGACTATCCCTCTTTTGAAGCTTTATTGCAACCCACGACTCCCGTCGTTAGACCTCATGGAAACCAGACCAAGTTGAGACGCAGTTCCTTCACTAAAAGAAGAAGAGAGGTTCCGCCTAGAAGTACTACACTCATATGCTACCCCAAGTCAGGGAAGACTGCCTCCTCACCACCTCATCCGTAGAGAGCTCGGTGCATAGTGCTGGTGTCCAAGTAAAGCCATAATCTATATGAGTCATGTGTTGTTATTAAGTGCTCTACTTAGGCTCATTGAGATGACAAGTGATCATAGCCTAGTGGACTCAAAGAATTAAGTCACTATGGACCTGAAAAGCCTTAAACTTAAGCCCTATAAGGTTCCTCTTAGAAGTTAGGTGGATTAAGATCTTAATCAAGCTCCATTTCTCAATTTGATTCCAGGCAAGTTTAAATGTCAACTATCATCCAGAAAAACTATATAGATATATACAAAAGATGCTATTTACACAAATTTTACAAACATGCAAAATTTTTGAAAAATGTTTTGAAATCATGAATGGATGATGCATGATGTGCAAGTTTTGCAAAAAGATATTTACACACATTTACACAAGATTTTTGCAAACTTTTGATTTTCAAAACATTTTGGAAAAATTTTGTACTATATACATAATTTTGATAAGAAAATATTTACACAAACTTTACACAAAAGATTTTTGAAATCATTTTTACAAAAATAATTTGTACACTAGCTATTTATGTGCAAATAAAAGAAATTTATTTACATGAAAATTTTTTAATTTTTTTTGTGATTTTTTTAGGGTTTTTAGCCAATTTATTTATTAACACACTCACACAAAGTACGAGTTATGTCTAAAGTATATATGAAATATATACACACCCCCCTATACTTAGCTCGAACGATGTCCTCAGAGTCAAGAGCAATGAAGAAGACATAACTCGTGCTAGGTATAGGGAAGTGAAAAGGAAGGCTATATACAAAGACGAATGAATAAAATAGAAAGTCAAGAGGGTCTCGGGTCTTCCCCCTATACTTAGGATCAAGTAATCCTAAGTATAGCAGGCTGTACACTAAGGGAAAACCGAGTGGAGAATGTACAGGGTCTACCCCCCCTATACTTAGGGTAAAATATCCCTAATTATAGGCAACAAAACAGGGGTAGAAAGAAACAAAAGAAATACCCAAAGATCTCACATCCCCCCTATACTTAGGGTAAAGTGCACCCTAAGTATAGCATAATCAATAGATGAAGAAAGGGATGTGGGACTAAAGAATGTAGTGATATAGACATCTGGATCTATACAAGGCGGAAGATCAGTGAAACTCAGGCGTGAGACGCATTAGATGTGAGTCAAAGACCACATCGCATGCAAAATGAATCGGGGCAAGATCAACGACCCGCGGCTCATGATCTAGAAATGGCTTGAGCTGCTGGCCGTTCACTCGAAAGGTACTATCAGAAGACAACTCGGATATATCAATGCTACCGTTGTCGTATACCTTTCGGACCAAGTACGATCCCTTCCACTTGCTCTGTAGCTTCCCTGGAAATAAATGAAGCCTCGCATTAAACAACCATACTCTCTGTCCAATCTCAAAATGCTTGTGGCTGATGTGAGAATCATGCCACTCCTTCACTCTCTCCTTATACCGTAGGCTGTTTGAGAAAGCGGTATCTCTCAACTCCTCCAGGGCTGCTAACTCTGCCCTCCTCTGGTCTCCTACACCATCTGGATACATGAGTATATCAGTAACTGCCCATAGTGACCTGTGCCTCAACTCAACAGGCAAATGGCACGGCTTGCCATATACGAGGTGAAAGGGAGATGTGCCCAATGGTGTCTTGAAAGACGTCCTATATGCCCACAAGACCGAGTCCAAAAGCTGTGACCAATCCTTTCGGTCAGGGCGGACGACTTTATGCAATATAGTCTTGATCTCCCTATTCGACACCTCGGCTAGACCATTCGTCTGTGGATGGTAAGGTGTGGCAACACGATGGTCTATACCGAACTCGCTAGCAAGGGCCTTCACATGGTCGTTGATGAAATGAGACCCCCCATCTGAAATCAGAACTCTAGGAACCACGAACCGCGTGATGATATGCTTCCTCAAAAATCGGCAAACTGTCCTCGCATCAGCGGCTCGGGCGGGGATAGCCTCAACCCAACGACTAACATAGTCCACGGCCAACAGAATGTACTCAAATCCCTGACTCTTAGGGAATGGACCCATGAAATCGATGCCCCATGCGTCAAAAACCTCACAGAAGTGAATGGGCTGCATCGGCATCATATCACGCTGTCCACAAGTACCCATCTTCTGACAGTCAGTACACCTCTTCACGAACTCATCAGAGTCCTTGAAGAGGGTAGGCCACCACAAGCCGGATTGGAGCACTTTCGGTGCCGTTCTCCTCCCAGAATGATGTCCTCCTGCCTCAAGCTTGTGGCAGTAAGTGAGGACGCTATGGTGTTCCTCCTGAGGAATGCACCGACGCCAGACACTATCCCCTCCTTTGTGGTAAAGGATGGGATCCTCCCAGTGGTAGGACTTGGTCTTCGCAAGGAAGATCTCAAGCCTCTGCCTGGGCCAATCTTGTGGGACTTTCCCAGCAACGAGAAAGTTCACAATATCGGTATACCACGGGAGTGAGGCGATAGCAAGGATCGCCTCATCTGGGAAAGTCTCACAAATGGGATCTATCTGCTCAGACTCCTCAGGCTGCTCTATACGGGAGAGGTGATCCGCCACCACATTCTTGACTCCAAGCTTATCCTTGATCTCAATGTCGAACTCCTGGAGTAGAAGGATCCATCTAGTAAGTCTGGCCTTGGCATCCTTCTTTGCCATGAGGTATCAGATGGCGGTGTGATCGGTGTACAAGGTCACTCTAGATCCAATGATATAAGATCGAAACTTATCTAGGGCGAACACTACGGCTAGCATCTCCTTCTCTGTGACTGTATAATTCCGCTGGACGGAATCCAATGTGCGGCTAGCGTAGTGGATAGCAAACGGGACTCCATCCCTCCTCTGTCCCAGCACGGCCCCTACGGCAAAATCGGAGGCATCCGTCATGATCTCGAATGGGAGAGACCAATCAGGCGGTTGGAGAACAGGAGCCTCAATCACACACTGCTGGAGAGTCGCAAAGGACGAAAGACACTTGTCATCGACAAGGAACTCGGTGTCTTTCGTCAAGAGGTCAGTCAACGGTTGGGCAATCCTGCTGAAATCATGAATAAATCTCCGAGAAAAACCAACGTGCCCCAGGAATGACCGTAGCTGCCTCAAATTCGACGGCGGTGCGAGTTTTCTAATGACATCAACCTTGGCCGGATCAACCTCCATGCCCCTGTTGGAGATGATGTGGCCAAGCACCGTCCCTTGAGTCACCATGAAGTGACTCTTCTCCCAAGAAAGCACCAAATGGACCTCTATACATCGCTGGAGTACCCGGTCTAGGCAGTCAAGACAGGAGTCGAATCTGTCGCCGTAGACCGAGAAATCGTCCATGAAGACCTCCAAACACTCCCCTACCATGTCCGAAAAGATTGACAGCATGCACCTTTGAAAAGTCGTAGGGGCATTGCATAGCCCAAATGGCATGCGTCGAAAGGCATATGTACCGAAGGGACAGGTAAAGGTGGTCTTCTCCTGATCCTCAGGAGCGATGGCCACCTGGTTGTAGCCCGAGTACCCATCCAGGAAACAGTAATGGCTCTTCCCTGCCAGTCTCTCAATGATCCGGTCAATAAAAGGCAGGGGGAAATGGTCCTTCTTGGTGGCCTGGTTGAGTCTCCTGTAGTCAACACAGACCCGCCAAGAGGTAGGAACTCGAGTATCAATCTCCTTTCCCGACTCACTGATCACAGTCGTGATGCCCGTCTTCTTGGGCACCACATGCAAGGGGCTGACCCACTTGGAGTCGGAAATGGGATAAATAAAATCTGCACTCCACCATTTGGAAATCTCCTTCATGACGACCTCTCTCAGGTTGGGGTTCAGCCGCCGCTGGAACTCACGCGACGGCTTCGCCCCCTCCTCGAGATAAATATGGTGGGAGCACAACGATGGACTAATCCCATGGAGATCTGCTACGCTCCATCCGATTGCCTTGCGGTTCTTTTCAAGAACCCCCATCAAACGGGATTCTTGCTCTCCAGTCAGATCGACGGAGATGATGACTGGGTACATCTCAGGTTCACCCGCAAGGAACCGATACTTCAGCTAAGTAGGGAGCGGCTTCAGCTCTGGACAGCTGGGTGCTGGCAAATCTGGCTTCGGAAGAAGATGTGTGTATGCTGTTAAATCTGCCAAATCTGCGTGGGAGAATGAAAACGAACTCTCGTAAACTGAATCTGGAGAAGGCTGCTCATCTGTACTGTCTCTGATCTGCTCTGCATCTACCTCCTCTGCAGCTATAGGCTCTGTGGGACTCAGGTCTGGCATCTGATCATCACAATCTGCCCAATCAGACTCTGAATCCGAGGGATCCGCATCAAACAAGGTGGCATCAGTACCACCATCACACAAGGTGGCCTCAATACCACCATCACTAAACTCTGTGTCGCGGTCAAGAACCGGCTCTGCTGCCTCGGTAGTATCCTGGACTAGGGCTGTGCTCTCCAAGCTCTCCTCTGCTATCATCTCGGCATCAGCGGTGTCTGGAAATGAGAGGATGGCCTGTGCTGAAGGGTCTGCCCATGCTGCCTCATCATTTGTGATCACGAAATCACAGTCCTGGTGGATGTCTAGCCCGGCATCTGTCAGCTGCTCTGTATCTGTGCTGGTCTATGAGCATGCTCTCTCTGGCTCTGTAGTCCTCGACCGTCTCTATTTGTAGCACTCTCGCCCTCGACACGAAAGTATACCTTCCCGCTATCATGGTCAGTCACCGCCTTGGCTGTGGCCAAGAACGGACGACCGAGGATGATGGGGGTATCGGCCACTGAATCAGGGATCTCCATGTCCAACACTACGAAGTCCACGGGGAATTGCAGGCCCTGAATAGTGACGATAACGTCTCGCAACAACCCCTTCGGCCTCTTGAAGATCGATCAGCAAACTGAAGGACTATCCTGCTCTGTCTAAGAGTGCCCAACTCGAAGCGGTCGAGAAGGGCTGCCAGAAGGAGGTTGATAGATGATCCGCTATCCAATAGAGTCCGGTCGAACCTCTGCTCACTAATATGACATCTGACATATGGGGCTCCTGAATCTGGCCTCTTGGCCGACAAACGGTTCTGGATCGCGAAGCACGTGGCTTTCGTCAGCACATGAATCTCTGACTGGTGGTTCCTCCTCCTCCTCCTGACTGTAGTCCTGTCTCTCAACGATCGCTGAAGAAGGGGGATGTGCTGCAAAGCCTCTTGAAGGGTCAGCTGTATGTGAAATCTGTCGATCATGCTCTGGCTGAACTCCTCCTGCTCTCTCTTTTTTGGGTCTTTTTCTTTTTTCTTCCCCTTCCCCATCAGAAGGGCTCTAGGGAAGGGGATCACAGGGTCCTGCTCAGATGAAGGACTAGGAATAGGTCTAGATGGCTCGACGGCCGGATCCGCACATACATCAATCACCACAGTGGGACCAGAAGAAACTAAACCTTTTCCTTTATTCAAAACAGTGTTCTGAGATACATCAGCATGAGGAAAAACAACAACTCTCTCTGAATGAACACCGGTGGCCTCAGTACCACCACGGGCTGGCTCTGCTGGACGTCTCGCGGCCTCAGTACCGCGTGCTGGCTCGGCAACTCGGGTGGCGTCAGTACCACCTCCTCGAACTAGTGAAGCAGCGGCCTCAGTACCGCCGGTGGAATCAACATCCTTGGTGGCATCAGTACCACCGTCATCATCATGCGCGGCCTCAGTACCGCTCTCCTCCTCCTCATCTGGCGCCCTGGATGGATCCTCGTGGTGTAGCTCAGACGAGGCACCGCCGCCTGCTGGTGTCCTACCGCTCCTAAGCGTAACAAAATCAGCATCAAAAAGATCCGAAGACATATCATCAAATGGATCACTAGGAGTGGCATGCTCAGTGTAAGCTACCTGCTCAGACTTCCGCTTCAGGCTGTTGGGATTCGGCTATATCTGGGCAGGTATGGCGGCCTTCCCTCTCACAATGTCTCGCATCTCCTGGCGGAACTCGTCCATCTCCCGTCTAAAGGTAGTCTGCTGGTCCGTGAGGAGGCGGGCTATGTCGTCCAAAGCGGGGCTCTCGTATGGTGGACCATGAGAGCCCGACAGGTAGCCTCTCTGGTGCTGAGGCTGCTGGAACTGGTGCTGCTGGTGAGAGGGGTAAGAGGAAGGATGCTGCTGCTGGTGTGGCTGGTGAGCCTGCTGCTCACGTCTCCAAGACTGTCCATGCTGCTGATAGGGACGAGGAACGAAGGATGACTGCTGGTGTGGCTGGTAGACTGGGGGATGCTGCTGCTGGTGATCCCTTTGTTGGCTATACTGCCCTCCCTGACCGGATGACTGCTGCTGGGGCTGGGTACCTCCACTCCCCCACCTGAATCCAGAATGGTCTCGTCGGATCCCAGGCTGAGGACGGTCATACCAAATCCCGTTGACATCCATCAACGACTCTGAGTCGTACTGGGCTGACGGGAGTACTGCCAGAGGCTCATCTGGCTGGTATACCACCATCTGCATGTCTGGAGATGGTGGGGACTGGTAAGAGGGCTGCTGCTGCTGGTACGGCTCCGCCTGTACAAGGTGAACCTGTCTAGGCTGCTGAAAGGAGCTGGAGCGCTGGGACGAGCTGTTGCTGCCGCCGGTATCGCCTCGCGACTGAAGACGGGGCTGGGAAGCCGTCTGTGCCTCCTGGAGACACATGAGCGGGGTCTTCATGTCGCTCAGAGTCTGTGCCATCTGCTCCATCTGCGTGATGCCCTGGCACTGCTTCTTCTCAATCAGCTCCATCCGATCCAACTTCTCACTAATGATGCCCATATCTGCAGCGGACGACTCTGCCTGTGCTGCTGCTACTGCGGATGAACTGGATGGACCGGCGTCGACCCGTGCTATCTTCTGATACTGCACGGGTCCTGGCTGCTGCTGGGGTCTACCCTGAGTGTATAACCTGGTCTGGGACATCACCATATAGTTCTGTGTCATCTCCTCGTAGATGGCCCAGACCTGGTCGTGATCCTTGGTGAAATAGGACCCGCCACAAGAAGCATTCACCAAGCCCTGGAGCTCTGGTGTCAGCCCGCTGAAGAAGCTCTGCACAAGGTTCGTCTTCGAAATATCATGGTGTGGGCATCGGTCAGTCAGCTCACGAAACCTCTCCCATGCCTCATGGAATTGCTCGTTGGGGAGCATGGAGAAGTTGCTGATAAGGGCTCTCACTGCATTGGTCTGCCCGAGTGGATAATACTTGTTCAAGTACTCGGTGCGGAGCTGCTCCCAGGTGTAAACAAACCTCCCCAAGTGCTTCAGCCAGGTGGCTGCTCTGTCTGTTAGGGAAAAGGGGAAGGTGATCATCCTGATCGTATCCTGGTCCACCTGACGGTCGTGGACAGTACTGCAAATCATCAGAAACTCCTGTAAGTGGAGATGGGGATCCTCAGTAGCGAGTCCGTGGAAGCGGGGGAGCAACTACAAGGTGTTCGGGGGGAACTTGAAGTCCCCCACGATGGCTGGAAGTACGACCCAGTGGTGCGTCAGCGTCGATCCGGGGTTGTGAAACTCCCGCATCGGTCTCGGTGGTCCTCCTGCCGTGGCTGCGGCGGCTGCTGCGGCTGCTGTTGCGGCTGCTGCATCTGCATCCTCTGGAATCCTCGGTCCCTCTCTGCGCTCCTCGCGCTCAGCTCGCATCTGCTCCATCTCTCTCCTCATATCAAGCATGAATGCTCCCTGATCCCTCAACTGCTGCTGGACGGTCTCTAATGAGGCGATCAGGGTGGAGTTGATCGCGCCCTGGTCCAGCACAAAGTGCTCAGGCTGTGGACCACGGGAACGATCCTCGGAACTGCCGGCCATGGCGTCTGCAAAATCAAAGGAGCCAAACTCAGGTGCTGTCAAATCTTCTAGTCTCTCCTCTGGCTCTTATCTCTCAGATTTGAAAGAAAGGGGGTCGAGGGGGAACAGGGCGGAATCATACTCGGGCTCGGAGAACTGGTCTCGGCTCTCGCGGGCCAACCTAGATGAATGGGTAGACGTGCCCGAAAGCGGTGCAGCCAGAGGCTGCCTAAGAGAGCGTCTACCCATCATCGTGATCTGACGAGTAGGGCGGATGAGATCTGGAAAAACTATGATGAGCAACCAAACCCTCTGTTCACCAACACAACACGAGCTGAAGACCGTAAAGGCTCGGTCAAATTATCTTGTCAATTTTTATTAGGTGAACAAGCAATCTATCAGAGCTCTTACGTGACCTGTTGGGATACCCGATGCTACTCCAACCGACTGGCCCGCACGGAAGAGTCGGTAGTCAGCTGGAAATAGCACCGGAGGGCTCTACCTAGGGTGCGGGTCACTCTCTCGCGTAATCAAACCAAACAATGAGGGGGTTGCTCTCCCCAAGACAAGTTTTTTAAGTGAGGTGTCTTTTAGGGTCAATAGTTTTAGCAGTCCCAATTTTATGGTTTTTCTTTTTAAAAATTTTTTTCAATAAAAACAAAGGCCTAACAAATTTTTTCGGTTCTCCTGGTTATTTAATCAAAAACAGAGGGAGAAGTCGAAAAAAGCCGATGCGCGATGAAATCAATGATGCATGTGGAGATAGAAATGCGTACCTTTCCTCCAGCACTCTACATGCAAGTGATCCGCGCAGAAATTTAAAGACTGAAAGTAAACTACCCTATATGATGCACCGGTGAAAACCGAGTCCTAGATGAGCAAGTCTACTCGCAGAACCGTCTAACTGGTCACCGACCTCCAAGCCAAAGGTCCGGTCTCGGTCTACCCCTCCTATGCCCGACACATCGGGGGTAGGAGAAAGCGCTTTGCGGGGCAGACTACGGCACGTAGGCTACGAAGGAGATGAGTCAGTTATTTTTATTAATCAGTTATTAGTAGGTCCAATTAATCGCACTATAGGAACAGACAGATAAATAGGTGTGGGGATCCTACTAATTACGACACAAGAAAGTAGAAAATCCTAAGTCTAGGGGCTCGATAAAAACCGCGTAAACACCGGAAAAGGCAACAAGAAAATCAAAACCGCGAGAAAAGCCGCGAAAACACCTAAGGGTCCCCCGAGCACACCGGTGCTCGGCGAAACAGACCCGCTAGTCAACCAAGCAAAGTCCAAGTCTCTGAGTCCCTATATTATTACAATAATAATCAAATAAAAATAAAAATAAAACCTAAGCTAAACCTATCCCACTCAGCTCTCCTCTCACACTCTCCTGCGGCTCCGTACAGAAGAGAGCCGCCTCCGCGTCTCGCGGTTGCGTCGGCTTCTCGAAATCGGCCGCCTCGGTCCTCGGGCCCTCGCAAGAAAAGAGACGAGTGGTCAGACCAATAAAAATAATCAAATAATAATAATAAGAAAAACAAATGAAAATAAAATGAGGGTATATATGCAAAAATGCAAAATAAAATAAACAAACAAAAGCAAACAAAAGCAAAAATAAAAGAAATTAAAATAAAACGAAATAAAGTAAAAAAAATAAAAACAAAAACCGCGAAAAGCCGCGGACACTGAAAGAGTCGCGAAAAGCCGCGAAAATGAAAATGAAAATAAAATGAAAACTACTAAGCCGTGCTCCCCGGCAACGACGCCATTCTGATGACACGCCAAGCGACTAAGGTAAAGGTGCTAATCGGTCGTTGCGACCTCGATCACTCGGCTATGTCAATCAAGAAAAATAAGAGACCACCAATCAAAGAGAAAATCAATCGAACACACGATAGCGGTCTTGCTATTAATTTAACCTGGTATAGCGACCAGGGTCAAACACAAGGAGCACGGATTGGCCTCGCGGCCTACGAAGTAGTCAAAAAGAAAAGAAAAAGAAAATAAAAGGAATATTTTTGGTGGTTTTAAAGTATTTTATATTTTTTTTGGATTTTTAATGTATTAAGAAAATGAAGAAAAGAACCAAAGCAAGCAATTCAATTATTTATTTAATGTACTAAAAATCAACTAAAAATTCTAACAAAAATATTTTTAGGTGTTTTATAATTTTTACTGTTTTTGGTGAATTTTTGGGATTTTTCTGATGTTTATTTAATTTTCTAAAAATCAAACAGAGGCTGAAACTGTAGGTACTGTCCAGCCGAGCTAAAAGTACCTAGATAAAATATCTAAAAGCCCCAAATTAGCCGGGAGGTAATTTTCCTGTAAAGATAAGAAAACAAGGAAAATTTGAGCACCTGATTTATTATTTTTGGGTTTTTAATTTATTCATTGGAATTTCTATAAGATTTTAAGTGTTTTTCAATTTTTAGGTGTTTTGGCAATGAAAAATAGCCACAATTGGCTAGAAAATCAAGCAAGCATAAACAAACAGTAACTAATTTTTTTGTGAATTTTAGATGAATTTTAATATTTTTTTGGGATTTTTAAAGTCAGACAGTAACAAAAATAGAGGTTTTTGAATATCTAAAAATATCAAATCAAAACAAAATGTCTCCAAAAATCCTTGAAAATTTTACACTATGGCAGGATCCATGTGTCCAATTTTCGTTGGATTTGGAGAAGATTTGCTATTTTATTTAAAAATAGAAAGAGGGTACTGTGCATAGGGACCTAAGTGCAAATACCCGAAGTCCTGAGGGGTCTGGTGCAAAAATCCCAGGTAAACACGTGCGTCGCGCGTGCCTGAGGCACTCAGGGACCCAAATGTAATAAAAAATAAGTCTCTGGACTATTTGGTAACAGGTACCAAAAGTCCGAGGGCTTATCTGCAAATAACCCAAAAATATCCGCACATGCTCAATTAAAATACGCACAGGGGTATAAATGCAATATCTCAAAAGTTTTCATTCATTACTTAACAACTCAGAACTACAGGGCACAGAATGCAAAAAGCCCAGAAAATTACGTGTCGACGCACGTGTCACACCATACATAGGGGCATATCAGCAAATAAAATCAAGCACAGGGGTCTCTATGCAAATATCCAAACTGAAATAAACTACCTAAAATATTTACAGGACTCAATCGTAAAGACCAAACAAGAGGGAGCCTAAGTAATATTTACCCCTTTATTAATGGAGCCACTGGATGGATTCCACGTGGAGCATCTGACGGTGACGGGTGACTGGCGCTCCCAAGCTACGCTCCTCGGGTGAATCCGACGGCGGAGGCTTCGCCACGTGGGGGATCGAACGGTGAAGGGCGTAGGTGTCTAACCCTCTCGCATCGGGCGGTCCAGATCTCCTCTCCAAGGATCTGACGGTGATGGGACCTCCTCAAGTGAACGGTCGAGATGCAAACTGGAGGTCGAGGACGATCGGACGGTCGGGGAAGATCGAGGAAGAACAGTTCACCGACGAAGTTCGCCGGCCCAAGGCGCACGCTCCTGACCTCCTCTGCTGCTCCTGAAGATCGGAGAAGCTCCGCGATGATGCTCCGCAGCTGATGGTGGGTTCCGATGACCCAGCCGAGCCTTGGAGGGCTCCGGCGAGGTCGGCGGAGGTAGAGCTCTTGGACCGAATGGTCCAAGCCCTCAGATGGGCTTGGATGTACCTGCAAAGCAAACCAGAAGGCTCGCAGGTCGAGGGCAAGCTGCCTCGACCTGGTTAGGCGGGTGAAGGTGATCGGAGGGTCGAGATGGGCGAGCTCCGACGAAGGTGGGGACGGAGGAGCTCGAACCCCAGCTCCTGTGCGAGCTGGGTTGGATGGAGGTATGGAGAAGGTGCACGGGAGGAAGGCGGAGGCTATGGCGAAGCCTGATGATCGAACGGTGGTCGGACGTGGACGGAATCGACGGCGAACGGCGGAGAAGCGAATTGGGGGTAATTGAAAATTAAAGAAAAAGAGAAGGCTAAGGGTCTACCTGGGTGGACGATGAGACTGGGGACGAGCTGGCGATGCTCTGGGTCGTGGCCTTGAGGAGCGTCTCCCTCCGAGGCTCGAGCTCCGGCACTGGGCGGAGCACGGCGGTGCTTGATTGCCGGATCAATGGACTCGCACTCTCTCCTCACTTCGACAGCACCTGGAGTGAGCTGTCACTCTCACGCACGCACTGGAGCTCACAGGGGGGTGGAACGAATGGCCAAAGATGAGAATGAAAGAGGCGGAGCTGGAGCTTTATACGTTGGAGGGTCCAGGAAGACAGGCGCGGGTAGGGCGTTGGAGCGCGCGGATCCCGAGGTGGAGGCTCCGGCGAGGGTGTCGAATATGTCATTAACGATTCGGACCCTGGGTTTAGGTGGTAGGGGATCGGGTTTAGACACGAAAAATCTGAGAAGTCGGGTCGGGTGTCATAGCCCGTGGGAAGTGGTCCTGGGGGGGGGGGCAGTTGACCGGGCGGTCAACAATCCCCAGGGCCAATGGGTAGCGGCCACGTGGCTGAAATTTGGAAGTGAAATTAAAGGTAGCTAATGGCCGAATTAGTAAAAAGTTAAAATATGAAATATTTTTCTTTTAATTTTTTTCTATTTTTAGTGATTTTAATTAATTTTTTAAAATAAAAATAAGGTATGTACATAGTAGGGTTATATAGGTATATATACAATGTATAAGATTTTAATTTTTGATTTTTAATTGTTATTTTTATACAATTTCATTCCCATTTTATATTTTACTTATTTATATCATAAAATAAGGAATAAAGAGATATTTTTATTTTATTTTTATTATTTATATACATATGTGAAATAAATACATATGTACATTTATATACATGGTATATTTACAATATATTTTTATGTTTTTAATTTTGTTATTTTTATTTTGTTTTTGTTTTAATTGTTTTTATTTTATTTATTTACACTATATAATATAAAATATTTACAAAAATTTTGGAAATTAATTTTATTTATTTATAAGGCTAAATAAATATAAAGGTGGGTGGTTTATTCACACGGTGAGTGATGTTTTTATCTTCTTTTTTATTTTTATATTTTTATCTTGATTTTGTATTTAGAAATATTTACAAATATTTACAAGCCAATTTGAGTCTATTTTTGTCAGGAAAATACTTTTATTTATTTACATAAATATTTACACACATGAGCCCCTATCTCCCTCTACTTTGGATTTTATGCGGTCAGGCCCATGCTGAGCCCTCCCTTGGGTTAGGTTGCTCAATATTTATTCTAAATATTTCCCTCTTTTTCTTTTTAATCTTTATTCTTTTATTTTTGCACAAAAACATGCTAATTATAGGTTTTTACACAATGCATGCTTTTGGTAATTATTTCCATTTACAACTATATACATGCATTTGCAAAGGTTTTTGTAGCTAAAATATAAGAATAAAGAGTGATGAATGAGTATTCATCAGTCGCTTTATCAAAGATAACATCATTTTACAATTCGGGATTCCAAAGATTCTGATATCCGATGGGGGCAACCATTTCATTAACAAAGAAGTCAAGAAGCTCACGTAGGAATACAATATTAAACATCTTGTCGCATCTCCTTACTGCTCATAAACTAATGGCTTGACTGAATGTTCATCAAGACAATTTTATAGAAACTTGTGCATCATGGTAGGAAGATCTGGTCACAATTGCTCGACTTAGTTCTACGAGCTTATCATACTGCGTACAAGTCACCCTTGGATATGTCTCCCTATCACTTGGTATATGGTGAGCCATGCCAATTTCCCTTGGAACTCATTCACAAATCTTTATGGGAAATCAACATATGTAAGTTGGATTCAGAGAAAGCTGACAAGAATAAAAATACTGATCTGAATAGATTGTTAGAATTCAGAGACCATGCATACGACAACATCCTGATGTACAAGGTGAAAGTTAAAAGATGGCACGATAAGCATATCACGAGAAAGACTTTCGAGCCTGGTCAGAAGGTGTGGTCGTTCGATGCAAAGTTGAAATTATTTCCAAGCAAGTTGAAGAGCAAGTGGACTAGGCTATTTTTAGTTAGAAATGTGCATGACAATGGTATTATTGCCATATCAGGGTTGTCATCTGGCGCACAATCGTTCGCAGTCAATGGATAGTTGCTGAAATCGTACTTAGAGCACGATGCATTCATGTCTGTTGTTGATTCAATACAAGTGGCATTTCTAGATGAGCTCCTAGAGGTAGAAGGATCATACACATGAGCTCCAAAAACAACTTTGTTTTTTCTTCTTTTCTTCTTTTCACATCTTTTCTTCTACCATTTTACTCATTCATCCCTTTTATCAAGTGTTATACTTAGGAGACGATCGACTTCTCATTCTTTTATTTTCAGTCATTATAGTATATGCTTTTATATACTTAGCATGAGTTATGTCTTCCTTTTTGCTCTTTGATTACTACGAGGACATAGTTCACGCTAAGTATAGGGAGGTTGTATATATTGCATATATACATTAGCCATAACTCGTACTTTCATATTTTCAATAATATGGTTAACATACTACATTGGATAAGGGTTTACAATAAATCAACTGTAAAAAATAGACTCTGTAAATATGTATAGAATTTTTCAAACATATTTGTAAAAAAATAGTTTGAAACTATTTTACAAAATGATTTGAAAAATTATTACAAAATTTCTTGAAAACCTTTGAAAAATCTTTGTAAAATGTTTTTAAACCATTTAAAAAATAAGCACTTTGTAAATGTTTGTAAAAATTTGTAAAACTATTTGTAAAAAATGTTATTGAAAAATTCTTTGTAAAATTATTTACAAAATAAGTTTTCAAATTATTTTACAAATGTTTGAAAAAATATTTTCAAAATATTTTGAAAACCCTATATATAACATCCTTGCAAAATTCTTCAAAAAAACATGTGCATACTGTATATCTTGTATAAATTTGTATGAAAACATGCATGCAACTTGTATAAAATTCTTTGTTAATATGTATTAAATCCGTCTGAATTCACTAACTATTTTATTTTTAAAAAATTCTATAAAAAATTACAAAATTTCAAAAAACCTAAAAATTTGAAAAATATTTTCAAAACCCCATAAAAATTTATAAACCATATCCTCCTTGACGGCCACCTCTTCGTGGAGCGTGCGATGGATAGGGAGAAATGAAGGATGGGGAGAGAAGGAGGGGGAGAGAAGGAGGAGGAGAGAGAGTGAAAAACATATAATTGGATTTTGGATCTGCTAGGGTTTGATTAACCCAACTTAACCCAAGCAGTCTCAAATTAACGGTAGGGTCTGTGGGGTAAGATGGAGCAAGTTTACGGGGTTGAGGAAGGAATTAGGTTGTTTCAAAGGTCGTGGAGGTAATTGGCAATGTTTATAGGATCTACCGGATAAAAATCCCTATAAAAAATTGTAAAAATTAAAAATAAATAAAAATTTGTTTTATTTCCTGATTCTCGACTACTTCGTAGGCTTTGCCCGTGCTCCTTGAGTTCGACCCTGATCGCTATATGAGGTTAAATAAATAGCAGAGACCGCTACATTAGATTTCATGCTTAATTGTTTTAAGTGTGGTCTTATTTTTCTTGATTGATCGTGCCTTGCGATTCAGGTCGCAACGACCCTTAGATACTACTTAACCCGAGTTGCTCCGACCGTTCAACAAATCTTGAATCGCAAAATGATGTTATCTTTGAGAAAGTGACAGATAGTGCGACTATCGACGACTCAACGGGGATAGCATTCACCCATCGACTTACATAATCAACAGTGAGCAGGATATATTCAAAGCCATGACTATTAGGAAACGAGCCCATAAAATCAATGCCCCATGCATCGAATACATCTGATACTTGGATGTACTTCAAAGGCATTATATCTTTTGAGTTGATTGTTCCTCCCATCTTCTGACAACCAGTACAACCTCTAATATACTCAGTTGCATCCTTAAAAAGAGTCGGTCACCAAAGGCCACATTGAAGCATTTTTACTGTCGTTCGCTTTCCAGAATGGTGTCCTCCTTCTTCCAACTTGTGACAATGTTCGAGGACATTATTATACTCCTCCTAAGGAATGCACCTTCTCTAGATTCAATCTGCACCCTCACGAAATAGATAAGGATCCACCCACTAGTAAAAATAGATATCCGGTAAGAACTTGTCAACTTTCAGCTTCGGTCAATCTTGCAGGACTCTCTTGGAGACTAGATAGCTCACAATATCGGCATACCAGGGAAGTGAGGTGACGAACAAAATTGCCTCATCTGGAAAAGTCTCTACTATATGTATCATGTCCTGCTCAAGAATATCTGCATCGATGATTCTTGAAAGGTGATGTGCTACAATATTTTTGACTTCAACCCTATCTCGTATTTCTAAATCAAACTCCTAGAGTAGAAGGATCTAGCGTATGAGATGAGATTTCACATCCTTTTTGCTATGTATATACCATGTGATAGAATGATCCGTACACAAAATGACCTTGTATCCAAGCAAATGAGATCTAAACTTTTCCAACATAAAGACAACTACTAGCAGCTCTTTCCTATGACCATATAGTTTTTCTGGGCCTCATCTAATGCCATGCTTGCATAGTGAATAGAAAACACTAATCCATCCCATCTTTGTCCCAACACATCCCCAATGGCATAATCAGAAGCATTTGTTATGATCTCGAATGAAAGAGACTAATCCGGTAGATGTAGGGCATGTGCTTGTGTGATCAAATCTTTCAGCTGATAAAAGGCTCAGATAACTCTGTCATATACAATAAAATTAGTCTCCTTGCCAAGAAGCTCAATCAAAGGTCGAGCAATCTTGCTGGTCTTTAATGAATCTTCGGTAAAATCCTACATGCACCAAAAAAGACCTGACATCCTTCAGTGATGTAGGTGGCTCAAGTTTGGAAATCAATTCCACCTGTGTTGGGTCGACCTTCATGCCTTTCTAGGAGACGACATGGCACATCACAACTCCTTCGGTCACCATGAAGTGGCTCTTCTCCGACGAGAGCACCAAATTTACTTTACAGCATCTTTGTAGAAATCGATCTAAATATGCAAGACATGTATCGAAGCTATCTTCGTAGATCGAGAAATCATCCATGAAAACCTCGAGGAAACTGCCCATCATGTCGGCAAAATGGTCAACACACACCTCTGGAATGTCTCTGGAGCATTGAATAACTCAAAGGGCATCCTTCTAAAAACATAAGTCCGAATGGATAAGGGAACGTTGTCTTCTCTTGGTCCTCAAGAACAATTGGAACTTGATTATATCTATAGTACTGATGACAGTGATTTCGCGAGGGTCTAGCGTAGTCTACAAAGGCGAGACCACAATGTCACTAAAGCGATTGTTCACGAGACCTCTATTCAATCAACAATTAACCCACAATACGAATCAACCAATAAATAAAAAAAATGTGGAGTTAAAATTTATTATAACTCTACAACATGTGTGTATAGTGTAAGCATGTGTAGAGGTCAAACTCATTGAGCAAATGGTAGATGGGGGCAAAATAATTTGCACAATTATTTTGTGTATAAAAAGTAAACTATGTGTTATTTTTGTACAAACTCAATTTTGCATTTTTATTTACATTATTATCTACAACTTTTATGTACAAAGTTTTTTTTATTTGATATATAAATAATAAAGAATAAAATAAGTATAAAAAATGAATTATTGATGAATAAAGAAATTGAGTTTTTATTGTATTTTTTACCCTTGTCTCTCCCTATATTATTCTTTGTCAACCAACTCATATCTTGACTTGGTCTCAGGGTTTAGGGTCATAAAATATCGTTGATATTTTATTCTTTTTCTTTTCTTCTCTTTATTTTATAATTTTAGCATTAAAAATAGTATTATTTACACAATAAATGAAATAAATGATGAATGCTATTTTGTACAAATTAATGCTATTTACATGCATTAGCTAGGGTTTTTAAGGCCAAAATGATAGAATAAAGGTGATGAAATGGAGATTCATCACCCCCTATACTTGCCTTTGTTAGTCCCTAGCAAACACTTGTGCAATAAGTACACAAAAAGAATAAAGAAGAAATAAAAAAAGAATAAATAGAATTAATTTTAATTATTAAACTTGTCTTCACAAAATCAAAGTTTGGAGCTCAGGTCAGACCTTGGGGAGAGAATGTGTGTGGAACCTAGTTGGGAACCAAATTTAAAACACAACAGACTTCGAGAGCCACAGAACTCGGTTCAAACCACCTCAATAGCCATGTCAGAACTAGCCTACATAATACGCAAACCCTTATGACTATGAAGTTGACTTGTACAGTGTAAGTTATAGTGGCTCTCCCCAACTGAAATGACAAAAGAACTGACTTCTCCAAAATGACAACCCAATGATTCTCCAATCTAGCAACTCTTTCCTCGAGGAGTGGTGTATTCACTTCGAAGTTCAAGAGGCATCCGACTCAAGAGGAGGAGGCGAAGAAAAGAATGGACAGTAGCCGGTGTAGCTACCTATCCTGAGATGCATGACCAGTGTTGTCAAGTCATCCAGTTGCATGCTCACATGGTATAACTTCGAAGCTCAAGCTTGCTTATTGACTATACAATCATATATACATACTCCAACAGGCATTTTATTTTCAATTAGACTTTCCACTTTTTTGGAGTTTTTTTAGAAATACTATATACAACATCATTTACATAAGGAGTTTTTCCTCTTGAGCCAGAAGACTATCCCTCTTTTGAAGCATTATCGCAACCCACACTCTCATGTCCTTAGACCTCATGGCTACTGGATCAGGTTGGGGTGCACTTCCCTCCCTAGACGAGGACGAATGTTTCCACTCGTGTGCGTCTCAAACTGAGAAATCCAATCCCCTCACCACTCCAATTGAGTTGAGCCAAGTGAAAGGTGCAAGTGTCCAAGTTAGGTCACAACCGACAAGAGTCATGTGTGCGCCTTGAAAAGTTCTAGTTAGTCAGTTGAGGTGACTTGAACCCAGCCCCGATTCTCAAAGAATTAAGTCCCAATGGACCTGAAGTACCTTAAATCTAGTTCCCAAAGTTCCAGTGAAGTTACGTGCAGTAAGGTCCAACCAAGCTCCAATCTTCATCTATTTAGACTAATCCAATCATTAAGCTCAATCCTATGCAAATGCTATGTACAATGTATTTACAATGTAGCAAAAAATGATGCAATTTTCAAAAAGAATTTCAACATAAAAAGAATTTTTGCACAAAAATATAAAATATGTACAACTATTTATACGGGTGTGCCTCTTTTTATTTATTTACAAGGATTAAAAATTAAATAGTTTACAGGTTAAAATGTTGTTTATTTTTATAGGTATGTATATGTACAATTGGTAAAGAATATATATATATATATTAATGATGCATATACTCCTCAAATTTATTTGAAAACAATTTTGAAAACTATAGTACAAAATAGTTTTTGCAAATATTTACAAACATTTGAAAGGCATTTTGCAAAGATTTTTCGAACAATATATATATTATTGAAAATATTTTGCAACCATTTTTAAAATCATTTGCAAATCGATTTTCAAAACTTGTTATTTCACACAAAGGAAAGAATTTTTACAAATCAAAACTTTTTACAAAAGGTTGAAAATATTTTACAAAAAGTTTTCCAAATGGGTCAAGCCATTTTTCAAATCATTTTGCAAAACTATTTTTAACCTGATTTGTTAATCAGTATATACAAAAAGAATTTGAGGAAACTACATTTTGTTATTAACTAATTTAATGAATTGTATATTTATATATAGTATTTTAGCCATATTTATTATTAATAATACAGAAGTACGAGTTATGGTAAAGTATATACAGAGTATATACGACCCCCTATACTTAGCTTGAGCTAAGGAAAAAGAGAAGACATAACTCGTACTGAGTATAGAAAAGCCTATACTATAATGATGAAATAATGAAGAAAGAAATGAATAAGAAGTTGGCTGTCCCCCATATACTTAGGATCAAATAATCCTAAGTATAGCATACTGTACACAAGGTAGAGAGGATCAAGGGTGGGAATAGACAGATCATAGCTTGGTCTGTCTCCCCCTATACTTAGGACAAAGTACGTCCTACATATAGAGAACTGATCAAAATGGGTGACACCTCCTTTGTAGAAAAAGGAAAATGAAAACGAAAAGAAGAAAAGAAGAAAAATAGATGAAGATAGAAGGAAATATCACAGAGATTGTACGCATCACTCCCCCTATACTTAGGGTAAAAGATCCCTAAGTATAAGAAATGGTAGGAGTGATGAAACAGAACGAGAAAGAATATCATGGGGTGAACCCCCTATACTTATGATAAGGTACGTTCTAAGTATAGACACACAGATATGACAAATGATATGGGTTACACATGACGTTCGGGAAAAAGAATGGATGTGTGACAAAACACATTTATACAACAAGTATGGACTGGTGAAGTACAGGACGGTATCTGGTAATCGATTACCGTGCTCTCGTCATCGTCTCCCTGTGAGAACGGTGACGTAGGTAGACAGAGAAAAGACACCCGGATATATAATCAAGTGGGTGTTAGCTACCAGGGAAAAGAGATCAAAAACTAAACCAGGAACCGATAGCATGAAGTAGATCGTCGGCTCATAAGGAAGGAATGATAGATCAAAGTCGATACTGTAAGACATGGAGGAAGAATGATAGTACAGATTCCTCCAAGTCAATCATGGTCACAGAAAGGTATAAAAAGTGAGGAATAGGAGACTCTCAATGTAGCCTGATGTCTGGCAATCATAAGGTTAGAAGATCGCAAGAACACACCGAATACCACGAGACATAGCTCAACTTCGCGAAGGTCGTCAAGGTGAGCAGACTCATATGAGTCAAAGATCTCAAAATAGTCAGAAGACTCGGCTCCATGTTCCAATAGATTGGAGACACAACCAGAGAGGAGACCGAGCACACATGCCAGAAGACGTGGCTCCATGCTCCACCAGATAGGAGACACTAGAAGTGAAACCGAGTACCTACAAAATGATGTATCCTCCCATAGATAACCCTCGGGGAGTGATACATGCTAATCAATAAATAATTAGATAGAGCTCACCCTTGTGAGGGTCGTCAAGGTGAGAAGATTTAGAAGAGTCAAATCTATCAAACAGATCAACAGAGGCTGTCTCGGTAGGCGACAGATTGTCTACTAGAAGAAGAGACCGATGGAACTAGAAAATGTGGCAGCCTCACATAGATAACCCTCGAGGAGCATACTGTCAACTAAGCATGGAATAATCAGATAAAGGTGGCTCATCCTTATGAAGACCTTCAAGGGGAGCAGACTCAAAGGAGTCCGGACAGATCGGATACACAACAAGGCAGTGGGGATCAGAAGCAAATAACAGATGACTTGGTTCTGTACTTCGCCATCGGAGACACAACCAGTAAGAGGAACCGATCGTAAAAAATGTGTTGCATCCCGATGAGCGGCAAAATCCGGATCGACTAAGTTTGGAAATATGCAAAGTGTTGTTGCCCTCAATCAAACCGATCACTCAACAAGAAAATAAACCACTAAAGGAAAATCAATCGATCAAATATGTAAGTTGTTCGTAATTTTTATTTACCCGGTATAGCCACCAAGGTCGAACACAAGGAGCACGAGAAAAATACGACGTAGTCAAATTTCATAAAATAAAATAACTTTTAGTTGTTTTTTAATTTTTAGATTTTTTATTTCTAATAAAACACACAAGCACAAGAATAAAAGCAAACAAACACAATAATCTTTTTGGATTTTTCTAAATAACCAGAAATAGTCAGAAAATTAAAGTAAAAATATTTTGGGTTTTCTGATATTTAAAGTTTTTTTTGTAATTTTCCTAGATTTTTCAAATTTTTATAATTTTATAAAAATCAAACAAGTCTCAAAACTCAAAACAGCGTACAATCAGAACAAAATTGCACATTAAAAATATTTAATATGCCCAGAGTCCCGATTATCAATTTTATGATATAATAGAAGTTAAAAGCTACAAATAGAAACTGAAATTATAATTTTTGGATTTTTTTCTTTAATTTTATATGTTTTTTATAAGATTTTGGTTGTTTTGTAGTTTTTAGGGTTTTTATGATGAATTTTTAAACAAAATTAACACAATAATTAAAACATAATAAAAGGCACGCACAACAATGTGATGGAATTTTTAAAGCATTTTTCCAAATTTTTGGATTTTTATAAGGCCAATAGGGACATTTTAAGAGTTTTTTAAATTTTCAAAAATAAAAAATGCATTCAAATTAATCCAACAAAATTACAGTAAATATTACACACTAACAAGAGCCTATGCTAATTTTTATGTAATTTTTCAAATTAATTTAGTATTTATTAAGTCCAAAACACAACATGTAATTACGTATAGTTCACAGGGACCTCTTTGTAAATACTTTAAGTTTTTGGACCAAATCAATAACACAATATAAAAGCTCAGGGTTCAATCTACAAAAAGTCCACAATTAATGCACATGCTCAATACTATATGCACATGGGTCTAAATGCAATTTCTAAAAAACTGATGTTCATTCAATAACAACAGACAAGTCCATGACACAAACTACAAATAAACCCAGCAATCACATGAACACACACGTGCTTCAGATTCATGAGGACTAAATTGCAAATACCAAAACTACGAGGTTCGATATGGAAATTATCCAAAGCAAAATAAACTACCACAAATATTTATAGGACTAGAAAGCAAATGCAAAACAATAAGGGGCCTAAGTGAAAATTACCCCCTTATTATGCACTATCCAACGGTCGGGGTCGCTCCACTTAAGATGGACGGTGAGGATCTGGGGTACCCCTTCGGTGATGGATGGCTCTGACGCGCCCTCCAGATGGATTCGACGATCATGATGCCTCGTGAGTCGATGGTGCATATTAGAACTGGAGGGACGTTGGATCTAATGGCTGGAGCACCACCTGGATGAATCGGTGAAGAACTCACCATTGGCGAGTTTCAACCGGTGAAGGTGTGCGAATCAAGTGTCTCCTGTCACTGCTAGGATGGGTGAAGTATAGCCACGAGTGGTCTGCAGCTGCCGAGATGCTTAGAAGGGTCCACGACCTAGGAGGAGGTCCTATAGAGGCGTGACAAGCAGGATCATGCTGGAATGGTTGCAGGTACGAAATATCCTCCCGGCTGGAGATCTTTGGACGAGTCCTGCGAGAGCAAATGCTTGCTCAGAGATAAGACTTCGACGAAGGGTTATGGATTATAATGAGCGTGAATGGGGGGGGTGGATGGTTCAGGTCATCGAGGGGCGATGGATTCGACCTAAAGTTCAATTCCAACCTGATGGTTGGATCGAGGGACAGAGCGCGGAGGTTGGATGAAGCAAACTCGAGTCGTGTGGGGTATGCGAGGAGTGGAGCGACGGGATGGAAATGATGTAAAGGTCGAAGCTGGATGTGAAATGGGACTAACGTCCAGGATTCAAAGGAAATGGAGGTATAGGGATTACCTACATATGGATACTAATGCATAGGCTGGAGAACAAAGTCCTCTACGATGATGGCCACGATGGGCGGCGCGACCAGAGGCTGGGAGCTCCTCGCGGTAGAGCTGGATGAAAACGTCACCGGACCCTGGGCACTATGTTCCAAATGCTATCCACACACGCTCCCTCTCTCGACTGACACTCTGAAAAGGGAAGGATGGCATAACCGAATGGTGGAGCAGCAGAAGGTGCCCGAAAAGGAGGAGGGTGTAGGGGTTTTATAGGCTTCCCAGGTTCGAGAAGAATCGAGTGAAAATGAGCGAACCGAGGCGTGGATCTTGGAGATGAGGATCGGGTGTGGATTAGGGATCCGTGCCCTCTAATCGAGGCTCTTAATCGAAGAAGGGCTCGATGGGATCGGGTCGGGAAAAATCGGCAAAAATGAAGCAAACCCGATCCGGTGAAAAAACTGAGGGGGGATAGTTGATCGAGGTCAACGAAGCTGAGGTGGACCAATCAGAAACGACCTAGGAAACAAACAAAATACGCTAGAAGACAAAACATGGAGGTGAATAAAAAAGAAATATAAATAATATAATAAATGATTTCAAATTAGAAAATGAATAAAAATGTTTATTATTTTAAACTATTTTTTTGTGATTTAGTTTTTTATGGAAAATAAAACAATGTATATAAATTATATAGTATTATATACATGTATAATATACCATATATTATGTACAAGTATTTCTATATTATTAATTTTACAAAAAAATTATATTTTTTACAACATAATTTTAGGAGTATAAATTAATTTTTATTTTATTTTTGCAAATTATTAATTGTGTGAAATAATTAGTGAATGCAGTATGTACATGTGTATTTAGTACACAGGTTGAATGATTTTATTTTTATTTTTATTTGTATTTTATTTTTTCTGACTTTTATTTTATTTTTATATTATTTCTAAAGCTATAAACAAGGGAATAAAAGAATAGAATAATTTGGTTTTTGTAAAAAATAAATAGATATATAATATGTACAAGTATAGGTGATATGTACAATACATAGTAGACCCTATCTCTCTCTACTTATTTTCTTTTGCGATCAGGTCAAGTTTTGACCTTCTCTTGGGGTTTGGGTCACTCTGTATTTATTCTAAATACATCATTCTTTTTCTTTTTATTTTATTTTTTGCAAAATACATACTAATTATGCATTATTAACAAGAGCATGCAGAAAGCTAAATTATTGTATTTATATGAATTTACAGGATGTTTTGCCAAAAATAAGAGCTAAAATAAAAGAATAAAGAGTGAGAATCATGGATTCATCACATCCTCCCACAGATAGTCCTCGGGGAGTGATGCAAACTAAGTAGAGAATAGTCCAAATAGGGCTCACCCTTGCAAGGGTCATCAAGGTGAGCAGACTCAAAGGAATCAGACATATCGATCTCGCTAGACGACAGGTCGGCTGCCCAACAGAAGAGATCGAATGATAGAGAAAATGTCACAGTCTCTCATAGATAACCCTCGAGGAGTATTGTGAACTAAGCGGTGAATAATTAGAAAAGTGAGACTCATCCTTGCGAGGATTATCAAGGAGATAAAGCTTGAAGGAGTCAGTGAAATTGGCCTCGTGCTCCACACAATTAGACGGTGAGACCGATAGCATAAATCAAATGACTCGATTTCGTGCTCCAACAACACGGAAACATAAGCAATGAGTGAAACCAATCGTATAGAAATTGTTGCATCCTCTCACAGATAGTCCTCAGGGAGTGATGCAAACTAGGTCAATCAAAATCATGGAAATGTTGGCATCAAGTCTCATGTCCTCTAAGCCATCAATCAATCATCAGTGGGAGGGCATAAGACTATGGAGGGACAAAAGATCATCAGGCAATTATAATGCAATCCCTCAAATCATTGAACTGAGATGGATAAAAAATGTTAGGAGAAGTCCTCTACGTGCTAAAGCTGGATGGGAACATTAGGAGATGGAGGATGGATCAATCAAGGAGATGAGTGAAATCATGTGGGTTCCTGGGCACCTGATGAATCTCCATTTCATCACCTTTATTCTATCATTTTGGCCTTAAAAACCCCAGCAAATGCATGTAAATAGCATTAATTTGTATATAATAGCATTCATTGTTTCTTGTATTTATTGTACATTAAATAAGGTTTTTAATGCCAAAATTATAGAATAAAGAGAAGAAAAGAAAAAGGAAAAAAATATTGCAAATATTTTATGACCCTAACCCCGAGACCAAGGCCAGCATGGAATTGGTCGACAAGGAATAAAGTAGGGGGAGATAAGGGCCAAGAGTACAATAAATACCGCATTTATTTATTCATCCATTTATGCATTTTTGACACCTATTTTGTACATAATTATTTATTCATCAAATAAAGAAACTTTGTACATGAAAGTTGTAGATAATAATGTAAATAAAATTACAAAATTGAGTTTGTATAAAAATAAGACTCAGTGTACATTTTATACACAAAATAAAAAGAAAAAATCTCAACTTCAAAGACCCATATCTTGCAAATAAAAACTCCAAATCACGCAAACTCACCTTTAATTGTATATAGCATTCCAAGAACTATTTTATAAAATTGGTTTCATGATCTTTGGAGTCCATCTGTAGAAGTTAGGTTTTTGGTCCTCCTTGTATATAGACCTGATTAAAATATTCATTTTATTCAATATTTAGTATTTCTATAAATTTGTATTTTTAGAATTTTGTAAATAATGTATAGAATACATGTACATATTAAAATTAAAAGAAAACCAAAAATATTTTGTAAAATAAAATAAGTCTATATATAGGCAAAATACCTATGAGAAGGTTGTACATAAATAAAAAGGGAAAAGCATTCTTTAATTATTTCATTCTTTTATATTTTAATAAGAATGTATATATTATATATATTATTAAAAATATAAATCCAAAATAAAAACAAATAAAATTCATTAAATAAATTAAATGTATATAATATATAGGTAAAATACCTACAAGTATACCTACATATACACAAACACATTTATTTAAAAATATAAATAAACTCATAAAAAATTAAATAAAAATATATTTATACTCCCAAAAATAAGTTATAAATTTCTAAAATAAGAAAATAAAATAATAAAATAAAATAAACAAAATAAAAATAAATGTATATAAATATACTTATAAATACCATATTTTAATAAAACCGTAATAAAATACTTCAAAAAAATAAATAAAAATGGTAATTAAATACTACGTTAATTTATAAACATTTTTTATTTTATAAGAAAAATCTAGTTAATTCATTTATTATGTTAAATAAATCGGCCAACTTCTTGTTGACGTGGACCAATCAGACGCCTGCGTTTGTTGACCGGTCGGTCAACTGCGCCCCCAGGCGCCTGACTTGACACGGACTGTCTTTTCCCCCGATTTCTTGCCTTTTTTCCGCTCGATCTATCACGCCATCGACCACAGTCCCTTCACAGATCTTATTCTCTGATCATCCAAGATTCGCGCCGATTATTTGGATCCCTTGTACATAGCCCCGATTCTTCAATAATCGCCGGTCCTTGGGGGTCTCCAGGATTGTGTATAAATAAAACCCTCCTCCTCCTCCGCCGAATTTGGCCAATTTCACCCCCTTCTTTGTGCTTGAGAGAGCTCCTGGCGAAGCCCTCGTGACAGGAGGCGCTTCCCAGCACCTCGATTCGGCCGGAGATGGAGGAAGTTTTGTCGCGGTGGCGCTCCGGCGGCCATCCTGCTCCCTGGCGGCCCCCAGGTATAAGAGCTGCGCTTTTTATATTTCTAGGTAGATTTCGATTCCAGCGTTTCATTTCCGCATTTTATTTCGTATTTAGGTTAATAGATTAGCTTAATTTAGGCGATTCGAAGTTCGCCGGAGCTTCGCTCCGGCGACTTCTCCACCGTTCCCCGACTGTTTTCCGACCACCTCTTCACCCTCATTTCGTTCCCCTACGCCTTCTCCACCTTCCAGCCACCTTGTCCAACCGGATTTGCATATGGATCCGCGAATCGATGCTCACCTCCTCCGCATCGCCGCCTTCACCCATTTCCTATGCTAACAGCTTCAGTTTTGGGCCGAGGAGCACCGCCTCGAGCCGAGCTTCGTTCCTGTGCAGGTTAGGTGCGCAAAGAAGCACTAGGAGTCGAGTTTCAAGCAGGCGGAGGTATCTGGAGCTGCTATCCTTCTTCGAGCTCGTGGCGGCGCTCCAGGGTGCCTCCGGTCGATCCAACACCTCCAGCAGACCAAGCCACCTTCCAGGAAGCGATTGGGACCTTCAGGTGCGGCGAAGACCGGTGGAGGCGCGAGATCTGGTCGGAGGAAGCTCGCCCCGGCGAGTGTTCTTCCCTGTTCTTCCACATGTACGCTCCGCCGTTGGATGAAGACGAAGGCCCCAGTTCAAACCACAACCGTCCGATGGAGCGATGCCATGACCGTAGATATCAGTCAGGAGATCTAATCCTAGCGCTTCATCGGCGAAGCATCATCGGCGCACGTGGAGGCGCCACGTGTATTAGTGAACGCAGATCAGCCGTCCATCAGCGCCTACGTTGGGGGTAATTTGCATATTCCACCCCCGTTTTTTGTATTTATTATTTAATTCTGTAAATATTTTTGCATGTTATAAAATAATTGTAATTTTTGCAGTAGGACCCCTGTGTTTCTTGAAATTGCATTTAGGTCCTTCCGCGTCTCACGTGCAGTCCCACGTGAGGCGCGGGAAATTTTGCATGTAACCCCTGGCGGTTTTTGTATATTGTAAAATAGTTCTAAAAATTTAAATAAATGTTTATTTCTGTTATATTTTTGCACTGAAGCCCCTGGAGTTTATTTTATTTGCAAAAATACCCCTGCTAGGCTTAATTATTTTTGTGTCTTTTATCTATTTATTAAAAATATCTAGATGGCTTCTAAAAATCCACAAAAATTAGGATAGGTGCTCCATGCCATGCTTGTTCACGCCCATATTTTATTTCGCATTTTTTACATTTTTCCTAATTATTAAAAATGAAATAGAAGCCATTTTTGCACTGTCTAAATTAGAAAATACAAAAAAAATTAGAAAATGTTTTTGAAAAATCCCAAAAAAATTATATATGGTATAATTATATATATATTGAGTCCAGAAATTGAAAAACCCTAAAAATATGAAAAAGAAAATTAAAAAAATTAGAAAGCCCCAAAATCCAACAAAAAAATAGAAAAATCCTTAAAAAGCCCAAAAATATGTTTTTTCTTATTTATACTTATCTATATATTATTATTAATATAATAAAATTAATTTGGGAATTTTTGGAGTTTATTTTATATTTTTAAAACCCAAATTATATTCGGCCAATTATTTAGTCCTATATTGTGGAAATTTTTGAATTTAAAAATACATAAAAATTAGAAATATTTCAGAAAAATAACAAAAAAATTAGAAAAATATTAAAAAGCCAAAAAAAATTATATCTATATATATCTTTTAAGTATATATATATATATATATCTATAGACTATAGTACTCCTCTCTCTCTCTCTTCTTATATATATATATCTCTTTATATATATATATGTCTTATATATATCTATCTATTTATATTATATAATTAAAAATATTAAAAGAAAATATAAAAAAATATAAAATATATAAACAAAATAAAAAAAATTTATAAAAACAAAAATATAAAAAAATTACAAAACCCAAAACCCACTGAAACTATAAACAAGTGATTGAATAATTAAATGATATATCACATACCACCATTCGCCTCCCAGTGTTCGACCTCTACTTGTACTTACACCTATACACATTTGCATGTAGAGTTATAATAAATTTTAACTCCACATTTTTGGATATTCATTGCTTATATATTATTGTGGGTTAATTGTTGATTGATTTGGGGATTTTGTCTGAGGTCAACTCAGCGACTGTCTCTCCGCCTTGTGGAATGATACGATCTCGGCTGAATCCCCATTCATCAAATCCTCAAGACATAAATCAGGGTAGTTCATCAGTTACCTAAATCAAGATGAGAGGAACCACAGAATAGATCGTCTAATCGTGGCTCATGAAATCATCATAAAATACATCACATCCTCAATCTGGTGTGCGTAATCAAAAATCCTCAAGAACGAATCACAACTGTGATCGTGCAAGTATAAAAAATCCTCAATAGGCTCTTTGCACATATCGAAGTCATATCCACCAAAAGTAGCACACCAATCTCAGTGTCCTCAAAACGTGCCCAGCTTACTCAAATAATCAATGTAAACCATAAATCTCGATGCGGGCCCTATTTACAAGCATAGCAATTCCGGGTAAAAGAAGGGGTGATACAGAGGGAAAGAGGAGGGTAGGCGAGATGAAAGTGGGCATAGGCAAAATTGTGGTTCAAGGATAGGATCTCACGACCCAATATCACGACTCAAAATCAAAATCCGACGAAAACGGTTGGCCGAATAAACCAGTGATAGGTGATATGGACAAAGAAGGTAGCCACAAAGTCCGACGAAAACGGTGAGGCTCAAGACCCAATATCACGACTCGGATGCAAATGAGGAACCATATCAACAAGAGAGGTAGAGGGACTTAATAATAAAAAATGATGACTCACACTGATGGGATCAAAGACTCGAAGAGGGATGAAAATACAGATGGACTCAAAATCAAAATCAATGTACAAAGCAAATCCCCAGTTCACCTACTCAACACATTGAAGACCAAGATGTTGGTCTTTTATCTTTTTTTTTAGAGTTAGGTAATTTTCAACAACGTTGTATAAAACAAAGATAGGCTTGGGATTTGGGCACTAATCCTTAGCGTGTACGTAGGAATAAAATGCTCAAACAAAGTGGGAGTTGCTCTCCCTAAAGTAATGAATCCATTACATTTTATTTTTAAGGTCCAACAGAGTTAGCAGTCCCAATTTTATTTAGGTTATCACTCTTTTTGTTATTTTTCAATGCATATGCCAAACGATGTTTTTAATTTTATTTAGCATCATAAGTGAGCAAAATCAGAGGGAGAAGGTCGGAAAAGCCGTGCAAGTTGGAAATCGATGATGTATGCAAAGTCAGAAGACTTACAGTGCTTCCCAGCTCTCTCCATGCGGGATGCAAAATAGAATTCAAAACTATACTACATGCAATGCAATCTGATGAAATTGCCCTAGAATAGTGACTGTTATTTATCGTGAAGCACATAATGTTAATTATTTGGAAACAAACCCTAAGGTCTGGCCTTGGAGACATCTCGGTACCCGCCACAACGGGTTCTGCTAGCGTTATATGATGTCTCTCACGGTGCGCGAGTTTGAATCCAAACAACTAACATTTATTATTTGACTAAGTCTAGAAGCGAGTCTATAGGTACATGCAAGTATATTAGGGCTTTGGACCATAGTCTATCAAGCAAGCAGGTCCTAAGTTAGGGCTCATTTACAAAAAATAAATAAAACAAAAATCAGAAAAGAAAGAAAAGAAAGAGATAAAAACACGTGAAAAAGATGACGAGGCCCCGAAGAGAACAATCCCTCGGGCAATGGACCTTGCAAAGTAGAGGTACCTGTGAGAGTCTAAATTATTACAAATAAATGTCATTCTCTCTCATAAATTACAAGATAAATAAATAAAAATAAAAAATAAATAAAAAGGATAATGTGAGGGAGTTGTCTTCAAAAATTCCTTCATGTTTTCCTTTGCCGCTCTCTCTCCTGCCAGCTAAGTTTGAAAGATGGCTATTCCTTGCTTGGATGCATAGGTCCTCCTAGGAAGTCCTCCCTTGCGTGGCGGTCCCTCGCAACAAAGTCAAACAAGAAAGAGTGTCAAACAATTCACAATTAATATTCTATAATAATGAAAATTAAATAAATGATAAAAATAAATAAATGCAAAAATAAGTAAATGAACAAGAGAGAGAACAAATAAAGAATCCCAGTCTATGCGGCGTTCCTCCTGGGCAACGATGCCATTTGATGACAGTGATTTCGCGAGGGTCTAGAGTATTCTACATAAGGCGAGACCACAATGTCGCTGAAGCTACCGCTCACAAAACCTCTGATCAATCAACAATTAATCCACAATACGAATCAAGCAATCAATGTCAAAAATATGGAGTTAAAATTTATTATAACTCTACAATAGGTGTGTATAGTGTAAGCATGTGTAGAGGTCGAACTGAGGGAGCAAACGGTATATGGGGGCAAAATAATGTGCACAAAACTTGTTCTTATCCTCATCTCTATTTTTATTATTTTTATGGGGTTTTTTATTTTTAATTTTTTTCTTGTTTTTAATTTTATTCTTTTATATTTTCTTTTTATATTTTCAAAATTTTTATATTTATTTTTCTTATATATATTACCTATATAAGACTATATACATAATATAGAGTAACTTACTTATAAATACTGATAAATATAAATAAAATGAAGAAAATAAATTATTTTGGATTTCATAAAGTTTTCTAATGTTTTTGTAATTTTTTTGAAAATTTTGCTAATTTTAACGTATTTTTAAATTAAAATATATCCCAAATAAGAGATTTTATACATATATGAAGTTGATTTGAATTTTTAAAATAGTAAATAAGGTGAAAAATTACTCAAATCAATTTTAATATATGAATATTTATATAAAGAAAATTAGAAAATAAAGAAACTTATTTTTGGATTTTTAATGAATTTTAAGATTTTCATGAAGGTTTTTGAGGTTTTTCAATTTTTAAGAGTTTTCTTTTTCTATTTTTAGTGATTTTTGGTCTGTAATAAAATATAATAAAATAAATAATATATTTTTTTGTAATTTTAAAGATGTTTTTATTTTTTGGTAATTTCTAAGCTAGATGGTACAAAAATAAGCTCCTTTTGATTTTTAATAAATGCTAGAAATGCTTAAAAATGCAAAATAAATACATGGTGGAAAGTTCATGCTTCCGGGCATCCAACCCTATTTTTTCATAATTTAGGAGCTAGGATGCTATTTTTAATAAATGAAATCCAAGCATCAAAAATACATAAGATGGCAGGGGCATATTTGCAATTAAAATAATTATTTGTGGGCTCAGATGCAATTTTGCCAAAAAAATATACAACATATTTTAAATTTTATAATACTACTTCATAATTATAGAAAGTCATCGGGGCATACATGAAATTTTCCCAGCTCACGTAGGACTACACATGAGCTGAGCTAGACTGGACCAAAATGCAATTAAAAGAAGTACGTGGTCCTTTATACAAAATATCCAATTTATTTTAAATGTCATACTTTATTTACAACACTAAATAGTAAATACAAAAAGAGGCGGGGCAAAGTTTGCAATTTACCTTGATCTGGTGCGGAGATGGACGGTTGAGGTTCATTCACTTGACACGTGCCATCTTCGCATGTGTTGACACTTGTTCGAGGATGCATGGTGGAGATCCGATCCTGGGGCAGGATCGGACAGTCAGGGTGGTGCGTGATCGAAAGGCAACTGCTACATTTGGGTGCTTCGTGATGATCAGACGGTGGAGGAGGTACGAGGAAGAACAGGGAGGAACCTCAGGTGAGGTGAGCTTCCTCCGGCCAAAACTCGTTCTTCCGTCGGGCATGGATGATCCAAAAGGCTCAGAAAGATGTCTGGAGGGTTCTCTAGATGTTGGGAGCTTCAGAAGGAGTGGATAATCACTGGAGCTCTCTAGCGAGGTCTGGGTAGCTAGGTGCCTCCAGTTATCTCGTTTTGGTGCAGAATCGCCCCCCCAAGGGGGCCCTTTGGCCATCAAGACATGCAAGAAGAATTTGCAAACAAAAAACAGAGGGTGAGGAAAGAAGATGCGTGAGGCGTGAGGAAGCGATAGGGGAAGAAACAGAGGTGGTTGGCGTGTCGAATAATGGTCGGGCACGGTGAACCAAAGGGTGGTCGGTGGGTGACTCCAACGAGGGTAATCTTGCTAATCTAATCTATATTCCTAACTAAAACACAAAATAAATTACGTAAAATGAAGGACGTGATTAAAATCTACATAGGAAACATAAAGGGCGCAACTCATATCTGATGGGTGGTCAGGAAGCAGAGATGTCATCGGAGCTCCGCCTTGGGTGCACCTCTAGCACTCCTTCAACCGCCGCAGACCTAAGGGGACCTCCCCCATGTCACGAGGATGCATGCTTGGCTGAAGCCACGAAGTTTTAGGGGTTGGAAGATGACCAAAAAAAAGAAATGGAGGTCGGAGGTGTTTATTTATCTACAAGTGTGCACACCCTTATTGACCGGCCCTTTGGAACGAATCAAATGTATGTACACAGGATCTAAGTGGATGGTAAGGATCAAGGTATTAGAAACCTGACCGGACGTTGAACCGGTTTGTCTCTGATTTGGTTTGACTGGATCGGACCGGTGATGACGTCAGCATGCCGTCATCATTTCAATTGACTCGGAAAAAACCGGACTGGGGTTAATTTAATGGTCCGACCGGTCGAACCGGTTCTCTAAACCAACAAAACCGGATACATATACATACATATGTTTTTATATCCAATGAAATTATCGTGAAAACTTTATTGTCTCAATTTTTCAATAGAAAAACACATTACAAATGAACCGACATCAATCGATACTTTTTTTTACATAAGGCATGCATTATATAAGGATGTTCTTGTATGTTGTGCATTGATCAAACAAAAAATATTCAGTAATTAAATAAAAATAAATGATGTAAGTAGTAAAGAGATAAAAAATGTATCATAGTACTTAAGAGTCAAAATCATTCATTGAAATCAAACGATAAAGTCTAATTAGATAAGTAAATCAGTTTCATAAAATTATCTTCGAAAGTTTAAAGTGACAATGACATAATACATTTAAAAAAAATCCAAGTCTCAAAATCGTAGACTTTGTCAAGCCTCTCGTGATCCCAACTATTAGTATATGGAAAAAATTATATGAATAATTATTCAATTATAGTGATTATGATATAGTAGTAATGGTATTAATCTTCATCCTATATAATTGTACCTTATCAAATATCGAGCAACGGTGATATAGGATCATCCGGATCATAAATCCAAGCATCTAATTCATCTATGTTGAATGCCTCAGTATTACGTTCTTCTACCCAATCACCATACAAATCCATGTCATTTAATGATATTGGATCTGGTATTGAATTTCTTTCATTTTTCCTCCTAAAAAAAGGAAGATTATTAGTTATAAAATATGAAATAACATACTCGTCAATATTTTGTAATATTTTGAATGAGAACAAACCTAAGACGTCGATTAGCATTGATGAAAATCAACACATTCAATCGTTTGTGGCTTAATTTGTTCCTTTTCAAAGTATGAACTCGTTCAAAAAGACTCCAATTGCACTCGCATGCAGATGCTAAACATGTTTGGCTAAGAACTTAGATAGCTAATGATTGTAGTGTAGGAGTTATCCCACCATACATCTTCCACCATTCAGCTATAATAAAAAAATATTATAAGTATATTAATTAATGAAATGTAGAAATATTATCAACAATCTTTACCTGGAGCTATTTTTGCACAATTTCGAATGGTAGATGCACATCCAAAGTCACCCATTGCATTTCCATATAAAGAAAATTTAACATTGATGCAATCAATTTTTTCCTCATCATTGTAGAACAACGTTTCCATTTTATCATGAAAGCCTGCCATAATATGGTGATCTGAGGATATGGTGTCATCCTTATAGAAGAATTCGGGATTTAAAAGTAACCCTGCTTTATGAAGTGGATGGCCAAGTTGTCGATCCCACTTTTCATCAAAAATATCAATATAAGGCATGCATTCAGAGGAATTTCCGTTAAATATTGCTTTAATAGCATCATGTGTTCTTCGCATGGCTTCATATATGAATCCCATAGATGGCTTCTCATCACTGTCCACAATGCGCAACACTTCACAACTGGTGCAAATATACCAACAACTATTGCACATTCATTCCAAAATGATGTGTTGAGTACCATCTCATAAAGTTCTTTCCCCATCGAGGTTTTTGAGAGTTTATGGTCAGTCCATTCCTTTGATGCAACATTGAAACTAGGCCATCTTTTTTTATCATGAAGACTTTGGACTATCAAAAAATTAGTTGCAAATCTAGTGCTGGCAGGACGTATTATCTCAGAATTACAACATCTCCGCATCAATTGAATAATAAAATTATGATTGTATATAAATTTTGTAATATTCCGAGCTGCTTCAATTACATATGTTACTCTTGGAACCTGATCGAACTTTTCCAATATCAAATCTGGGCAGTGCGCAACACAAGGACTCCAAAAAATATTATCATGGTGTCTTCTTAGCATTTTTCCTGCAACTTGATAATTGGAAGCATTGTCTGTGAAAAGTGCATCACATTTTTAGATCCCACAAAGTCAACGCAACCTTTGAAAAGTTGGAATAGTAATTCTGTTGTTTTGGAATGTTCAGAGGAATCAACAGATTCCAAAAGTGCAGTGCCTGTAGTGGAATAAATCAAAAATTTTATCAATGTACATTGTCTTCTATCTGTCCAACCATCCATCATTATGGTGCATCTATTCATCTTCCAAATTTTCCTATGTGTCTCCACATGAGCCTTTAATTCAATAATGGTTTTCTTCATAAGTGGCTCATGAACTGCATGCAGTGTTGGTGCCTTGTAACCAAATCCGACGGATGCAATTCCATCAACCATCGTTTGAAAACTGGGAAGAGCGATAGCATTAAAAGTTATTCCCGCATCATACAACCAACCAGCAATCAACATATCAACCTTTTCGATTTCCTCTTTTCTTTGAAGTGCTGATTTGATTCCATGTTGACTACCAGGTGTGGTGCATTGGGGGAAAAATGAGGACTTTATCTTTGAAGAAGATTCTCCCGTTAAATTTTTCTTTTGAAACAATCCCTCTGCCATATGACTATCTTCATTAATTTCAACACCGAATGAATTACTAGAAGATGCACCATTTCTCTTCCTTTTCTCCACTTTGTATTCATCTAGATTTGCCTCCATTTGAAATTGAATGTGATTTGGTACTTTTCTACAAGGTGCAGCAGAACCTCTCTTCTGAGCTAAATGCTCTTTCACCCTGCGTATCCCACCACCTAAAAATAATTTAGAACAATACATATATTTCTTCCTACCATCCTCTGTCAAGGTCACATATTGCCATGCAATATCAATTTTTTGTCTAACATTCGTAAGAGCATCTTCTAGTAATTCTGATGGAACATTTGCTTCAAGAGGTGTTTGTATATCTCGTGGTTCTTCCATCTACAAAAAATATTAAGAAAGTATAAAGAGTGTCTTCTACTGATTATATGATTCCATACTAGTATACAAATCCTTGCATTGTAATTTATTGATAGTTAGCTCGATATTTGCATCAATTAAATTGAAACTATTTTGATCAACAATTGATAAAATCACATATACTCCACTAAAGGATCAAAGATTTACACATTGTGTGGTTGTCAATAAGACAAGTAGATCACCATTGAATAAGTTGTCAAGGTTAATCTTCTCACTAACAATTCTAAATTCTAGTCCATGTTAGAGACATTATAATTTACAATACATAAAATATTATACAGATTATTTACTTTATAGACTTTGAATCTGAATATCTTTCTCTAAAATCATGAACTATCTAACTTTAAAGTCGTTTGGGTTCATTCTTACTAGTAGGTACCCGTGCCTTGCACGGAAAAGGTTGCCATACAACAATAAATTTGTTCAAATCAGGTAACTGATAAGAAAGGCATTGAACTACATGATAGCGTTCATGTAATCGAAAATCAAATATTCTCTATGAAGCCTCTGTTGCAGAAAGATATTATGCACTCAAATATTGAGAAATCTCGTCAATCCTTAACTCAAGAAATAGCGGAACATTTCTCAAGAGTGGCAACCTAATTCTTCCATCCGAACAACATAGTCGAAATTTAGGTTGTCTAGTCCTTGATCTCAAAACTCTTTCCTCGAACCAAACAATCGCACCGCATTTACTACAACACGAATCTGGAGGTCTAAAATTCCAACGATCAAGGTATCTTCCTATGAACTAATAAAAAAATATCATATTTTTTCATGTATGTGAAATTAAAACAAAATTAAATAGCTTTCATACTTTTTCTAAGAGTAGAAGATGGTGTTTGCTTGAGGTAGTTGTTGGAGCTTGTGCCATGATCTCAGAAAAATATATTAATTACGTGTACTAAGTTTTGAAAATTTAAGTATGAGTGCATATTTGTGTAGCAATGGATAATAGTCAGGGAGGGGAATCAACCTTCAAATGTATACAGAGTACCAAATATGTCGTGTATGCGTGATTCCGTTGCTAATAAATAAAGGAGGTGTGGGATATTAGACCATATGGCTAACATACATGCAATGCATGTGTGTGTGTATATGTGTATGTATATGTATGTATATGTATATGTATGCAATCAAGTAGATAAGATGCAAACTAAAGTGGACAAATAATCAGAGCAAATGTTGTAATCTAACCTGCAGCAAGATAGTTCCGCATTGTTTTTATCGGACGATTTCCTTATAGGAAAAAATTACGAAATAAGCAACACTAAGAATGAAATTCTTAGCAAATCATCACTATTTTAATCATAAGGGTTGAACTGTGCCATTATGATTAGAATATCATGTTTGCGACCATAGAGAAGTCAACAAATGGATAAGATTTTCACAACCTGATATATTCGAATCGAATGTGATCAATATACAGTAAACAAAAGTGGCATAAACTCTTAGGCACTAACTTTATAGAACAATATGTCGCACACGAAAATTTTTGTCGGATGATATATATGAGCTAAACAAATAATGAACCATACCCTAAGGATTGGAAGCATAAACAAATAACTTACAATACATGTATTGAGCATATATCTTTCACAGAAATAGTTGTGCATGTTAAAGGGATATCTGAACAACAACTTAGATACAAAGATTTGATAGAAATCAAGCAACCAAAAAAACGAAACATAAAATTACATGAGAGAAATATGGACCTCTTGCCTAAAGTGGAATTGTTCTGAGTCAACTGTTCTGAATCTTGCAAGTCTTGGTTATGTTCTCAAATCTATATGTTGTAAAAAAAAGCAACAACCGGAAGAAGTGAAAAAAATAAAATAGAAGTAGATTAGGCACATGTTCTGTTCCAACACATGCATATATTCCAATCAACATATAAACATCAGATACCTCAACTGAAGATGGTCGCTGGAGCAGGAGTTGTCGGTGCTCCTAGGCGCAGACCGAAGATGGCTGCTGGAGAAGGAGTTATCGATGCTCCTTGGTGTAGACCGAAGATGGCCTCTCGGAGATGGCCTCTGGAGGAGGACCGAGGAGGAGCTGTTGATGCTCCCAAATGCACACCCGAGATGGCCAGTGAGGAGAAATGTTCGATGCCTCCGGATGCTCCAAGATGCACACTCGAGATGGCCTCCCGATGATAGCCTGAGGAGGAGGAGTGAAGAGGAGCTGTCGCTCCTAAATGCACGTCGAAGATGCCCTCAGGAGGAGAAGAACTCGATGTACACTGGGTTCAGGTACCTCCAAAGCTTCGGCTATGACGACGGATGTACCGCCATCATGTACTGTAATGGAATACGCCCAAAGTTCGGCTACCTCCAAAGTTTCATGAAGAGTTTATCCGACGAGGGCCACTGCATGGTAATATGATGGATGATGCATGATGGTATGATAGATGTCCTGCCCCTATGAATAGCTGCATGGTGATAGGACGGTTGTGTTTTCAATGCTGAGACAATTGGAGACGAAAAAAATAATAACCCATGGAAATATAAGGAGACCACGTGAAGAACCATGGAAGGGGGACAAAGGTGGCAATTTAAAAATGGGACGTGGGTATAAGTTGAATGAAAAGAGGGGAGTTGTAACAGTTGCAGCTACAGTGTCGTTCCAACGGGGAATTATATAGTTAGATTAGATTAGATTAGATATGCCCATGGGATATGATGGATGCTGCACATGATGTACTATAGGAATAGGTGCACGGTGCATCGTTCTTGTGTTCTGCTCTTCTCCTTTGTGTTTTTTATATCCAGTGAACAATCGAATACTTCCTTGGTGTAACCATTGGATAATAATATGGGTCTGTGGTACTGTGGATGCATCGATATTACCATCATTCGCTGACTGTGGCATATTTGCACTACGCAGGACGCGAATGACATTTAAAAAATCGATCGAGGGGATCATTGGAATACATTCAATGTAATATAAACAGTGTGATGAACAGTTATGCTCCCATTAGATTGGATTGATAATATTGAAATTATAAAAAATGTTACAGTGTTTAGACTCATCTCTACCAGATATAGTATGACAATGTGCACCACAAGCTTTATTGCACGTCTCCGTTGGATGCTTTTCAGCATCTGACATCTTTTACGGTTTGATAATTGGTATATCGTCACATGACTCTCATTGTAAAATCCAATCAATGGATAAGTTCTCCACTATTTAAAATTGAATAAGAAGTTTCTATTTTATAAATGTTCATACCATGGAAGTGGCCCAAAGCCTGCAGGTCATCCCCTTAGAAATTTAGAATGGTACGGCACGTGTGAGAGAAGGATGTTGCTGTCAGACGCGAAGTTAACTTCCAAACTGGCAGGTGTGTCGTCGCCGTTGGGGGTCGTCCTACCAGAGGGAATGGAAAATCAAGGATTCAAGGTTCAGCAGTAACAGGGAATCATTGGTGGTGTATCAATGATTATTGGGGGAAGAAGAAATGGTTGCAAGTTATGGGAGAAGAAGAAAGTCGCAGCGCTTGTACAGTGATGTTTGGGTTTCCCAAAAGTTGGTCTTATTAGTTTTTAGGTCAGGTCCGGTTCGACCGAACCGATCTGGGTTAAACAGTTCGGCTATGGCCCATTTTCTTTTGGTCGAAATGGAGGAACCGGCTAGACGGATCGGAAGTTCACCGGTTCCCGGTTGAACCGGTTGGACTGGCTGGTCCAGTCCGATTTTTAAAACATTGGTGTGGATGATGGTAGATCAATGATGAATTTTCATGAAAGGATTGAGGGTGATTGGTCAATGTATCGAGCAGGAAAATGAGAGGAAAACGGGGATTTGATGCTCTGGACGAGTCAGAAGTGCCTGGAGGTTGAGTTGACACGAGGTCAACTCTAGAAGCGACATGATTGGTTCAGACTAGACGTTAAAAGACAAAACAACAATGTTTATTATAGAATAAATAATAAATAATAGTAATCCAGTTTATTAATTTTTGTATATATAATAAAAAAATTATTATTTTTTGTAGTATATTATTATTTTTTATTTATTTTTTGGTGTTATTTATTACAAGTTAATTTTTAGGGGTATAATTATAGGTATATTCTTCTATGTTTTATATATTGTATTTTTATTTTGTATATTTTATTTTATTATTCTATTCTCTTATTTTATATATTTATAACTTATTTTTAGGTATATAAACATATTTTTACTATATTTTTATGATATATTTGTACAATTAAATAAATATAGGTATGCAAGATGTAGGTATATGTATTGTATATTTACCTGTGTATTTTTATATTTTACTTTATTTTAATGTTTATTTATAATTTTATTTTAGATTTATATTTTTAATAGAATATAAATGATATTTACAAGCTTATAAAAATATAAAATAATAAAGAATGATTTCCCCTTTTATTTATATACATGTATTATCATAAGTATTTTGCCTATATATTTTTATAGACTTATTTTATTTTATGTTTTTTTGTTATTTTATTTTGGTTTTAATATGTATATATGTTATAAATAATATTTATAAAATTATAAAAATATAAAATTGTAAAAATAATACATAATAAATAAAACGAATATTTTAATCAGGTATAATGTACAATGAGGGCCTGAAACCTAACTTTCACATATTAACTCCAAAAATTATGAAACCACCTCCATTAAATAGCTTATTAAAAGTTATATACAATTAGAGTGATTTTGATACATTTTGAGTTTTTATTTGGAAGATATGGGTCTGTGAAGTTGGGATTTTGGCTTTTTATTTTGTGTATAAAAAGTACATGTGTGTTATTTTTGTACAAACTCAATTTCGTATTTTTTTATTTACTTTATTATCTAGAAATTTTATGTACAAAGTTTCTTTGTTTTATGTATAAATAATAAAGAATAAAATGGGTGTCAAAAATGAATTATTGATGAATAAAGAACTTGAGTTTTTATTGTATTTTTGGCCTTTATCTCCCCCTACTTTATTCCTTATCGACCAACTCAATTCTTGACTTTGTCTCGAGGTTTAGGATCATAAAATATTGTTGATATTTTATTCTTTTTCTTTTCTTTTCTTTATTCTATAATTTTGGCATTAAATTATTATTATTTACACAATAAATGCCATAAATGATGAATATATACAAATTAATGCTATTTATATGCATTAGCTAGGGTTTCTAAGACCAAAATGATAGAATAAAGGTGATGAAATGGAGATTCATCAAGTACCCATCCAAAAAACAAAAATATTCCTTTGCAGCCAGTCTTTCAACTATCTGATCGATAAAGGGTAATGGAAAATGATCTTTCTTGGTGGCCAAGTTCAGGCATTTGTAATCTACACTGACACACCAAGAAGTTGGTACTTTGGTGGTTGGAATCTACTCTCCCATGTATTTCGCTACGATGGTAGTCTCGGATTTATTCAGAACCACATGTAACGGACTTGCCCAACTCCAACATCACACCATTTCGTTATCTCTTTCATCACAACCTCTCGGAGGTTAGGGTTCAGTCTCCGCTAAAATTTATGGAATGGCTTGTTGTCTTCTTCCAAATAGATGTGATGTGAGCATAGTGATGGTTTTTCCCCATGGAGATCCATATGTTTCCCTATCGTCTTGCGATTTCTGTCTAGAATCTCAAGTAAACGAGATTCTTGTTCTCAATCAGTTGAGAATTGATAATGATTGGGAACATGTTTAATTCACTTTCAAGGAAGGTGCCCTTCAAATTTGATGGTAAAGGTTTCAACACATGCTGGGTCTGAATTGACTCGCTAGTAACCACTGTAACTGTACTGGTAGTCATATATGATCTGTCAATTGTATAGTGTCCACCATGGTTACTTTTGGTCCAGAATATGAAGTTCTACAAAGATCTACAATGAAATCATTATGTCCTAATGGGAATGGATGCTCCTCAATATTTCGATCGGCTTATCAGCAAAATCCCATCTTCCAAGATAGGGAGGAATTCGACTGTGCTTTCCAATGCATCCTTTGTGAAGAGGAATTCATGGGTCTCACAATCATCCATAAATAAGTTTGTGTCTTTGATCTCCATCAGAAAATCATAGTCTTCTACTTCACGTGGCACGAGCATACTCTGATCAAATATTGATTCTGTCGGCTTTGGTTTCAGGACCCACTCTATCTGGACCTTATTGAATCTTGATGAAAGGTAATCTATCTGGTGCCATAGTCAGCTACTAATTCATTTGTTCAAAGGAATGACCATACAAGTATAATCAGAGTGTGGAGCATAGGTGCTGAGGTGTCCATGTTTAGGACAATGAAATCCATTGGGAACCACATTCCCTATATTGTGACAATTACATCCTCTAAAATGCCCTAGGCCGCTTGACTGATCGATCTGCGAACTGCAAAATCATTCTAGTTGGTTTGACGGTCATAACCCAAATTCTTTGAGCAGTGACAAATACAATAAATTGATGGACGATCCACTATCGAGCAATGTGCAATCAAATTCTTGATTAAACATCTCGCATCTGATAAGAGAGGCTCCCTTGTCTTCCTTTTTGCTTGGTAAATTGTTGATGCCATTCATAGTGGCCATGGTCAGAATATGTTTTTTAGCTCTCTTGTGGCTGCTCTTACGTGGTTAATGCTTCAATGTACATGCCTCTTTTAGTCCTATATTCACACCATGCATGTATTCCATGGCTTTCAACAACGACATTTCAATCATAGTATTTTGCAATATTTCCACAATAACAAGATCAGACAAAGTAGTTTTCATTTTTTATTTTTGATTTAATAGCATCCGGAAATGGAATATTTAGATCATTCAAAATGTCATCATTATGGCTAATGTTCGAATCAGCATGTACAATTGGATAATTAGGAAGAGTACAATAATCCAATATAAAACGGGAAATAAAAATAGCAAATTAAACTACATTGGCTCGCACTGGATCTGCTGCAGGTGGCGATAAGTCTATGGCTGCATCGACGTTGCCTTAGTTGTTATTGTCTTTTTGTTGTTTTTATTTTCTTCATTTTTTTATTTTTAGGTCTGGTGCTGCTTCTTCATTCTGCTTCTCAGTACTTGATGCGGGCCCAGTTGATGACTTTCCCTTGAAAGCTTTATTCTTCCCCTTGAGAGTCACAGAGTTAGATAAAAAGAGATCATTTGTACCTAAGTCGGGTGGGGCATTACAAGCTAACTGCTCCTTGTGACGGAAGTTATTCGGATTGGCTTCGACCCGTACTGGGATGATGGTACTCTCATCAGTCAGATCATCTAGCTTCTGGCTCATCTCAGGTAATTTTTTCACCAAGTGGGCAAGTAAATAAAGTTCTAGATTGATCTATGCTGCCTCAGATGACTCAACCTGATGTGACTGGTAGTAATACAGAGGTGATTGCTGATAATCCTGATAATAAGACCGAGGAGGATATTATTGGTAATATGGATCAAGAGGATATTGGTTATGATAATTAGCAACTGACTGCTACTAATGGTGTTTTTGTTGATGATAAGATGATTTATTGGTAGTTCTGCCTCCATGGTGAGCTTGTTGTGGAGGTTGATGGTGAGGCTGGCTATGTTGGAAACTCCTCCCATCATGTGGTTGGTTGTACGATCGGGTGACAAAGGAATGACCTTGTTGATGTATGCTGGGATAGGTCAATTATTGTTCATTACTCCATATGTTGTTCGCCTCCTGAATATGTGGTGGAGGTGGGGAAAATGACTCGACGTAAGATGGTTAGGGCTCAGGATGGTAGACAACCATTTGTGTCTGCAATTTCTGCGGTGGTTGCTCAGGTGTCTGCACATAGTATACATGTTGAGGCTGCCCTTGACTCAGTTGTTGTGATTGTCGTGGTCTCGGCTCCTTCTACTCAGCGGGAGTCTCGACTGATGGGCTTGGTGATTTGGTTGAGTTTGTCCACTAAATTGGTTATTTGCTCGATCACAACCACAACCAGTTTCTCAAGATCCTGTGATTGCTTCTCTATGATATCAACCTTAGATATGTAACTCCCAATGATGCTCAAGTTAGATCTTTAATCATGTCCTCTTCATGTGATGCCATCATGTTGACAGTCCTGTGATTGATCAGTGGAGTCTTCTGATAGGCTCGGGACGAAGATAATGTGTCCTCTCCTTCGGCCATTTCTTCAAAGATTTGCTAGACAACATCTTCATCTTTATTGAAATGTGATCCTCCGCACGCAACATCAACCAACCTATAACTTTCTTGAGTTAGACCCCCAAAGAAATGCTAGACCAAGCTGGTCCTCGGGATATCTTGGTGGGGGCATTTCTCTTGTAAATCCTTAGAATCTCTCCCACACTTCATGGATGCGTTATAAAATTTGTGAAGAAACGCAGACTTTAGCTCCTCCCAGGTTGTTACCACCTTCCCTAGGTGGTTAATCTAATATAAAGCACTGTCCGAAAGGCTAAAGGGAAAAGCGGTCATCTTAACAACACACAACGGGATGTTGGGGTAATGTGTTGTACCACAAACGTGACCAAATTGTTGTAGATGGATATATGGTTCCTCATTAGTGTTCTCGTGCATTGAGGGAAGAAGAAACAAGAGTAGCTGCTTCAACTCGAAATGTTTGTGGACTAGTGGAATCTAAATCCACTCAGTAACCTAGCCAGTGCCAGTATTATATGTCTCCTTAAGGGTCAGCTTGGGCCCTTCTCTCCTCGGGTTTCCTCCTCCATGGAGTCCTCCTACATACTGAACATCATCATCATCTCCTCTTTGGTTCTCTCTTTTCTCTGGTTTCCTTCTCAAGTCATTCAACATGTATTAGAAGGCGACCTGGGAAAGCGCATGATCTGTCAACTGTTGTTGGATAGCCAGAATCGAAGCAAGCATCTGATTGTTCACTTCATTCTGATCCGTGCATTGATTCAAATGTGGTAGTAGTCCCTTTCCATGTCTTCGGGGATCCATCTTAGGATTTGATTGTGTCTCGAGCTCCATATAGGATTCTTAGTCTACAATAGGAAAGATACCCCAATTAGTTTGGAAACAAGCACCATATGTAGAGAAGAGTTCATAAATAGGTTCTCAATTATTCTAAATCCAAGGAATCAGGGGGAGAAGTCGGAAAAGCCGATGCACGAGAAAACTATGAATGCAAATGCAAAATAAGAAAAACGTCTTCCTCCATCACTCTACATGCAAAGTGATTTGCTCAACATGATGAAATCACCCTAAGCAGGAATTGCTATTATCATGAAGCACCATATTAATTTGCCTTAGTCTACATGCAATGATCTTATAGGAACATGAATATTGCTAGGTTGTGGACCTACTTATTGAATCAAGCAATGCTAAAACTATGGACTTAACTATCAAAGATGTAAAAATATACAAGATAAAAACATACAAATCACAAGAAACAAAATGAATCAATTGGAAAAAATAGAGAGGAATAAAGATAGAAGGCGATAAAAACCACGAGAAATCCGATCGGGTACCCTAGGTGAACAATCACCTAATGAAATGGACCCGTAAATTTCAAGTATCTATTGTCTTGTCATATATTATTACAAATTTATAAAATTTCTCTCACTCACCAAAAATAAAATAAAATCTACGCTAATGCTACACTACTTTGCTTCTACTCCTTTCGGTCTCATGCCGTCTTTGATGCTCTCTCTTATCGGCTCGTGAAGAAGGAACTAATCTCCACATAACTCGTGTGCTCTGGCTCTCCTATGGAAGCCACCCTTGCTCCGCGGGCCCTCGCAACAAAGTCAACAAAAAAGATGGATTAGCACAAATAAGCAGTTATTGAATAAGAAGAAATAAAGCAGACAAATGAAAAATAGATAGCTAGGTACAATCTACACATTGCTCCCTGGCAATGGTGCTATTTGAAAACTACAGAGAACCAGTCTACTAATTAAACACAATTAGCAATCGTTGTGATGGTTGATCCTCGATAGATCAACAATCAACCCATAATTATAGATAAGCAATCAAAGTAAAATGTGAGCCAAAAATTATTATAAATTCACAATAAATGTGTAAAGGATAATTACGGTGGAGTGTCAAACACAAGGAGTAAAATGGTATAGATTGATAAATTAATAATTAATTGTTGCTAATTAATGTTAAATTTATGTTAATTACTTTTGTGGATTTTTAATTATATTTAATTTATATGGATTTTTCTTGTCTAATAATTTTATATTTTTTCAATTTTGTTAATTTTCAATTTATTTTTTATTTTGGATATAAAATATATAATTATATATAATAATAATGACACTATAAATAATATAAGAAATATATAAGGTATATAGTTTAAATAGAGTATTATATTTTTAAATATATCAAAATATGCTCAAAATACAAAAAATAACATATTTTTGTGATTTTTATAGTTTTCTCTCTTTGGTAGTATATATATAATATTATTTAGGTTTTTTTAAGATAAAAAAATATTCGAAACAATGAATAAGTTAAATATTAGTGATATTTAAAGGCTAAATAATTATAAATCAATCCAAAATAAACCCCAAAACATGTTTAGTATATAGTATATATAATACAGAATATTCACAAATAGAGAGATGTATTTCTGGATTTTTACAAAATTTTTGCTAATGCTTATAAGGTTTTGAGGGTTTTGTTCTTTTTAAGTTTATATATTGTATTTTTTAATTTTTTTGATACGTGGTAGAATATTATAAATGTAGATTATATTTTTGGGGAAATTTTGGAGAAATTTATATAATTTTATGGGCTTTTATTATTAAATAGGAAGAAATTGCAAGAAACATGATTTTTAATAAATCTGAAAATGGAGTTAAATGCCCAATGAAAAATATATGTTCTCGAGTAAGTTCTTATATATCTACCCTAATTTTCCTAGAATTTTTAGTTAAGATGAAACATTCAATAAAAATTAAAATACACGAAATGAAATATCAAGCAAAACATAGACCTACATGCAATTACTCAAAACATACTTTACATTTAATAACCAGTTAGAGGAATCCAGGGGTATATAGACAATATGTTCAATTTAATTAATTAAAAACTATCTTATTAGGATATATTTGCAATTACAACAAGTTTCAGGCCCAAATATGCAATTTAGCCCTAAATATTACATTGAGTTTTTCAAAATATGCGAATAAATTGCAATAATTAAACCCAAAATAGGTCATTGGCAAAATAACCAGGTGACTCACGTGGAGGGTCGTGTGAGGTGACCTGGCGATGGTTGAAATTGTAAAATCCAACAACCCAAGGTCCAACGTGCAAAATACATAATAAAAAGTGCACTACAGATGAAAGGTTAAATACGAAATGACAATACAAAAATAATGTAGGGTCTCGGTGAAGTTTACCAAAACCTGTGTGCTATCAAACAACTTGGATAAGTTCACTTATGCAGATCAAGGGTTGATGGCACGTACCGATTTGCCCCGATCCGAGGGTTGAGATTAGATTTAGAGGGGACTCCACATCGGACGACTTCGAAGGGGTCTGGAAGGACTTGGTAGAACATGGCTCTGGAGCTGCTTCTTCCTCCTGATCTCAGTCCTCTAGTGACGTGTCGAGCTACTGATATGGGGGGAAGATTTTTGGAGGGCTTCTGTAGCTTGTGAAGGCGTGAGATGGGCCCAGGCTCCATCAATGGGAACCCAGAGGTCGGAGAAGAAAGCCTGCACCTAGGAGGTCTCGTGCGAATCCAAATCAAGACCAGATGGACTTTTGGAAGCTCTGTCATGCACGAAGAAGTCCATGGCTCGAGGGTGAAGCCCTTGACCGGTTTATTAGGCAAAATAGGGGGGAGGTGAGATGGAATGGAGGAGCTCCGATGTGTGGTAGAGGAGGAGACTAGATTGGATTGATCCATGCAGAATCAAGGTGGATGAGATGAACTGGAGATGCAGAAACGGAAGGGGAAAGTGATGGGATGATCTGTGGGTCAAAATGAGGTCAGGTATGGCGGGACAGAGGTCGGAGATCTAAGCTAAACTTAGTGAAATTAGATGAAATGAAATGCAAACCTAAGCTATTGATTATCCTACGAATCGAAAATGGCAAGATAGAATAACTCAAGCATTTTATAGCAGAACGTTGAGGCTCATAGATCAAGAATTTCTGATGAATTCAGTGCATATTTGATGGAACAAGAGATAGGGCATGATAGACCATACTCCCAAGAAGAGATTTCGTGCAAGAAGCAACTGGCATGGAGCAGTGTATCGAGCGCCAAAAATGGCAAAGACGGGGAGTTGACTCGTTGTGACAAGAGCCGCCCTAAGAATGTACGGTTGACCTCAGGTCAACTCTTGGTTGGCTGTGATTGGTCCAACCAACTGCTAGAAGACAAGGCAGACATAAAAAGGAAAAATAATTCAAAAAATATATATTTTATTTGTAAAAACTCAAAACATAAAAAAATATTCTTGATTTTATGAACTTATTTATCACTGTTTTTATTTATTTTTACAATATTATTGATTAGGTATAATTATTTATATACTATTATATATGTATTTATTTATATAGAAATCATGTATTTACATTTTTAATTAGTTATTTTTATACATAATACTATATTTAATTATTTTATTTATTAAAGTATTAATTAATACATATTTACCTATTTTTGTATTATTTTTATAATATTATTACCTACTTAAATAAATACATTTATTATTCGTTATATGTATAATATACCTATGTATTATATTTATTATTTATTTTTAGTCTTTTTAAGTTGTTTTGATTTTTTATTTATATTTATAATAGATAATAAAAAATATTTACAATGATAAAAAAATGTGTAAAATAGGAAATTTTACCTAAACTACAGTTGTATAAGTATCTATGTACCCCACATAGACAGCTTTTGTATCTTAACTCCAGTTAAAATGAAACCACCTTCATTTAATAGATAATTAAATTCTAAATATAATTAAGGTGAGTTTGATTCAATATAGAGTGACATGAACATTATTTATTCTTGTAATTTTTTATTATTTTTTATACATCAATATATACAAGTTTCACATTTGAAAAAATATTTATTTGAGGTGTTTTAAATGATAAATAAAATAGGTTAAGCATGAGCAATTTATATAGTGTTGTGTATTGAAATTACTTAGGATTTTATGTATATTTTATATAGCATTCTTTCCTTATCTCCTCCTACTTTATTCTTCATCGACCAAATAAATATTGACTTGGTCTTGGGGTTTACGTTAGTCAATATCTTTGATATTTCCTTTCTATTTTTTCTTTATTTTTTAATTTTAAATTTAATTACAGATATTTATATAGTATTTATACATCAATAAAAAGGCAAAATAACTAAGCGTCTCACACGGAGTGCCACGTGAGGTGACCTAGCGATGGACGGAACTGCAAAATCGAAAACCCAAGGTCCAATGTGCAAAATATATAATAAAAATTACACTACGGACGAAAGGTTAAATACGAGATGACAATAAACAATTTTGTGTAGGAAGCAATCGGCATGGAGCAACGTATCAAATGCCAAAAAATGGTAAAGATGGGGAGTTGACTCGTTCTGACAAGAGCCGCCCAAAGAACGTACGATTGACTTCAGGTCAACTCTTGGATAGAAAAGACAAAGCAGAAATAAAAAGGGAAAATAATTCAAAAAGAAATAGAAATATATTTTATTTGCAAAGACTCAAAACGTAAAAAAATGTTCTTGATTTTATGAACTTATTTATCGCCATTTTTATTTATTTTTACAATATTATTTATTAAGTATAATTATTTATATTATTATATATGTATTTATCTATATATATAAATCATGTATTATATTTTTAATTAATTTTTTATAATTAACTATATTTAGTTTTTATTTAAAATATTAATTAATACATATTTACCTATTTTTGTATGATTTTTATAATATTACTACCTACATAAATACATACATGTATTATTTATTATAGGTTTAATACACCTATGCATTTGTATTTATTATTTATTTTTTTATCTTTTTAAGTTTTTTTAATTTTAATGTATATTTATAATAGATAACATGCAATATGTATAATAAAAAAAATGTAAAATAAAAAATTACCTAGACTACAGTTGTATAAGTACCTATGTACTCCAAATAGTTGGCTTTTCTATCTTAACTCCAATTAAAATGAAACCACATTCATTTAATAGACAATTAAATTTTAAATATAATAAAGGTGGGTTTGATTCAATACGCGTTCATATGAAGAAGTTATTGGTCGCCAAATTTATGCATATGGCTTTTTCATATGAGTGTGCAGAGTGGCATGTACATTATTTATTATTGCTATTATTTTATATACATCAATATATACAAGTTTCATGTTTGAAAAAAGTACTTATTTGAGGTTTTTTAAATGATAAATAAAATAGATTAAGTATGAGCTATATATATTGTCGTGTATTGAAATTAATTAGGGTTTTATGTATATTTTTATACAGTATTCTGCCCTTATCTCCTCCTACTTTATTCTTTGATGACTGATTCAATATTGACTTGGTCATGGGGTTTAGGGTCAAATAATATTTTTGATATTTCCTTTCTTTTCTCTTTATTCTTTTATTTTGGATTTAAATACAGATATTTATACAATATTGAAATACAAATATTTATATAGTATATATAGAGTGTTATGTATTGAAATTAATTAGGGTTTTATGTATATTTTTAGGGGAAAATGGGGTTTCCCCTAGGGGAGCTAACTTGGCTACCTCGTCCTATTTTCCCTATTATTTTTATTTTTTTAAAAAAATGAACCCATGGAAATTCATCACTATATTCCTATATTATGTCATTCATGTTTGTATGAAACAGAGAATCCTACGGCCTCCTTCTAGACAGTCATTTTTTAACAATCATAAAATATTTGAAATCGATCCCGTCTGGATGGAGACAATAGGAGTCTTTGTTTCACACGAAATTTGAATAACATAATATAGGGATATAGTTATGAGAATCCACGAAAGTATTTTTCAAAAAAGACAAAAAAATGTGGGAAATGGGGTGAGGGGAACTAAGTTAGCTCCCCTCAGGGGCAACCCCATTTTACTCATATTTTTATACAGTATTCTATCATTATCTTCCCATACTTTATTCCTTATCGATCAAATCAATATTGACTTGGTCTCGGGGCTTGGGGTTAGTCAATATCTTTGATATTTCCTTTTTTCTTCATTCTTTTATTTTAAATTTAAATATCAGTATTCATACAATATTTATACATCAATATGAGAGTGTTAACTCATGCGAGTTAGTGATATTTACATGTAATTTACAAGAGATTTAAAGCCAAAATGAATGAATAAAGGTGAATGAATAGAGATTCATCAGTTACTCCTTTACTTTTTTGTACTACCACTTGTGTCGTAACCTTAGTGGGTGATTTACTATAACTCTATCGAGTTAATTATCGTCCATTCTCCTCCCAAATAGATGTTAACTTAGGGCACACATGGACTATTTCAAAAAGGGAGTAACACGAATTAAATTACATATTGACCCTCGAACCTCACCGAGACGATGAATCTGACATCCGCAATGGACACTCCACCCGTCTCTACCCAAAGATTTAGGAGCTCACAACCTTCAACATCTCCTACTCCAAACCCACCATTGCCACTCCCATCCTCCACGACGTCTCCATCATCACCCTCCTCTCAAAACTCCTCGCCATTCCACCAACCCGTCCATCATGTCCAGTATCTTTAAGTTGTTCTCCAAGGGGCTAATATTGAACGATGCAAACTGAACCCTGCATCTATGAAGTAAGCAGAGTCATTTTTTGAGTGGGAAGGGTAGGAGGAGATGGATTTGGGTCGGGTGTCCGGGTTGATGATGGATGCAGGTAGGTACTCGATGCAATGGAGCTTAAGGAGGCAGTCGTCGTACTTGTTGGTGATGGTGAAAATGGTGAGGGTAACGAGACGGGGCTTGAGGTTGTGGTTGAAGGTGAAGAGGATCTCCTCCAAGTTGGTGTAGGTATTGACGAGGCTAGTAAACTTGTAGAAATAGTTGAGGAGCTCGTCAGGGATGTTGTCGAGGGAGTATTGCATGATGTATGCGACAACGAGGGGGCACACATGCATGACCTTGTGGAGGAGCTCCTCATATTTGAAATGGTTGAAAAATGGCAGAGTGGCAAGATATGGAGGGACCTCGATTACAATAAAGCAGTCATAGGAGAGGTGGTCGGCATAGTCACATAAATATCTGCTTATCGAATGACTTGCATTAACTCACTTGATCTAGAAAATTCCATTCCAAGTTCAAGCGTTGAATGAGAGAATTCTGAATCATTCATCAGTTTGTACTTCAACAACTGCACGCCATCCATCTCGATGCCACTGGCATCAAGATTACATTATTCATAATATAGCAAGTCATAATCTATCACATATGTATCATCTGCAACATTCTTTTCCTTGGTATTTGGTGGATTTACATTCAACCATTGCACATTATCCATTACCTTCGTTATCACTTTCATTCGCATCTTCATCTTCACTATATATCCCTATAGGAGAAAAATCACTGTCATTAACACTGTCGCCATCAGTATCAATTGACATTTGCAATTCAACTTCAATAACATTGATGATATCATCTTCAGTGTCAAGTGCGCTACTACATATTTCATCAAGTGATTCTACAAGAATGACAATGGCCTCTATTGCTTTCTGAAGAATAAAAATATCCAACGCAACTTTATCTGAATTCACCAATATCAATCAGAACTCTAGTTGTTGATTTGTACCAAATTCGAGATTTAACCTTGTCAAGACCAATATCAGTAGGAAACCATGCATCTCAAAGAAAGAAATCAGATCCGCATCCACATTCTCCACGTAATTCCACAAGAATGACAATGGCCTCTATTTCTTTCTGAAGAGTAAAAATATCTGATGCAACTTTATCTCGATTCACCGTGATCAACTTAGAACTTTAGTTGTTGACTTATACCAAATTCGAGATTTAACCTCGTCAAGACCAACATCAATAGGAAACCTTGCATCTCAAAGAAAGAAATCAGATCTGCCTCCACGTTTTCCACGTAATTCACTTTAGCCTCGATTGTCAATAATTCTATCAAAATGTTGAATTTCTATCCAGTGGAGTTGTGTACCATTTTTGTAAAAAATATGAAATGTTTAGTCATACCACTAATATATCACAATATAGCAAATTATGATTGAGACAATCAATTTTTTCTTTAAAAAATACGGATACAAATGGAATATAGAAGGATAATGTCCTACCGTTTCTACTAGCTTACTATTTCTTCCCGATCAATAATTTCTACCATGAGACAATAACGATTCTAAAGGTGTCTTCATATTCATAAAGTAGTTCCCCTTTGAAACAAATAATAAATAACAATAAATAACAATCATGGAGATGATACCATTAACATTAAATATTGCAGCAAATGATTGATTACATATAAAATGATAATAAAATAAAATAAAATACCACCCCTCACGTCACCTTTTGGGAAGATAATGCAAAAAAATAAGAAGAAAGGGAAATAAGTTAGCTACAATCTAAGATAATTATTCCTATTATCTCTTAATTAATTCCTAATTATTACTGTTAAAAATTTATTGATTGCGCATTTAAAAATCAATGAGACTCTAGCAACTTCTCCACATCTTGTCTTTCATGTGAGAGCGAGTTTTAGAGAGAGAGAGAGAAGGAAAGAGGGAGAGAGGGGTCGGTGACAACATTCTTTCGCTGATGCAGTTTGCAAATTCAGCGACAACAACCTTCCCCGTTGGCATCGCAATTTTGATCTGACAAAATCGGAGGAGAAACAACATTGTCGACAATGGCTCGGATAGAGGGGATCAAGGTGTCCTTGTCAGCGACTTGCTCGTGCAGTCGAGGTAAGTGTCAATCTCTTAGGATCTGTACTATTTAATGGCATTTTATGTAGGAGTAATCTAACAGTTTGACTACTTGATCGTCAACATAATTCCACGATGTTGTGGTTCTCGAGTTAATCGTAAGTGTGGCTGTTTGCCTCTAGATTTCCCTTACGCATAAATCCTTATTTGAAATTGTTGGTTCCTATAATCGCTTGTTTATGGAAACGTATTCCGAATTGGTGATTAGTTATGATTTCATGATTTAACGAAGTTTTAGAGATCTCCTCATTTTTGTTGATGTCACAAACATAAAGTAATTATGAGTTTTTAACGGAAATAGCATGGTAAACTATGCTTCTTTTTCGTCAACTGTGGTTTGCAAAAAAAATTAAAACATTAAATTTTTGGATAACTACTTCTGTATGATAATATGTATGCAACTTGCATATGTATATCGTCTCGGGCCATATACCATCTATTCATTTGTTTCTATGTTTACCTATCGACTTTCAACTACATAATAAACACTTGATTCCTTTTATAGTGTTACCACAAGTGAGGGTATTGATTCATCACCAATTATGGACTCATGCTGATCCTAGTATGAACTAAAGGAGACAAAATTATAAAGATGTTTTGAGTTGAAAGGAGAACTTTCATGCTTACCCAACTGCAAGTTTAGCATTCCCTTGCATAGGTTCATACAGCTTCCTGGTACAGTTTCAACTTCGGTGGTAATTTCTAATATTAAATTCCATTAATATTCTATTTTTAACTAGATAGAGAATTGATTGAGGCTACCCTTGAAAATGTTGATATAGAACGATATCGATGTTACATAAAGATGCACAGATACCAACCATTATGTAATGCAACTCCTTATTAACATGTTATAGGAGCTATGAAAATTATCTGTGCACGCTATACTATGACGATATATTATATTTGATGATACTACTGCATATCATATCTTAGAGTGCAAGTACCTCCATTTGCAATATATTGTTTTGTATACGGTACTAAAAGTGATAATTGAAGATATGAACTCATCAAAGTTAATTTTTAAGATTTGGCACCGATTCAAGGGATTGTAACTCGTAAGGGCCTAAAGGGGTCAATAGCTTCCAGGGACGTGAGGCAAAAGATAAGTCATCTACAGTTGTAGCTACTGTATTATTATGTTATGTCTATGTATCACTTCTAATGGAAGTAAAGCCATCAAAACCACCAAAGCCGCCTAAGAATATAACAACCAAGATAACCCTAACCACTGGTAATGTTATGTGCATATGTGCAATTTATGTTGATGTTATGGGCATATGTACAATGTTATGTGCATGTGCAATTATGTTACTATTATGGGCATCTATGCGAATACGGCAAACTTTAAGGGCATATGCGCAAGCATACAAAAGATCACTCCTCTTATGCATAATTAAGTCCATTGATAATCTTTATGGTGATATCAAATATGGTAGGAGAGTAGAATGAAAATTATAATCTTTATTGTGGAAATAGTCATCCTTATATTATGGATGGAATTACTAGTTGTGACTTGATTTCTATGCTAGCCGACTTGACCACAACTCAACACATACTGAGCATTAAGCTCATAACATGTGATGTTATTTTTTTTGAGGGAAACGTGAAAATTAAATTATTACGGTTCAAGGAAATTCACTATCTTCGAGAAGTGAAATTGGTATGGGACTATCGTTGGATTAATTTGGAATGACGTCTTTATGCCCGCTGGAATAAGGAAATCGTGGAGATGATTTCATCTAGTTTATTTGTCTTTTGTTATAATTAAGGAACTCTTGGACTTTTATCCTTGTTATTAGTATGGAGAAGTTATTTTATTAAGTTAGTTCTTTACTGCTCTTTTATATTATTATTGATGCTATGAGTAACGATCTTGAGATATATGCTGAGCTCTCGCTTCCACATCATTCTCGGACGATCGGGTTCGTTACAATTGTCGCATTAATGGTTAACTGGATTCATCACAAACTTGGACATATGGAATTTGAATGCCTGCTAAAAGTATCTTAGAAATTAAAAAAATCATTAGGTTGCGACAATAATAGGATCTCACATCTATGTCTTCTTATAACTCGCATGTAGTAATAATCTATGTAGATACTGATCTAGCAAACATGAATTACAACTTTACCTTATATATACCGGGTCAAATGATCATCATAACTAAGCGAAGAATTTTTTATTTTGATATGCTCTGACCTAATTCAAGATGCAAAGTTGAAATAAACTCTTTGCATTTGATAGAATTGTACAAGAAGACTACACAAGCAGTGGTTGTAATAAACTATTTTTTGTGGCAAAGATACCAGTAGGTTACACCTAGATCCTCATCTTATTAGTATTTTACATGAATTCATGAAGCTTTGGGGCTATGTATAATATTCTCTACATAAGACCCTCCACCTCAAAATAGGTGTTTGTCATCCTATTCCCAACAGACGCATGAAACCTTGGGTACATACTACTATTATCCTATGAAACTTCTTTTATACACATGCAACATAGGCATAAGATACACAAGTGTTCACCAAATCAAGATTTAAGACACATTCACATCTTCAGAAATTCATAAGATATAAAAGTTGAGGTTACCCAAATCAACGGTGTTGAGGAGATGGCGTCGATGTACTCCAATCGACGATGGGTTGGGTTGTGAATATAAGCAACTTACTGAGGAGGTTCCAGGTGCACTTGCGATGTCTACATTTGGGGTGCGAAGAACCCTAGGTCGTTATTGTAGCATAACATCAATGGTTATGTGAGGTTGAAATCAGGGGAAAGGGTTAAAACAACCCTTATTACATGAGGGTATAATCGTCAACTGAGGAAAAAGTTACATGGTCATGTAATGTCATAGGGGCCTATAATGTTAACCTAAACCTGAGACCCCTAATTTTTACAATATAAAGAATAGTCTCTAAATTGAGAATCAATATAAAGTTGGGTCCTTTGTTTGTAATTTACCCAATGATTATTTTGTCAATTGCTTACTGCATTTTTAGTTGATTCACATTGTAATATCTTTAAAAAGCCAAAATACATTGTGATAGCTCTTGGATTACTCCGTGATTAGTGGTTTTCCATAATTTTTGGAGATTTTTTATAGTTATAAAAATTGGAAAATTGAAATTGATGTTTTGCTTGTTTCTTATTTTTATTTAATTTCCCTTATCTCTAAACATTCTAAAAAACTTAGGGTAGATTCCTTACATATAGGCATAAATCCACCAATTGTTGTTTCGATTTTACCTTAGAATCACATAAACATCTCAAAACTACCAAAAAAAACACTAAAAATTCACGTGATTGTTAAAAAACAAAGATAATGTTTTGAATATCTCATTGTACATATTATAGAAAAAATATAGCAAATATTTTTAGGTGCCATTTGGATACAAATCCTACCTTTGAAAACCCTTTCAATTTATCCTAAATTGATTCTGAAAACTTTATTTTTGTTGTCTTTTATTTTAATATACCCCTTATCTATATAAAAATCTAAAAAATAAAAAATAAAACATAAAAAGATAGTAGTTTATTTATATTTTATATATTTTTACCACTTATTTTATATTGTAAACCCTTTATTTTTCTCCTTATATATAAATACTTTTCTTCTCCTTCTATTTTATATTATTAAAAACTAATAAAGATTTTGCAAAATTAAAATTCAAAAAAATCAAATAGAATTGAAAATACAAAACAAAAAAGAATACAACAAGTTGAGCTACACATTTACACTTGCACTTGTACATACACATTAAACTTGTACTCGACTTAGGTACACATTTAGAGAGACACACTTAGAGTGAGCATGCATTCTAATGTCGACCCAGAGAATTATGTGATTAAAAATGAAATTTTGACTGAATAATATTTTTCCCATATAATTGGGATCTGATGAATACTGCACAAATTTACTTCTTAGAGATCGTCAAATCTCATTTATCATATGCTTATAGAAAATGGCTCATTTTATGTGAATTTCATAATTTTTGGATATTTCTAGGATTAATTATAATTTATTTTTTTGAAAATTGTTGTATGTTAATCCAAAAAATCATATTAGTGCTATTTTACAAGATTTAATGGTTGGGAAAAATACTCACACTTACCCTTTCAAATAGAGACAAAAACATATCCTAGATTTTCAAATTGTTTCCTTAAGTTTATTTTAAAAATATACTTATTTTTACTTAGTACAATCACATTTAATACCACTAAATTCATTTAAGCATAGTTTCCATCACTTATATAGTATAACCTCAATTTTTTTGTTTGCAACGCTATTAGTCATTTGTATTTTCCAAAAATAAAAAACCTCAAAATCCACTGTTGATCTTAAAAATTAATGAAAAAAGGGAATATGCCTCTACGAAGTATAAGCCCTTAAAAATGGCACAATAATAAAATCCAAAATAACCCCTATTTTGTCCCCGTGGATCTTAGCAATATTTTAGAAATATACTAAGAATTTTCTAGGTATTTACTATGTTTAACTTATTTTATTTCACTCTAGCTCTTTACTTGTCACATTTTATTTTTTATCTACATTTATAAAATCACCTAAAAATCTAAAGGCTTCAAAACCCTATCAAAAACACCTTTTCAAACTTTAAGTTAACAAATATTTCCATCTTTGTTTTCTCTATAGTTTAAGCATTAGAATATATTTAAAACTAAAAAAACATTAAATTTAAAAACTTTTATAAAAATCAAAAACTCTTTTCTAAAATCATTTAAAATATAAAATATAAAAATAATATAAATGTGTATATAAATAAAAGATAAAATACAAAAATACGAAAAATCAAGGTTTTAATATACCTATAAAAACACAAAAATACCAAAACCACTAAATACCTAAAATGGGGAATACCATTCACACGCTCCTATCTGCCTTCGTTTCTACACTAGCAATCACCAGATAACTCAATAAATTTGCTTCCTTTACTTCAACCTTAGAGTTTTCCCAAGCAAAACAAACATATCGCTTGCACTCATGTCACGAAGAATTGTGTTTTCACCTAGGAGATTTTCGACGACACTTGATTGTTATTCAATAGAATCAACATATGCAGAATTCCTTGTATCATTCACATCCTTGCTCTTCCTCTAGTACCAGAAGAGAACAAGTTCCCCCACCACCGTCCTCGTCCCACACCCCCTCTGATGCCTTTATTATATCTTGTTGCACTCTCTCCCCAACCTTTCCATGAAGTAGATGGCCCTGCTGGAGATAGTTGAATGGTGGCCATGCTTAGCCACGATGATAGTTGGAGTCGCTTGCTCCTTCAAGGACTATGATTATAATTGAGCATGAGCTCTTCAAGCTCAAAGTAGTTTGTAGAAAAGGAGGACGAGGAGCTCAATGATCATCGTTGACATGGGATAAGGTAAAGGAGGTCGTGTGACTTTTAGTGTGGGGAGGGGGCTCCTTACAAATGAGGCAGTGAGTGAGGTCAATGCAATGATTGCTATGAGGGAGGAGGAGGATGACAGAGGGGTTATCTTTATTACATGAGATGTATTGAAGTGGTAGAGCTCCAAGAAGGCAATTATTTTCTCTGGATTCAAGGGTATTGAATCGAAGGTGGGGTCAGACCTCATCGTCACCGTCGAATGGTGGTGTTAATAGGGTGGGGGTGAGGTTATAGTGGGATGTCCGGTGCTTGATGATTATGTTTGAGAAAGGGGATGTTATTTTTTGGGTGGATGTGGGTTAGTATCCATCAGTGGATCTATGTCTAGTTATATTAGGTAGCAGAGTGGTTAGGTAAGGGGAGTAAAGTGATAGTAGGTGTTTACATATATGACAGATTAACTATGGAGTGGTCTGGGCATAAATATGAGTTACAGAGGAACTATCCTATAAATATATATTAATATAGGGGTATGAGCATAAAAATCCATATACATTATTGATGAATCTCGTATTCATCATGCTAAAATTGGTCAACTAGTCTCGATTCTCCAAAGATTCATATGCAATTAATCATTAATAGATCATTATTAGTATTCATACATGTGTAAATAATATTTGTATTTCATCATGCATAATTGCATTAAAAATCCCAAGTGTTAATTAGCCTAAAAAGCCACTAACTTCTCTTATTTTTAGTTAATTCATCCTAACTCCGATTGACTCCAAACCTCTCCATTGTGTAGATATTACTAACCTTATTAAATAAAAAATACAAAAAAATTACTAACTCCAATAAGTGTCAATTAATCCCAAAGTCTAATTTCACATCTGACGGACTAAAACAAACATATCTCCCTCATACAGTGTCTGATTTTGGTCTACTCACTTTTAAAGTACTCCATTTTCAAATACCTTCAAAATAAGACCAATTTCGTAAAATTTGGAGCTCATATGTGAAAGTTGGGTTTTGGGCCTCTTTTACGTATTTTGACTTTTTGTTATTTTTGACCTGAGTTTTTATGTACATAATTAATTCTTTTAATTTTATTTCATCTTTATTTGTACTCTTTGATAAAAGTTTTATTAAGCGACATAAGAATCCAAATCTAGATTAAAACTGAAATCAAAGAAACTGACTGAGTCCTAGTGTCTGTTGTGAGTCTGTACAAAAATTGTGTTTCGTTACTTTCATTTTATTTTCTTGTTTTCTTATTTATTAAAAATCCAAAAAAATCAGATTAGTGTGTAAATAATTTTCTTGTATTTTATCGTATTTTTTCTAGAATTTTCATTCTCTCTAAAACCACCACAAAATTACAAAACCCCAAAAATCTGGTTTTCTTATACACATGGAGAACCACCAAAAAGACCACTTCACACAGATGACCTCTTTTGCTCATGGGCCCTTAATGAAAGTTTTAGATCTCGTCGAGACGAACAACTTTTGTTAAGAAAATTTTTTGATTCGAGGTCTCCTTCTATTTCTTTTCTATTTTTCTTTGTCTTTAAATTTTGAAATTTTTTTGGGGGCGCCACATGGCAGCTCCAGTCCATGCCACGTGGCACCGCACCTGTCATGCCCTTATCTCCTATCGCGTGTGCCACGCACGTGCCACCTTCCCCTCCCGCGTGCACGTGCGCAGCACGTGACCTCGCCCTTCTCCTTCCCCGCACATGTAACATCGGCCGTTGCTCCCCTCCACCTTCGCAACGGCCGCACGTCCTCCTCCAGTCGTTACGTTCCTCACCACCCATTTCCTCTCCTCGACCGTTACGCGCTGCCATCCTTCTATAAAGTCCCACCGTCACCCCACAGCAGCCGGCATCCGCCATCTCTGGAGCAAAGCACCCCGACGCCCTTGGTGACAGCAAGGTATAGGGCAACCTCCGGCGTGATCTAGCACTATCTTGCGTGCTGCCACAGCTTCCAAGCGAACTGCTCAGCTCGTCGTACTCTGCCGACTCGAGCCACGACTGGAGCCCGCCTTCCCAGGTAAATCCTTCCTCCTCCCCTCCTCCGGTCAACTCCACACACCCACCGCCGGCCTTGCAATGGTCGGGACCCTTTTTCCTTCGCCATCCCCATGCTTCGCCGCTCCCCCCTTTTTTTGGCTAACCTTGCAGGTCCTCCGCCTCCTCCTCCGGCCAGCAACCGATCGCCTCCGCCTCGCACGAGCCTCGCCCTCTGCCTCCGCGCGGAGGTGCCTCCCCTTTGCCCGCCACTACTTGGGCCCGCGGAGGCGCCGCCTCGATCACTGGTTTCGCAACCTCCAGCTATCGTCAGATCGGGCATGGCCCTTGATCCGAGCCTCCGTTTGTTGTTGGATCGGGCAGGTGGCCCTTGATCCAACGACCCATGAGGCGCCACGCGTCCCTGATGGGCCGAAAATCCTGAGCAACTAAGGATGAAGAAATAGAACTAAGGTCGTTAAGACCTCAGTCGCTCAAGAGATCAGTCGGTCGATCAAGAAAATGAGGTCCAGACCACCAAAATTAGAGAAAAATCAAATAAAAGCGACAGCGGTCCTGGCTATTAGATTAGCCTGGTATAGCGACCAGGGTCGGACTCAGGGAGCACGTGATTGCCTCGCGGCCTACGAAGTAGTCTCAAAAAGAAATAAAATAAAAGGAATGTATTTTTGGTGGATTTTTAATTTTTATAATTTTTTTGTATTTTTAATTAATTAAGAAAATAAAGAAAACAAGTAAACAAGCCTACTCAAACAATTATTTAATGCAATAAAATCATTCAAAAATTCAAATAAAAATGTTTTTATGTATTTTATGATTTTTACTATTTTTGGTTAATTTTTGGTATTTTTTTGATTTTTATTTAATTTTTCAAAAAATAAAACAAGGCAGGGAAATGAAGGTACTGTCCAGTCAGGAGTAAAAGGCCAATTTAAAATGCAAAAGGGCTTATTTAGCTCCTAGAGTAATTTTCCTATAAACTAGAAAATCTAAGGAAAATTAAGGCACCAGAAATATTATTTTTGGATTTTTATATTATTTATTAGAATTTTTATGAGTTTTTTAGTGTTTTGTAAATTTTATGAGTTTTATATAATGAAAAATGATCTAATTTGGTCAGAAAATCAAACAAAACAAAATACACATTATCTAATTTTTTTGTAATTTTTAGATGAGTTTTAATATTTTTTGTGATTTTTCAAGTTAGACAGTAAAGAAAAAGGCTGTTTTTGAATTTTTAAAAATATCAAATAGAAGAAAAAATGTCTCCAAAAACTCTAGAAAATTTTACAACATGGCAGGAGCCATGTGTCCAATTTTCATTGAATTTGGAGTGAGTTTGATATTTTATTCAAAATAAAAACCTATGTATAGTGCACAGGGACCTGTACGTAAATACCTAAAGTTCCAGGGCACTCGGTGCAAAAATCCCAAGAAGTCACGCGCGAGGCGCGTGTCTGGGGCACAAAGGGACCTAATTGCAATAAAAGTAAAGTTCTCGGACTAATTGGTAACATGTACCAAAAGTCTGAGGGCCTTACTATAAAATACCCACAAATACACGCACATGCACAAATAAACCACGCACATGGGTATAAATGCAAATATCTAAAAAGATTCATTCATTAAGTAACATCCGAGAACTACAAGGCCATCAATGCAAATATCCCAGACAAACCACGTGTCAATGCACGTGACACACTACAGGCAGGGGTATATATGCAAATAGCAAACAAGACAGGGTCCAAAGTGCAAAAGTACCGAAATAAAAACAACATACTATGGTATTTACAGGACTAAACACGAAATAAAGGAAACAGAGGGGCCTAAGAACAATTACCCCTTTATTATATCCGAGGGACGGATGGCTGTCACGTGGTGGATCGAACGGTGGAGGACTGGTGGCTCGCAGCAAAGGAAGCCCTCGGCGCGATCGAACGGCTAGGAAGCTGCCACGTCGCTGATCTGACGGTCGGGAATAGGTGGTGCTTCTTCGTCCGGATCGAACGGTCTAGATCGACTCTCCTCACGATCGTGCGGTGCCGGCGCTCCTGAAATGGATGGCTCGGATGGAATCTGGAGCTGGAGGACGATCCAACGGTGTCTGAAGGTCGAGGAAGAACTGATGGCCGGCGACCTTCGCCGGCCCGCTGCGCGCACTCCCGGCCTCCTCACAGGGCTCTGATGATCGGAGAAGAAGCTTTGTGGGCTCCCGCGTCGACTAGTGGTCTCTGATGGCCCGACGGAGCTCCGAGGAGCTCAGGCGGAGCCGGCGGAGCTCAAGCTGCTGCTCCAAATGGTCCAAGCTCTCAGATGGGCTCGGATGTCCCTGCAAAGTACACCAGCAGACTCGCGGGTCGAGGGCAAAGTGCCTCGACCCCGTTAGGAGGGGTGACGGTGGTCGGTGAGGTGGGGCGGTCGAGCTCTGGCGAGGGGTAGACGGTGGAGCTCGAATCCCCAGCTCCTGCGCGAGCTGGGTCGAATGGAGGGGCGTAGAACGTGCGCGGGAAGAAGGCGAGTGTGATGGTGCGGTCCGATGATCGAATGGAAGGTGGGGGTGGCCGGAATCGATGATGGTCGGCGACGGCGAGATTTGGGGCACACTAGAAATTAAAGAACAAGGGAAAGAACTAAAGCTACCTGGATGGAGGAATCGATTGTGGGCGAGCTGGGGGTGCTCTGGGTCGTTGCCTCGCGGGACGTCGTGGCCCGAGGCTCGAGCTCCTGCTTCAGGCGGAGCACGGCGGCGCTAGCTCGCCGGATCTGAGGTCCGGTCACCTACACCTCTCTTCAACACCGCCGACGGAGAGCTGTCACCTTAGGGAAGGCAGTGGAGGTCACGGGACTGTAAGGTGGGGAGTCAAAGATGAGAAAATGGGTGGCGGATCTCGGCTTATGTATTGCCAGGGGTCCGGCTAAACATGATCGGGTATGGCAGCTCGGAGCGCGGACCCCGAGGCGGGCATCCCAGCGAGGATGTCGGATCTGCCATGGACAATCAGGATCCGGGGTTTAGGTGAGGGATGATCGGGTTTGAACGCCAAAATAAGGAGAAATCGGATCGGGCATTTAAAACCCGTGGGGAGTGGTCCACAGGGGGGAGTTGACCGGGCGGTCAACATCTTCGTGGACCAATGGGAAGCAGCCATCTGGAAATGTTTTGGAAAATCAATTAAAAATAGTAAATGGCTGAATTATTAAAAACTTAAAACATGAAATATTTTTTTTAAATTTTTTCTATTTTATGGTTATTTTTAATTAATTTTGCAAAATAAAATAGGGTATTTACATAATAGGGCTATATATAGGTATATATACAATATGCCTTTTTAATTTTTGATTTTTAATTTGTTATTTTTGTGCATTTTTATTCCTATTTTATATTTTATTTATTTATAGCATAAAATTAGGAATAAAAGGGTATTTTTATTTTATTTTAATTATTTATGTACAAGGGTAAAATAAATAAGTATATACATCTATGTACAAGGTATATTTACAATATTATTTTTGGTTTTTAATTTTGTTCTTTTTATTTTGTTTTTATTTTTGTTGTTTTTATTTTATTTATTTACATCATAAAATATAGAATATTTACAAAATTTTTGGAATTTTAATTTATTTATTTATAGGGTGAAATAAATATAGGAGTGGTTGTATGTATATGGTGGATATGCACAAGTGGAGTGTTTTTGTGTTCTTTTTAATTTTTCTATTTTTGTTTTGATTTTTATAAATACATACAATATATACAAACCACTTTTATTCTCTTTTTTTAGAGGAAAATATATTTATTTATTTACAGGTCTATTTACACACATGAGCCCCTATCTCCCTCTACTTTGGCTTTTATGCGATCAGGCCCATACTGAGCCCTCCCTTGGGTTAGGTTGCTCAATATTTATTCTAAATATTTCCTCTTTTTCTTTTTCATCTTTATTCTTTTATTTTTGCACAAAAACATGCTAATTATTAGTTTTTACACCATGCATGCTTTTGGTAATTATTTATATTTACAAATATATACATGCATTTGCAAAGGTTTTTGTAGCTAAAATATAAGAATAAAGAGTGATGAATGAGTATTCATCACCCCCCTATACTTAACTTTGCTAGTCCCTTAGCAAACACTTATTGAAAAAGAAGTGGAAAAGAAGAAAGAAAAAGAAAAAGAGAAGAATGTACATGGATCAAGGTTGAATATTAAACTTTCCTTCATTAAATTGAATTATGGAGCTTAATCAGATCTTTGGATTATTAATGTGTCGGAACCTTATTTGGACTTAAGCTTAAAACTCAACAGCCTCTAAGTTCCACTACTCTATAATCAGGACTCCTCAATAATCCTGGTCAGAGCAAGTCATCAAACACAAACCCTGAAGACCATGAATCTTTCCTTGTCCTGTGAATGTGAGGTATAAGCTCTCCACCTCAGAAATGGCAACTTGACAACCCTCCCCAACAAGGTAACTCTATGACCTTAATCTGACCACTCTTTCCTCGAGGAGCGGGGTATTCCCTTCTAAGTTCAAGTTCAACCAGCTCAAGAAGAGGAGGAAGAAGAGAATGGACCATGGCTAGTGTAGCCATGTATCCTTGAGAGCTTGACCAGTGTAGCCAAGTCTCCCTGCTGCAAGCTACATAAGGTGGATCATGGATCTCAAGCTTTGCTTATTGCACTCTATATACATACTCCGGTGGGATTATCATTTTCTATCAGACCCACCACTTTTTTGGAGTTATTTTCTTTTTGCATTTTTTTTTCAAGTGCATCTATACAACATATACATGTGTAGCATATATACAAGGAGTTTTTCCTCTTGAGCCAGTAGACTATCCCTCTTTTGAAGCTTTATTGCAACCCACAACTCCTGTCGTTAGACCTCATGGCAACCAGACCAAGTTGAGATGCACTTCCTTCACTACAAGAAGAAGAGAGGTTCCGCCTAGAAGTACTACCCTCATATGCTACCCCAAGTCAAGGAAGACTGCCTCCTCACCACCTCATCCGTAGAGAGCTCGGTGCAAAGTGCTAGTGTCCAAGTAAATCCATTGTCCCTATGAGTCATGTGTTGTTGTTAAGTGCTCTACTTAGGCTCATCGAGATGACATGTGATCATAGCCTAGTGGACTCAAAGAATTAAGTCACCGTGGACCTGAAAAGCCTTAAACCTAATCCTATAAGGTTCCTCTTATAAATTAGGTGGATTAAGATCTTAATCAAGCTCCATTTCCCAATTTAATTCTAGGCTAGTTTAAATGTCAACTATCATCCAGAAAAACTATATACATATGTACAAAAGATGCTATTTACACAAATTTTTACAAACATGCAAAATTTTTGAAAAATGTTTTGAAATCATGAATGGATGAATGCATGAAGTGCAAGTTTTGCAAAAGTATTTACACATATTTACACAAGATTTTTGCGAACTTTTGGTTTTCAAAACATTTTGGAAAAATTTTGTACTCTATACATAATTTTGATACCAAAAATATTTACACAGGCTTTACACAAAAGATTTTTGAAATCATTTTTACAAAAATAATTTGTACACTAGTTATGTATGTGCAATAAAAGAATGTTTATTTACAGGAAAAAATTTTTAATTTTTGTGGTTTTTAGGGTTTTTAGCCATTTTATTTATTAACACACTCACACAAAGTACGAGTTATGGCTAAAGTATATATGAAATATATACACACCCCCTATACTTAGCTCGAACGATGTCCTCAGAGTCAAGAGCGATGAAGAAGACATAACTGGTGCTATGTATAGGGAAGTGAAAAGGAAGGCTATATACAAAGACGAATGAATGAATAGAAAGTCAAGAGACTCTCGGCTTTTCCCCCTATACTTAGGATCAAGTAATCCTAAGTATAGCAGGCTGTACACAAAGGGAAAACCGAATGGAGAATGTACAGGGTCTACCCCCCCTATACTTAGGGTAAAATCTCCCTAAGTATAGGCAACAAAAACAGGGGTAGACAGAAACAAAAGAAATACCCAAAGGTCCTACATCCCCCCTATACTTAGGGTAAAGTACACCCTAAGTATAGCATAATCAAAGGATGAATAAAGGGATGTGGGACTAAAAAATGTGATGATATCGACATATGGATCTATACAAGTCGGAAGATCAGTGAAAATCAGGCGTGAGATGCAATAGATGTGAGTCAAAAGATCGCATCTCACGCAAAATGAATAGGGGAAACATCAACGACCCGCGGCTCATGATCTAGAAATGGCTTGAGCCGCTGGCCGTTCACTCGAAAGGTACTCTAAGAAGACAACTCAGATATATCAATGCTACCGTTGTCGTGTACCTTTCTCACCAAGTAGGGTCCCTTCCACTTGCTCTGTAGCTTCCCTGGAAATAAACGAAGCCTCGCATCAAACAGCCATACTCTCTGTCCAGGCTCAAAATGCTTGTGGCTGATGTGAGAATCATGCCACTCCTTCACTCTCTCCTTGTAATGTAGGCTGTTTGAGAAGGCGGTATCTCTAAGCTCCTCCAGGGCTGCTAACTCTGCCCTCCTCTGGTCTCCTACACCATCTGGATCCATAAGTATCTCAGTGACTGCCCAAAGTGACCTGTGTCTCAGCTCAACAGGCAAATGGCACGGCTTGCCATATACGAGGCGAAAGGGAGTTGTGCCCAATGATGTCTTGAAAGACGTCCTATATGCCCATAAGACCGAGTCCAAAAGCTGTGACCAATCCTTTCGGTCAGGGCGGACGACTTTTTGCAAAATAGTCTTGATCTCCCTGTTCGACACCTCGGCTAGACCATTCGTCTGTGGATGGTAAGGTGTGGCAACACGATGGTCTATGCCGAACTCGCTAGCAAAGGCCTTCACCTGGTCGTTGATGAAATGAGACCCCCCATCTGAAATCAATACTCGAGGTACCCCGAACCGCGTAATGATGTGCTTCCTCAAAAATCTGCAAACTGTCCTTGCATCAGCGGCTCGGGCGGAGATAGCCTCAACCCAACGACTATCATAATCTACGGCCAACAGAATGTACTCAAATCCCTGACTCTTAGGGAATGGACCCATGAAATCGATGCCCCATGCGTCGAAAACCTCACATAAGTGAATGGGCTGCATCGGCATCATATCACGCTGTCCACAAGTGCCCATCCTCTGACAGTCAGTACACCTCTTCACGAACTCATCAGAGTCCTTGAAGAGGGTAGGCCACCACAGGCTGGATTGGAGCACTTTCTGTGCCGTTCTCCTCCCAGAATGATGTCCTCCTACCTCAAGCTTGTGGTAGTAAGTGAGGACGCTATGGTGTTCCTCCTGAGGAATGCACCTACGGCAGACGCTATCCCCTCCTTCGTGGTAAAGGATGGGATCCTCCCAGTGGTAGGACTTGGCCTTCGCAAGGAAGGTCTCAAGCCTATGCCTGGTCCAATCTTGTGGGACTTTCCCAGCAATGAGAAAGTTCACAATATAGGCATACCACGGGAGTGAGGCGATAGCAAGGATCGCCTCATCTGGGAAGGTATCACAAATCGGATCAATATGCTCGGACTCCTCAGGCTGCTCTAAACGGGAGAGATGATCCGCCACCACATTCTTCACTCCAGGCTTATCCTTGATCTCAATGTCGAACTCCTGGAGTAGAAGGATCCATCTAGTCAGTCTGGCCTTGGCATCCTTCTTTGCCATGAGGTATCGGATGGCGGTGTGATCAGTATACATGGTCACTCTAGATCCAATGATGTAAGATCTGAACTTATCTAGGGCGAACACTACGGCTAGCATCTCCTTCTCTGTGACTATATAATTCCGCTGGGCGGAATCCAATGTGCGGCTAGCATAGTGGATAGCAAAGGGGACTCCATCCCTCCTCTGTCCCAACACGGCCCCCACGGCAAAATCGAAGGCATCCGTCATGATCTCAAATGGGAGAGACCAATCAGGCGGCTGAAGAACAGGAGCCTCAATAACACACTGCTTGAGAGTCTCAAAGGACGAAAGACACTTGTCATCAACAAGGAACTCGGTGTCTTTCATCAGTAGGTCAGTCAACGGCCGGGCAATCCTGCTGAAATCATGAATGAATCGTCGGTAGAAACCGACGTGCCCCAAGAATGACCGTAACTGCCTCAGATTGGATGGCGGTGCGAGTTTTCTAATGACATCTACCTTGATCGGATCAACCTCCATGCCCCTTTTGGAGATGATATGACCAAGCACCGTCCCTTGAGTCACCATGAAGTGACTCTTCTCCTAAGATAGCACCAAGTGAACCTCTATACATTGCTGGAGTACTCGGTCTAGGCAGTCAAGACAGGAGTCGAATCCGTCACCGTAAACCGAGAAATCATCCATGAAGACCTCCAAACACTCCCCTGCCATATCCGAAAAGATCGACAGCATGCATCTCTGAAAAGTCGCAGGGGCATTGCATAGCCCAAATAGCATGCGTCGGAAGGCGTATGTGCCGAAGGGACAGGTAAAGGTGGTCTTCTCCTGGTCCTCAGGAGCGATGGCCACCTGATTGTAGCCCGAGTACCCATCCAGAAAACAATAATGGCTCTTCCCTGTAGTCTCTCAATGATCTGGTCAATAAAGGGCAGGGGGAAATGATCCTTCTTGGTGGCCTGGTTGAGTCTCCTGTAGTCAACGCAGACCCGCCAAGAAGTGGGTACTCATGTAGCAATCTCCTCTCCTGACTCACTGATCACAGTCGTGATGCCCGTCTTCTTGGGCACCACATGCAAGGGGCTGACCCAATTGGAGTCGGAGATGGGATAGATAAAATCGGCGCTCCACCATTTCGAGATTTCCTTCATGACAACCTCTCTCAAATTGGGGTTCAGCCGCCGCTGGAACTCACGCGACGGCTTTGCCCCATCCTCGAGATAGATATGGTGGGAGCACAGGGCCGGACTAATCTCCTGGAGATCTGCTACGCTCCATCCGATTGCCTTGCGGTTCTTTTCAAGAACCCCCATCAAATGGGATTCTTGCTCTCCAGTCAGATCAACGGAGATGATGACTGGGTACATCTCAGGCTCACCCGCACGGAATCGATACTTCAGCGAAGTAGGGAGCGGCTTCAGCTCTGGATAGCTGGGTGCTGGCAAATCTGGCTTCGAAAGAAGCCTCGTGTATGCTGCCAAATCTGCCCGGGAGAATGAGAACATACTCTCGCAAACTGGATCCGAAGAAGGCTGCTCAACTGAACTGTCTCTGATCTGCTCGGCATCTACCTCCTCCTCAACTGTAGGCTCAGTGGAACTCAGGTCTGGCATATAATCCTTGCAATCTGCCCACTCAGACTCTGAATCCGAGGGATCTGCATCAAACAAGGTGGCATCAGTACCACCATCATCACAAAAATCCGTGTCGCGGTCAAGAACCTGCTCTGCTGCCTCTGAAGTATCCTGGACCAGGAATGTGCTCTCCAGGATCTCCTCTGCTATCATATCTGCATCAGCGGTGTCTGAAAATGAGAGGATGGCATGTGCTGCTGGGTCAGCCCAAACTGCCTCGTCGTCTGTGATCACAAAGTCACAGTCCTGGTGGATGTCTAGCCCTGCCTCTGTCAGCTGCTCTGCATCTGAAGTGGTCTCTGAGCATGATCTGTCTCTGGCTCTGCTGTCCTTGACCGTCTCTATTTGTACACTTTCGTCCTTGACGCGAAAGTATATCTTCCCGCTATCATGGTCAGTCACCGCCTTGGCTGTGGCCAAGAACGGATGACCGAGAATGATGGGGGTATCGGTCACTGAATCAGGGATCTCCATGTCCAACACTACGATGTCCACGGGGAATTGCAGGCCCTGAATAGTGACGACAACGTCTCGCAACAACCCCTTCGGCCTCTTGACAGATCCATCAGCAAACTGAAGGACTGTCTTGCTCTGTCTAAGAGTGCCCAACTCGAAGCGGTCGAGAAGGGCTGCCAGAAGGAGGTTGATAGACGGTCCGCTATCTAATAGAGTACGGTCGAACCTCTGCTCTCTAATGTGACATCTGACATACGGGGCTCCTAAATCTGGCCTCTTGGCCGGCAGACGGTTCTGGATCGCGAAACACGTGGCTTTCGTCAGCACATGGATCTCTGAATGGTGGTTCCTCCTCTTCCTCCTGACCGTAGTCCTGTCTCTCAACGAACGCTGAAGAAGGGGAATGTGTTGCAAAGCCTCCTGAAGAGTCAGCTGGATATGGAAACGATCTATCATCTGCTGGCTGAACTCTTCCTGATCTCTCTTTTTTTATTTTCTTTTTTCTTCCCCTTCCCCATCTGAAGGGCTCTAGGTAAGGGGATTACTGGGTCCTTCTCAGATGAAGGACTAGGAAAAGGTCTAGACGGCTCGACGGCCGGATCCGCACATACATCAAGCACCACAGTGGGACCAGAAAAAACCAAACTTTTTCCTTTATTCACAACATGGTTCCGAGATACATCAGGGGAAGGAAAAACAACAGATCTCTCAACAAAAGTGTGGGTGGCCTCAGCACCACCATCAGCTGGATCAACTGGAACTGGAAGACTCGCGACCTCAGTACCGCGCTCTGGCTCGGCATCCTGGGTGGCCTCAGTACCACCTCCTCGAACTGGTGAAATGGCGGCCTCAGCACCGCCTGTGGAGTCAGCATCCTTGGTGGCATCAGTGTCACCGTCATCATCTCTAGCGGCCTCAGTACCGCTCTCCTCCTCCTCATCTGGCGCTCTAGGTGGATCCTCATGATGTCGCTCAGACGAGGCGCCACCTGCTAGTGTCCTACCGCTCCTAAGTGTGACAAAATCAGCATCAAAAAGGTCTGCAGACATATCATCAAATGGATCACTAGGAGTGGCATGCTCAGTGTAAGCTACCTGCTCAGACTTCCGCTTCAGGCTGTTGGGGTTCGGCTCGATCTGGGCAGGGATGGCGGCCTTCCCTCTCACTATGTCCAGCATCTCCTGGCGGAACTCGTCCATCTCCCGTCTGAAGGCAGCCTGCTGGTCCGTGAGGAGGCAGGCTATATTGTCCAAGGCAGGGCTCTCGTAAGGTGGGCCATGAGAGCCCGACGGGTAGCCTCTTTGGTGATGAGGCTACTGGAACTGGTGCTGTTGCTGCTGAGAGAGGTATGGGTGTGGTGGATGCTGCTGCTGGTGAGGCTGCTCACGCCTCCAAGACTGTCCCTGCTGATAGGGACGAGGACCATAAGATGACTGCTGCTGCTGTGGTGGTGAGTACACTGGGGGCTGTTGCTGTTGGTGATCTCTCTGCTGGTTGTACTGGCCTCCCTGACCAGATGGCTGCTGCTGGGGCTGGGTACCTTCGGTCCCCCACCGGAATCCGGGATGGTCTCGTCGGATACCGGGCTGAGGGCGGTCATACCAAATCCCGTTGACATCCATCAACGGCTCTGCATCGTACTGGGCTGGCGGGAGTACTGCCAGAGGCTGATCAGGCTGGTATACCACCATCTGCAAGTCTGGAGATGGCGGTGACTAGTAGGTGGGCTGCGGCTGTTGGTACGGCTCCGCCTGTACAAGGTGAACCTGTCTAGGCTGCTGGTGTGAGCTGGAGCGCTGGGACGAGCTGCTGCTGCTGCCGTGATCGCCTCGCGACTGAAGACGGGGCTGGGAAGCCGTCTGTGCCTCCTGGAGACACATGAGCTGGGTCTTCATGTCGCTCAGAGTTTGTGCCATCTGCTCCATATGAGTGATGCCCTTGCACTGCTTCTTCTCTATCAGCTCCATCCGATCCAACTTCTCACTAATGATGCCCATGTCCGCAGCTGACGACTCTGCCTGGGCTGCTGCTACTGCGGATGAACTGGATGGACCGGCGTCGACGCGTGCTATCCTCTGGTACTGCACGGGTCCTGGCTGCTGGGGTCTGCCCTGAGTATACAACCTGGTCTGAGACATCACCATGTAGTTCTCGGCCATCTCCTCGTAGATGGCCCAGACCTGGTCGTGATCCTTGGCGAAGTATGACCCGCCACAAGAAGCGTTCACCAAGCCCTGGAGCTCTGGTGTCAACACGCTGAAAAAGCTCTGCACGAGGTTGGGCTTGGAAATGTCGTGGTGCGGGCATCGATCAGGAAGCTCTCGGAACCTCTCCCATGCCTCATGGAACTGCTCGTTGGGGAGCATGGAGAAGTTGCTGATAAGGGCTCTCGCTGCATTGGTCCGCCCGAGTGGATAGTACTTGTGTAAGTACTCAATGCGGAGCTGCTCCCAAGTGTAGACGAACTTCCCCAAATGCTTCAGCCAGGTGGCTGCTCTATCTGCCAAGGAAAAGGGGAAGGCAATCATCTGAATCGTGTCCTGGTCCACTTGGCGGTTGTGGACAGGGCTGCAAATCATCAAGAACTCCTAGAGGTGGAGATGGGGCTCCTCGGTGGTGAGCCCGTGGAAGCGGGGGAGTAATTGCAAGGTGTTCAGGGGGAACTTGAAGTCCCCCACGATGGCTGGAAGTATGACCCAGTGGTGCATCAGCGTCGATCCGGGGTTGTGCAACTCCCGCATCAGTCTCGGTGGTCCTCCTACCGCGGCTGCAGCGGCTGCTGCCGCTGTGGTGGCTGCTGCGGCTGCTGCTGCGGCTGCTGCATCTGCATCATCCGGGATCCTCGGTCCCTCTCTCCTCTGCTTGCGCTCTGCTCTCATCTCCTCCATCTCTCTCCTCATATCTAGTATGAATGCTCCATGATCCCTCAACTGCTGCTGCACTGTCTCGAGGGAGGCGATCAGGGTGGAGTTGGTCGCTCCCTGGTCCAACACAAAGTGCTCAGGCTGTGGACCTCTGGAGCGATCCTCGGAACTGCCGGCCATGGTATCTGCAAAACCAAATGACCCAAACTCAGGTGCCGATAAATCTGATAATCTCTCCTCTGGCACTGGTCTCTCGGAACCGAAAGAAAGGGGGTCGAGGGGGAACAGGGCGGAATCATACTCGGGCTCGGAGAGCTGGTCTCGGCTCTCGCGAGCCAACTTAGATGAATGGGTAGACGCGCCCGAAAGCGGTGCAGCCAGAGGCTGCCTAAGAGATCATTTACCCATCATCGTGATGTAGCGAGTAAGGCGGATGGGATCTGGAGAAACTATGATAAGAAAACAAACCCCTCAGTTCACCAACGCAACGCGAGCTGAAGACCGTAAAGGCTCGGTCAAATTATCTTGTCAATTTTATTTTGGTGAACAAGCAATCTATCAGAGCGATTACGTGACCTGCTGGGATACCCGATACTACTCCAACCGACTGTCCCGCACGAAAGAGTCGGTAATCAGTCGAGAATAGCACCGGAGGGCTCTACCTAGTGTACGGGTCACTCTCTCGCACAATCAAACCAAACAATGAGGGGGTTGCTCTCCCCAAGACAAGTTTTTTTAGGTCAAGTGTCTTTTAGGGTCAATAGCTTAAGCAGTCCCAATTTTATTGTTTTTCTTTTTAATCTTTTTCAATAAAAATAAAAGGCCTAACGAATTTTTCGGTTCTCCTGATTATTAAGTCAAAAACAGGGGGAGAAGACGAAAAAGCCGATGCGCGATGAAATCAATGATGCATGCAAAGATAGAAATGCGTACCTGTCTCCAGCACTCTACATGCAAAGTGATCCGCGCGGAAATGTAAAGACTGAAAGAAACTACCTATATGGTGCAGCGGTGAAAACCGAGTCCTAAGCAGGAAATTTCTACTCGAAGAACCGTCTAACTGGTCACCGATCCTTCAAGCCAAAGGGTCCGGTCTCGATCTACCCCTCCTCTTCCCGACACATTGGGTTTAGGAGCATCGCTTGGCAGGGCAGGCTACGACTCGTAGGCTACGAAGGGAGTGAGTCAGTTATTTTTATTAATGATTTATTAGTAGGTCCAATTAACACTCTATAGGAACAGACAATCAATTAGGTGTGTGGATCCTACTAATTACGGCACAGTCAAGCAGAAAATCCTAAATCTAGGGGCTCGAGAAAAACTACGTAAAACCGTAAAAGGCAGCGAAGAAAAACAAAACCGCAAAAAGCCGCAAAAAAATCCTAAGGGTCCCCCGAGCACACCGGTGCTCGGCGAAACAGACCCGCTAAACAAGTCCAAGTCCAAGTCCAAGTCTGTCCCTGTATTATTACAAATAATCTAATGACAGAAATAAAATCTACTCTAAGCCTCTCCCACTCAGCCTCTCTCTCACGCTCTCCTGCGGCTCCGTGCAGAAGGGAGCCGCCTCCAAGTCCCGCGGTTGCGCTGGCTTCTCGAAAGCTGTCGCCTCAGTCCTCGGGCCCTCGCAAGAAAGAAGACAAAGGGTCAAACCAATAAAAATAATCAAATATAAACAAGAAATGAAAACAGGGGTCTATGTGTAGAAATGGCAAAGGAAATAAACAAGCAAAATCAATCAAAAATAAAAAGAAAATAAAATAAAATAAAATAAAATAATAAAATAAAAACAAAAAGCCACGAAAAGCCGCGGACTCAGAAAGAGTCGCGGAAAGCCGCGAAAAAGAAAATAAAGTAAAAATAAAAATGGAAAAAGAAAAACTACTAAGCCGTGCTCCCCGGCAACGACGCTATTCTGATGGGCCGAAAAATCCTGAGCAACTAAGGATGAAGAAATAGAACTAAGGTCGTTGCGACCTCAGTCGCTCAAGAGATCAGCCGGTCAATCAAGAAAATGAGGTTCAGACCACCAAAATCAGAGAAAAATCAAATAAAAACGATAGCGGTCCTGGCTATTAGATTAGCCTGGTATAGCGACCAGGGTCGGACTCAGGGAGCACGTGATGGCCTCGCGGCCTACGAAGTAGTCTCAAAAGAAATAAAATAAAAGGAATGTATTTTTTGGTGGATTTTTAATTTTTATAATTTTTTGGATTTTTAATTAATTAAGAAAATAAAGAAAACAAGGAAACAAGCCTACTCAAACAATTATTTAATGCAACAAAAATCACTAAAAAATTAAAATAAAAATGTTTTTATGTATTTTATGATTTTTACTTTTTTTGGTTAATTTTTGGTATTTTTTGATTTTTATTTAATTTTCTAAAAATAAAACAAGGCAGGGAAATGAAGGTACTGTCCAGTCAGGAGTAAAAGGTCAATTTTAAATGCAAAAGGGCCTATTTACTCCTGGAGGTTATTTTAATATAAACTAAAAAATCTAAGGAAAATTAAGGCACCAAACTTATTATTTTTGGATTTTATATTATTTATTAGAATTTTTATGAGGTTTTTAGTGTTTTGTAATTTTTATGAGTTTTATATAATAAAAATGACCAAATTTGGTCAGAAAATCAAACAAGACAAAATACACAATATCTAATTTTTTTGTAATTTTTAGATGAGTTTTAATATTTTTTATGATTTCTCAAGTTAGACAGTAAAGAAAAAGGCTGTTTTTGAATTTTTAAAAATATCAAATAGAAGCAAAAATGTCTCCAAAAATTCTAGAAAATTTTACAACATGGCAAGAGACATGTGTCCAATTTTAATTGAATTTGGAGTGAGTTTGATATTTTATTCAAAATAAAAACCTAGATATAGTGCACAGGGACCTGTACGTAAATACCTAAAGTTCCAGGGGTCCGGTATAAAAATCCCAAGAAGTCACGCGCGAGGCGTGTGTCTGGGGCACACAGGGACCTAATTGCAATAAAAGTAAAGTTCTCGGACTAATTGGTAACAGGTACAAAAGTCCGAGGGCCTTACTGTAAAATACCCACAAATACACGCACATGCACAAATAAACCATGCACAGGGGTATAAATGCAATTATCTAAAAAGATTCATTCATTAAGTAACATCCCAGAACTACAAGGCCATCAATGCAAATATCTCAGACAAACCACGTGTCGATGCACGTGACACACTACAGGCAGGGGTATATATGCAAATAACAAACAAGAAAGGGTCCAAAGTGCAAAAGTACCAAAATAAAAACAACGTACTATGGTATTTACATGACTAAACACGAAATAAAGGAAACAGAGGGGCCTAAGAACAATTACCCCTTTATTATATCCGAGGGACGGATGGCTGCCATGTGGTGGATCGAACGGTGGAGGATTGGTGGCTCGCAGCAAAGGAAGCCCTCGGCGCGATCGAATGGCTGGGAAGCTGCCACGTCGCTGATCTGACGGTCGGGAACAGGTGGTGCTTCTTCGTCCGGATCGAACGGTCTAGATCGACTCTCCTCACGATCGTGCGGTGCTGGCGCTCCTGAAATGGATGGCTCGGATGGAATCTGGAGCTGGAGGACGATCCAACGGTGTCTGAAGGTCGAGGAAGAACTGATGGCCGGCGACCTTCGCCGGCCCGCTGCGCGCACTCCCGGCCTCCTCACTGGGCTCTGATGATCGGAGAAGAATCTCTGTGGACTCCCACGTCGACTAGTGGTCTCCGATGGACCAACGGAGCTCCGAGGAGCTCAGGCGGAGCCGGCGGAGCTCAAGCTGCTGCTCCAAATGGTCCAAGCTCTCAGATGGGCTCGGATGTCCCTGCAAAGTACACCAGCAGACTCGCGGGTCGAGGGCAAAGTGCCTCGACCCCGTTAGAAGGGGTGACGGTGGTCGGTGAGGCGGGGCGGTCGAGCTCCGGCGAGGGGTAGACGGTGGAGCTCGAATCCCCAGCTCCTGTGCGAGCTGGGTCGAATGGAGGGGCGTAGAACGTGCGCGAGAAAAAGGCGAGTGTGATGGTGCGGTCCGATGATCGAATGGAAGGTGGGGGTGGCCGGAATCGATGATGGTCGGCGATGGCGAGATTTGGGGCACACTAGAAATTAATGAACAAGGGTAAGAACTAAAGCTACCTGGATAGAGGAATCGACTGTGGGCGAGCTAGGGGTGCTCTGGGTCATTGCCTCGCGGGACGTCGTGGCCCGAGGCTCGAGCTCCTGCTTCAGGCGGAGCACGGCGGCGCTAGCTCGCCGGATCTGAGGTCCGGTCACCTACACCTCTCTTCAACACCGCCGACGGAGAGCTGTCACCTCAGGGAAGGCAGTGGAGGTCACGGGACTGCAAGGTGGGGAGCCAAATATGAGCAAATGGGTGGCGGAGCTCGGCTTATGTACTGCCAGGGGTCCGGCTAAACATGATCGGGTAGGGCAGCTCGGAGCGCGGACCCCGAGGCAGGCATCCCGGCGAGGATGTCGGATCTGCCATGGAAAATCAGGATCCGCGGTTTAGGTGAGGGATGATCGGGTTTGAACGCCAAAATAAGGAGAAATCGGGTCGGGCGTTTAAAACACGTGGGAAGTGGTCCACAGGGGGGAGTTGACCAGGCGGTCAACATCCCTGTGGACCAATGGGAAGCAGCCATCTGGAAATGTTTTGGAAAATCAATTAAAAATAGTAAATGGCTGAATTATTAAAAACTTAAAACATTAAATATTTTTGTTTTAATTTTTTTCTATTTTTTTTTGGTGATTTTTAATTAATTTTTCAAAATAAAAATAGGGTATTTACATAATAGGGCTATATATAGGTATATATACAATATGCCTTTTTAATTTTTGATTTTTAATTTGTTATTTTTATGCATTTTATTCCTATTTTATATTTTATTTATTTATAGCATAAAATTAGGAATAAAAGGGTATTTTTATTTTATTTTTATTATTTATATACAAGGGTAAAATAAATAATTATATACATCTATGTACAAGGTATATTTACAATATTATTTTTGGTTTTAATTTTGTTATTTTTATTTTGTTTTTATTTTTGTTGTTTTTATTTTATTTATTTATAATCATAAAAGATAGAATATTTACAAAATTTTTGGAATTTTAATTTATTTATTTATAGGGTGAAATAAATATAGGAGTGGTTGTATGTACATGGTGGATATGCACAAGTGGAGTGTTTTTGTTTTCTTTTTAATTTTTTCTATTTTTGTTTTGATTTTTATAAATATATACAATATATACAAACCACTTTTATTCTCTTTTTTTAGAGGAAAATATATTTATTTATTTACAGGTCTATTTACACACATGAGCCCCTATCTCCCTCTACTTTGGCTTTTATGCGGTCAGGCCCATACTGAGCCCTCCCTTGGGTTAGGTTGCTCAATATTTATTCTAAATATTTCCTCTTTTTCTTTTTCATCTTTATTCTTTTATTTTTGCACAAAAACATGCTAATTATTAGTTTTTACACCATGCATGCTTTTGGTAATTATTTATATTTACAAATATATACATGCATTTGCAAAGGTTTTTGTAGCTAAAATATAAGAATAAGGAGTGATGAATGAGTATTCATCACCCCATTCTGATGGGCCGAAAAATCCCGAGCAACTAAGGATGAAGAAATAGAACTAAGGTCGTTGCGACCTCAGTCGCTCAAGAGATCAGTCGGTCGATCAAGAAAATGAGGTTCAGACCACCAAAATCAGAGAAAAATCAAATAAAAGCGATAGCGGTCCTGGCTATTAGATTAGCCTGGTATAGCGACCAGGGTCGGACTCAGGGAGCACGTGATGGCCTCGCGACCTACGAAGTAGTCTAGAAATAAAATAAAAGGACTGTATTTTTGGTGGATTTTTAATTTTTATAATTTTTTTTGGATTTTTAATTAATTAAGAAAATAAAATAACAAGGAAACAAGCCTACTCAAACAATTATTTAATGCAACAAAAATCACTTAAAAATTCAAATAAAAATGTTTTTATGTATTTTATGATTTTTATTATTTTTGGTTAATTTTTGGTATTTTTCTGATTTTTATTTAATTTTTCTAAAAATAAAACAAGGTAGGGAAATGAAGGTACTGTCCAGTCAGGAGTAAAAGGCCAATTTAAAATGCAAAGGGCCTATTTAGCTCCTAGAGTAATTTTCCAATAAACTAGAAAATCTAAGGAAAATTAAGGCACTAGAAATATTATTTTTGGATTTTTATATTATTTATTAGAATTTTTATGAGTTTTTTAGTGTTTTGTAACTTTTATGAGTTTTATATAATGAAAAATGATCAAATTTGGTCAGAAAATCAAACAAAACAAAATACACATTATCTAATTTTTTGTAATTTTTAGATGAGTTTTAATATTTTTTGTGATTTTTCAAGTTTGACAGTAAAGAAAAAGGTTGTTTTTGAATTTTTAAAATATCAAATAGAAGCAAAAATGTCTCCAAAAATTCTAGAAAATTTTACAACATGGTAGGAGCCATGTGTCCAATTTTCATTGAATTTGGAGTGAGTTTGATATTTTATTCAAAATAAAAACCTAGGTATAGTGCACAGGGACCTGTACGTAAATACCTAAAGTTCCAGGGGGTCCGGTGCAAAAATCCCAAGAAGTCACGTGCGAGGTGCGTGTCTGGGACACACAGGGATCTAATTGCAATAAAAGTAAAGTTCTCGAACTAATTGGTAACAGGTACCAAAAGTCCGAGGGCCTTACTGTAAAATACCCACAAAGACACGCACATGCACAAATAAACCACGCACAGGGGTATAAATGCAATTATCTAAAAAGATTCATTCATTAAGTAACATCCCAGAATTACAAGGCCATTAATGCAAATATCCCAGACAAACCACGTGTCGATGCACGTGACACACTACAGGCAGGGGTATATATGCAAATAGCAAACAAGACAGGGTCCACAGTGCAAAAGTACCGAAATAAAGACAACGTACTATGGTATTTACATGACTAAACATGAAATAAAGGAAACGGAGGGGCCTAAGAACAATTACCCCTTTATTATATCCGAGGGACGGATGGCTGCCACGTGGTGGATCGAACGGTGGAGGACTGGTGGCTCGCAGCAAAGGAAGCCCTCGGCGCAATCGAACGGCTGGGAAGCTGCCACGTCGCTGATCTGACGGTCGGGAACAGGTGGTGCTTCTTCGTCCGGATCGAACGGTCTAGATCGACTCTCCTCACGATCGTGCGGTGTTGGCGCTCCTGAAATTGATGGCTCGGATGGAATCTGGAGCTGGAGGACGATCCAACGGTGTCTGAAGGTCGAGGAAGAACTGATGGCTGGAGACCTTCGCCGGCCCGATGTGCGCACTCCCGGCCTCCTCGCGGGGCTCTGATGATCGGAGAAGAAGCTCTGTGGGATCCCGCGTCGACTAGTGGTCTCCGATGGCCCAACGGAGCTCCGAGGAGCTCAGGCGGAGCCGGCGGAGCTCAAGCTGTTGCTCCAAATGGTCCAAGCCCTCAGATGGGCTCGGATGTCCCTGCAAAGTACACCAGCAGACTCGCGGGTCGAGGGCAAAGTGCTTCGACCCCGTTAGGAGGGGTGACGGTGGTCGGTGAGGCGGGGCGGCCGAGCTCCGGCGAGGGGTAGACGGTGGAGCTCGAATCCCCAGCTCCTGTGCGAACTGGGTCGAATGGAGGGGCGTAGAACATGCGCGGGAAGAAGGCGAGTGTGATGGTGCGGTCCGTTGATCGAATGGAAGGTGGGGGTGGCCGGAATCGATGATGGTCGACGACGGCGAGATTTGGGGCACACTTGAAATTAAAGAACAAGGGAAAGAACTAAAGCTACCTGGATGGAGGAATCGACTGTGGGCGAGCTGGGGGTGCTCTGGGTCGTTGCCTCGCGGGACGTCGTGGCCCGAGGCTCGAGCTCCTGCTTCAGGCGGAGCACGGCGGCACTAGCTCGTCGGATCTGAGGTCCGATCACCTACACCTCTCTTCAACACCACCGACGGAGAGCTGTCACCTCAGGGAAGGCAGTGGAGGTCACGGGACTGCAAGGTGGGGAGCCAAAGATGAGCATATGGGTGGAGGAGCTCGGCTTATGTACTGCCAGGGGTCCGACTAAACATGATCGGGTAGGGCAGCTCGGAGCGCGGACCCCGAGGCGGGCATCCCGGCGAGGATGTCGGATCTGCCATGGACAATCAGGATCCGGGGTTTAGGTGAGGTATGATCGGGTTTGAACGCCAAAATAAGGAGAAATCGGGTCGGGTGTTTAAAAACCGTGGGAAGTGGTCCATAGGGGGGAGTTGACCGGGCGGTCAACATCCCCGTGGACCAATGGGAAGCAGCCATCTGGAAATGTTTTGGAAAATCAATTAAAAATAGTAAATGGCTGAATTATTAAAAACTTAAAACATGAAATATTTTTGTTTTAATTTTTTTCTATTTTTTGGTGATTTTTAATTAATTTTTCAAAATAAAAATAGATTATTTACATAATAGGGCTATATATAGGTATATATACAATATGCCTTTTTAATTTTTGATTTTTAATTTGTTATTTTTGTGCATTTTTATTCCTATTTTATATTTTATTTATTTATAGCATAAAATTAGGAATAAAAGGGTATTTTTATTTTATTTTTATTATTTATATACAAGGGTAAAATAAATAAGTATATACATCTATGTACAAGGTATATTTACAATATTATTTTTGGTTTTTAATTTTGTTCTTTTTATTTTGTTTTTATTTTTATTGTTTTTATTTTATTTATTTACATCATAAAAGATAAAATATTTACAAAATTTTTGGAATTTTAATTTATTTATTTATAGGGTGAAATAAATATAGGAGTGGTTGTACGTACATGGTGGATATGCACAAGTGGAGTGTTTTTGTTTTCTTTTTAATTTTTTCTATTTTTGTTTTGATTTTTATAAATATATACAATATATACAAACCATTTTTATTCTCTTTTTTTAGAGGAAAATATATTTATTTATTTACAGGTCTATTTACACACATGAACCCCTATCTCCCTCTACTTTGGCTTTTATGCGGTCAGGCCCATACTGAGCCCTCCCTAGGGTTAGGTTGCTCAATATTTATTCTAAATATTTCCTCTTTTTCTTTTTCATCTTTATTCTTTTATTTTTGCACAAAAACATGCTAATTATTAGTTTTTACACCATGCATGCTTTTGGTAATTATTTATATTTACAAATATATACATGCATTTGCAAAGGTTTTTGTAGCTAAAATATAAGAATAAAGAGTGATGAGTGAGTATTCATTAGTCCCTCCCGAGCCTCGACCCCAGCCTCGAGGCTCGGGTCACTCGAACCACCATCAAACCGCCACGTAGGCTCGAGCATCCGAGCCTAAGCCCCGGCGCCCGAACCTCCGCCTCGTCTCCCGAGCCTTAGCTTCTAGACCCCCGAGCGTCAGCGTCCGCCTCCGAGCCTCTGGCGCACGTGCTGCGGACGTGTGCTTGGTGAAAATTGTATCAAAGCCCCTGGCATTTTCACAAGTTGCAAATATACCCCTGCCATGGGTAAATTACAGAAAGGCCCCTTCGACTTTTATAAATTACAGATAAGCCCCTCCAGGGACCTTTTTGAGAGAAAAACTTTATTTTATTTACAGTTTAGTCCCTGTAATTTCATTTTAGCCTATCTTTCTCATACGAACTCCGTTTTTAGCGTACAATATGTCATTTTGAAGCTATTTTCATGCTCTACCATTTAGCATAGCTTGTGAACAGATCTGAGTTTGTTATTGATACTTATCATTTGAGGGTCTCTATTGACTTATGCAGGCTGAGTTTGATATATTTATGCCTTATTAAGATATTCACGATTAATTTTGCAAAGATTTGATTAAGAAAATGATGGAGTTGAACTAATATCTGAGGACTTATCTTTTGCAGGGACTAAAATCGAGGAGAATAATTGGCTTGATTTCCTTGAAAGTATTGAACATTCTTTGAGGATTAAATCTTAAGGGGCTATTATTGATTCATTTCATAAAATTTATTCGAATGATTAATTTTATAGCCTGCAACATGGATTTATTGATAAATATTTCTAGATTAGGGATCTTTTGTCAGTGATTTAATATAGAGGAAATTGATTACTGTTGTTTGGATTAAAATTCATAATTACAGATCTTGTGCGGATTTCATCTACTCTGTTTAAATTTTCTTCACTTTGCATTTGTTTCTCTAATTGCATTTCATTGCATTGTATTATTCCAACATAGAAATTAATCGAGAATTAATTAATTATTTAATTTAATTTAAAATCATGCAACTAAAAATCACCGTTCCCTGTGTTCGACCTTGGTAGACTTGCCAAGTAAAAATTATTCCACAACATTCAAAGTTTGTGGTATTTTGATCGACCAATTTCTGCCTCCTATACTACAATTATCAATTATTAAACATGTAGATTTCGTGTTCATCAATTATGTACAAAATCTAGTCTAAAACCCTTGATATTCTAGGATTTCTCTAAGTATATTGTTGCTCACTACCCAACTTTATTTATTATCCTTCTTTATTTAATCCAATATAATATATAAATTTGGTTTCTTTTTCTTTCTATATTCATGTATCCATCTTATTCCTTTTTCTTATTCTTTGAATAAGTGTTTGCTAATACCTACAACAAAAGTGACATGGAAGCGAGTAATTTGAATATTAAGGGCATATTTTCTAATGTTAAATATATAACAATGACTATTATTTTTTTGTAAATTTTGCTTTTATTCTTGTAAGTAGTAACAAATATCATATTCATTGCTAAGGTTCATTTGACAACGATCTATCCATTGGCTTATTAGTTAAATTTATGTGGGACTTATACACACATAACCCTCTATTTCATAAAATACACACCCCTCTATAGTTTCAAACTATACTCAGGATCCTAGATAGTTACCACATCCTACTCCCTAACCCATGTTGTTACTTTACTTTCTAACCTAACCACTCTTTGAGGTTAATAAAATCATATTATCCAAGGAATTTTTTTTCTCTCTTCTCTCCCATTTCACATCCACCTCCTACCCCAACAAGAGATCTACCCCCAGTTTCTCCAGGACCCCCTACTGCCACCCCCAACCTCCCTCCCCCTTTGAATGTATTCCTTTAGATCGCTTCCAACAAGACCGTTGGCGATATCTTTCTCGATGCCACACATTATCCTCGATCTCCTCCTCTACCTCTATAAGGAGGAGTATCAATTCATCCTCTTTCCCTAACTACAACAAATTGAGTCTATCATTGGTTAGGTCCATCCCACTTGCACCAATGTCAGGCTCTTCCTCAACTCCATCGATGGGGGCAACGTCAAGCCAAGCACATGGACGCATCAATTGGACTTTACTCCATACCTATGGAGCAACCCAACTTGAAGATTATTTCCCTCTATAGAATACATCAGGGGGGATTCAAATACCATTTGTGTGTTGTCCAAACACCATCCACAACTCGTAATAACCTTCATCTTTTGAAATCCGCGAGTAACCTTCATTGGACCCATTTGCACCACCATGGGTGTTCGACCCCCAACCCTAGGTGTACTCTACCACCTTACGTTGCCATCTTTAGGATACACTACATTTGCACATCATCATCACACCGGCGGTGATCTCCAAGTGTTGGGGCAAAGATGGTTGTTGAGGTGGTGGCACAGTTGGGGCTTCATCAGACGAGGGTCTAAAGAAGGGAGGAGAGATAGTGGAGGCGATGTCAGAGTTGGGGCATTATTGAGGAAGGGGCTTAGGAAGGGAGGTGAGATGGTGGAGATGGTAGATGAGTCATAGCATCATCGAGGGAGGGGTTGGGGAAGGGAGGGGAGTTGGCAGAGGTGGTGGTGGAATCACGGCATCGCTGGGGGAAGGGTTGGGGAAGGGAGGTGATGGTAGAGGCAGCATGATTCACAAGTAGATTGTATCTGTGGGGGTAAAGTCATCAAATTTTTACGTATTTATTCAAATTTAACAAGCTAGGAAGAATGTCAGTTAACATAGGGTTATGCCACATAATGGTTAACGACTATCCATAGTTCTACATGCAATTCAAATTATAGATTGCTTAATGTATAATTATGAAAGTATAGTGGATTATGGGTGTGAACAATTAACATATAATTGTTGTTATACTGTTTGATTCTTGGAAAATATCAATCAATACGATATCCATAAAAGTTATATTCACTGCGAATTTGAAGGAACAAGTAGTGAAAGATATCCATTTTCATCTTTTTAACTACGAAAGATGCAACAATAAATGTTAAATTATTTGTCACCGTAGGCCAATTTATTGTAATGTAAGGGACTAAGAAAGTTTAAATATATGAGGGTAATTAGTATCTGACTCATTAAGCTTACTAAAAATGGTTAAGCTAAAATTCCTTTAAAAGATTGATGAAATAGATTTCGTGTGATTATAGAAATATATATAAATATAAGACAAATAAACTAACAAAAAGTAACACAAAAAGAATAAAGAAAAAACACACAAGAAATAGAGAGTAAATAGAATATATGTGCCACATGTATAATAAAAGAACACATAGTAAAATATGTATAATCTATTTTATGATTCAAAATTCAGAAAGTTAAAATGCATTATTTTCCAAAAATAAAAATAAAGAAATTAAAAATAAATAAAAATCATCTTATAGTTTAAATAACGGTAAGTAACATAAAAAGGTTTTTATTTTTTATTATAACTCAAATTAAATTACCTCTTTTACCTTGCAGAAGAAATGAGTACCATAACTTCATTTTATATGAAAAAAACTAAGCCATATAATCGAGAAAATAATCCTAGCCCTAGTTAGTATTTTATACCAACTTCTTCACCTAAAAACTATTAATAAAAAATCCATTTTTACCATACTCACTACTAAAGTTCATGCAATAATAATAGATTTAATACAAAAATATTTAAAAAATTATAAAGCTTAAATACAAATGGTCTGTTTTTGGCACTATTGTACAACTGGATTTTATAAAGGAAAACCTAATTAATTTATATTTAAAATTTTTAATTCAAAATAAAATAGTTCCCTTTGTACCATGTAGAATAGAATTTAGAATAATTAATACAAATAAAGTAAAAATTCTAACTTAAATACAATTAAATAAAATACCTAGATTGCAATAAGGTTAACTTAGCATATCTATATCTATTTATCTATAGCTTTAATTGGTCCAAACTTAGTTTTAAACCTCATTCCTTACAATTAGATAAATATGAGAATATTAAAAACCATATGATTAATTGAGTTTTGGACTCTATTAAACAATACAAAATTTGTGGAACCATATGTATTTATGTATAACTTCAAATAACACGCCGTCAATTTAAAGTTCTCTAGTAACAATGAAGTGCTACAAAAATTTCATAAAAGCTAAAATTCAGAAAGTCGACTTTGGACTCCTTTTTACATTGAATAAATAATATATGATTGAACTTCAAACATTTGCATCCTTTTCATTTTAGCTCCATTTTAAGTAACTCAAAATTCTTAATTATAATAAAAAAGTAACTTTCTTGAATAAAATTTAAAATGAATATGCTAGATAAGTGAAATATAGTAAATAAAACCAAAAAATTAGATTCATGTTATAAACAAACACAAATAAATCTTCCATAATTTTCTTGTGTCTTACTCTGAAATGAATAACGAATTTCTCCTCTATTTGGCTTTTGTTAAACTCGGTGATAGTTACAACTTTCTTTTTTGGTTTTGGTCAATCCGACCTAGACACCTGATAGATTTCTAATTTCATTATTCCCTTTTTCTTTAAGAATTAACTTCTGTCCTCCTCCCCACAAAATGTGATAACCCATGGTTGGGTGCCTAATTTGATCATCTAAATTCTTAGTCATTCCCTCACAATTTTGCATGATTTCAAGCCCAATTAGATGTCTAATTAGCTGACTCTAATAGCCCTCTCCTAATTGCATATAGAGCATTCTAATCGCTTCAATTTCAATATATGGTCAAGATTTGTATTCCACAATTAATGTACATATGAGAAGTTTAAAGCACCTTGGGTGTGTTCAATCATGATATAACCCGCATTATTCCACATGAATCCTTAATCATGCAAATATCTAGATCCATCTTATCCATGTGCATCATGCACCATATCTGAAGCTTCTTATTACAGACATAGTGGATAGAAGCTCTACTAACGCTCAGGAACAACCCCAAAATGTTAGAAACACAACCTCCAACTCTCCAAATGTGGGAAAACTTATCAAGATACCCCATCCCTTCAATATACACTTTCTTCATCTAAACTCCTATTTACATAAATTTATTTCTAAATTTTCATAATCTCTTCTTGGAATTTGTTGTAATTTTTGCAGAATTTTTCATGCTTCTTTCCCTTTGTTATAAAATCAATAGTGTATAAAATGATGTCAAAGCTTCGAAAACTCATAGAAACTACATGTTCTGATAAACAGATCTTAAATAATTTTTATATGTGCATCTTACTTCATTCTACAACTTTTCTTCTTACACTTAATTTATTTGACTTTTTTACTGTAAGTTTAAAAGTTTGAAAAGTGTTATCATTCATTTTTAATTATCCTGCACATATTTATTTAGAAAAATAAAATTATACTATGCAGTGGATTGTTAAATCTATATCTATAATCTGCTTGGAATTATTTCATATTGTTTTCTATCTTTAATAATTAGGTTAGCATGATTTAGTATTTTTGTTTAATAATTCATATTCACTTGTAGAAAACCAAAAAACATTATTGAAATTCGTATGCATAGCTTTTCAGTTATTCTAAATCCAATTAAAATATTATAGAAACATATTACATTGGTAGTTTGATTTACATTTTTAGAAGTTATTTCTTTTATATAAATAAATAAACATTTATAGAGTATTATTTCAAATTTAAAAGTTGCATAAATAATGCATTTTCATATTCTACTTTTTAATTGGATTTACGTAATTTTTGAATTGCAAGAAAAATATAAAAATTCTGCATGCATTAGGCTTTGTAAATGAGTAAAAAACCAAAACACAAAACTTGCAAACTATAAAACAAAATCAAATAATGATTAATAAATAGAAATAAACAAGTATCATATGCACATATCAGGACTTCTTGTGTCTGATCATGAAATATGTTACATATACAGAGTAATAAATATAAATTAAGTTTAATAATCATTTTAGTTAAAATGTTAGTTATATTTAAACCAATTGTTAATTTAAGACCCGTGTAGGTGTCATATATCGTATGTGGAATCCATATGGAGGATTTGAACTTTGTTGTGGTCATTAACTAGTCCATGTAGAGTACTTTTAGGATAGTGTAATTTGTGGTGTGTGTTATATTTTGAAAAATAAGAAGAAAAAAAGGTGGAATATCGTCATAGTATGTCATGCCCCCACAGGTGCGATCTTTTTTTAGCAAGCGTAGAGATAGTATATTCATCTTAGGGAGATAATAAAGCAGGGAACAACCCAAACATTCCACAAGTGCGATATGAGTTTGATTTGTGTTTTCTCATTATCCGATCTTATTTTTTATTTCTTCAACTCTCTGTCCTATCACTCTCCATAGATGATCTTCCTCTTTCTATGAGAGAATTATAAATCATTCATCAGTTTGTACTTCAACAACTGCACGCCATCCATCTTGATGCCACTGGCATCAAGATTACATTATTCATCATATAGCAAATCATAATCTATCACATATGTATCATCTGCAACATTCTTTCCCTTGGTATTTGGTGGATTTGCATTCAACCATTGCACATTATCCATTACCTTCATTATCACTTTCATTCGCATCTTCATCTTCACTATGATTCCTTATAGGAGAAAAATCACTGTCATTAACACTGTCGCCATCAATATCAATTGGCATTTGCAATTCAACTTCAACAGCGATGATATCATCTTCAGTGTCAAGTGCACTACTACATATTTCATCAAGTGATTCTACAAGAATGACAATGGCCTCTATTGCTTTCTGAAGAATAAAAATATCCAACGCAACTTTATCTGAATTCACCAATATCAATCAGAACTGTAGTTGTTGATTTGTACCAAATTCGAGATTTAACCTTGTCAAGACCAATATCAGTAGGAAACCATGCATCTCAAAGAAAGAAATCAGATCCACATCCACTCCACGTAATTCCACAAGAATGACAATGGCCTCTATTTCTTTCTAAAGAGTAAAAATATCCCATGCAACTTTATCTCGATTCACCGTGATCAACTTAGACCTTTAGTTGTTGACTTATACCAAATTCGAGATTTAACCTTGTCAAGACCAATATCAATAGGAAACCTTGCATCTCAAAGAAAGAAATCAGATCTGCCTCCATGTTTTCCACGTAATTCACTTTAGCCTCGATTGTCAATAATTCTATCAAAATGTCGAATTTCTATCAAGTGGAGTTGTGTACCATTTCTGCAAAAAATATGAAATGTTTAGTCATACCACTAATATATCACAATATAGCAAATTATGATTGAGACAATCAATTTTTTCTTTAAAAAATACGGATACAAATGGAATATAGAAGGATAATGTCCTACCGTTTCAACTAGCTTACAATTTCTTCCCGATCAATATTTCTTCCCGATCATATGCATAAAGTAGTTCCCTTTTGAAACTAATAATAAATAACAATAAATAACAATCACGGAGAAGATACCATTAACATTAAAGTATTGCAGCAAATGATTGATTACATATAAAATGATAATAAAATAAAATAAAACTAAATTTCACCCCTCACGTCACCTTTTGGGAAGATAATGCAAAAAAATAAGAAGAAAGGGAAATAAGTTAGCTAACAATCTAAGATAATTATTCCTATTATCTCTTAATTAATTCCGATTTATTATTGTTAAAAATTTATTGATTGTGCCTTTAAAAATCCATGAGACTCTAGCAACTTCTCCACATCTTGTCTTCCATGTGAGAGCGAGTTTTAGAGAGAGAGAAAGAGAAGGAAAGAGGGAGAGAGAGGAGTCGGTGCCAACATTCTTTCGCTGACGAAGTTTGCAAATTCAGCGGCAACAACCTTCCCCGTTGGCATCGAAATTTTGATCTGACAAAATCGGAGGAGAAACAACATTGTCGACAATGGCTCTAATAGAGGGGATCAAGGTGTCCTTGTCAGCGACTTGCTCGTGCAGTCGAGGTATGTGTCAATCTCTTAGGATCTGTACTATTTAATGGCATTTTATGTAGGAGTAATCTAAAACTTTGACTACTTGATCGTCAATATAATTCCACGATGTTGTGGTTCTCGAGTTAATCATAAGTGTGGTTGTTTGCCTCTAGATTTCCCTTATGCATAAATCCTTATTCGAAATTGTTGGTTCCTATAATCACTTGTTTATGAAAACGTATTCCAAATTGGTGTAGCTATGATTTCATGATTTAATGAAGTTTTATAGATATTCTCATTTTTTTATGTCACAAACATAAAGTAATTATGAGTTTTTAACGGAAATAGCCTGGTAAACTGTGCTTCTTTTTCGTCAACTGTGGTTTGCAAAAAAAATTAAATACATTAAATTTTTGGATAACTACTTCCATGTGATAATATGCATGCAACTTGCATATGTATATCGTCCCGGTCCATATACCATCTATTCATTTATTTTCTATATTTACCTATCGACTTTCGACAACATAATAAACACTTGATTTCTTTTATAGAGTTACCACAAGTGAGGGTATTGATTCATCACCAATTATGGACTCATGTTGATCCTAGTATGAACCGAAGGAGACAAAATTATAAAGATGTTTTGAGTTGAAAGGAGAACTTTCATGTTTACCCAACCGCAAGTTTAGCATTCCCTTGCATAGGTTCATACAGCTTCCTGGTAGGGTTTCAACTTCGGTGGTAATTTCTAATATTAAATTTCATTAATATTCCATTTTTAACTAGATAGAGAATTGATTGAGGCTACCCTTAAAAATGCTGATATAGAACGATATCGATGTTACATAAAGATGCACATATACCAAACATTATGTAATGCAACTCCTTATGAACATGTTATAGGAGCTATGAAAATTATCTATGAACGCTATCCTATGACGTTATATTATATTTGATGATACTACTGCATATCATATCTTAGAGTGCAAGTACCTCCTTTTGCAATATACTGTTTTGTATATGGTACTAAAAGTGATAATTGAAGATATGAACTCATCAAAGTTAATTTTTAAGATTTGGCACCGACTCAAGGGATCGTAACTCGTAACGGCCTAAAGGGGTCAATAGCTTCCAGGGACGTGAGGTAAAAGATAAGTCATCTACAGTTGTAGCTACACTGTATTATTATGTTATGTCTATGTATCACTTCTGACGGCAGTAAAGCCATCAAAACCACCAAAGCCGCCTAAGAATATAACAACCAAGATAACTCTAACCACTGGTAATGTTATGTGCATATGTGCAATTTATGTTAATGTTATGGGCATATGTGCAATGTTATGTGCATGTGCAATTATGTTACTATTATGGGCATCTATGCAAATACGGCAAACTTTAAGGACATATGCGAAAGCATACAAAAGATCACTCCTCTTATGCATAATTAAGTCCATTGATAATCTTTATGGTGATATCAAATATGGTAGGGGAGTAGAATGAAAATTATAATCTTTATTGTGGGAATAGTTATCCTTATATTATGGATGGAATTGTTAGTTGTGACTTGATTTCTACGCTTGCCGACTTGACCACAACTCGACACATACTAAGCATTAAGCTCATAACATGTGTTGATATTTTTTTTTGAGGGGAATGTGAAGATTAAATTATTACAGTTCAACAGAATTGACTATCTTTGAGAAGTGGAATTGGTATGGGACTATCGTTGGATTAATTTGGAATGACGTCTTTATGCCCGCTGGAATAAGGAAATCGTGGAGATGATTTCATCTAGTTTATTTGTCTTTTGTTATAATTAAGGAACTCTTGGACTTTTATCCTTATTATTAGTATGGAGAAGTTGTTTTATTAAGTCGGTTCTTTACTGCTCTTTTATATTATAATTGATGCTATGAGTAACGATCTCGAGATATATGCTGAGCTCTCACTTCCACATCATTCTCGGACGATCAGGTTCGTTACAATTGCCGCATATATGGTTAACTGGATTCATCACAAATTTGGACATATGGAATTTGAATGCCTGCTAAAAGTATCTTAAAAATTAAAAAAATCATTAGGTTGCGAAAATAATAGGATCTCACATCTATGTATTCTTATAACCCGCATTTAGTAATAATCTATGCAGATACTGATCTAATAACAGGAATTACAACTTTACCTTATATATACTGGGTCAAATGATCATCATAACTACGCGAAGAATTTTTTATTTTGATATGATCTCACCTAATTCAAGATGCAAAGTTGAAATAAACTCTTTGCATTTGATAGAATTATACATGAAGACTACACAAGCAGTGGTTGTAATAAGCTATTTTTTGTGGCTAAGATACCGGTAGGTTACACCTAGATCCTTATCTTATTAGTATTTTACATGAATTCATGAAGCTTTGGGGCTATGTATCATATTCTCTACATAGGACTCTCCGCCTCAAAATAGGTGTTTGTCATCCTATTCCCAACAGATGCATAAAACCTTGGGTACATACTACTATTATCCTATGAAACTTCTTTTATACACATGCAACATAGGCATAAGATACACAAGTGTTCACCAAATCAAGATTTAAGACACATTCACATCTTCAGAAATTCATAAGATATAAAAGTTGAGGTTACCCAAATCAACGGTGTTGAGGAGATGGCATCGATGTTCTCCAATCGACGATGGGTTGGGTTGTCAATATAGGCAACTTACTGAGGAGGTTCGAGGTGCACTTGCGGTGTCTGCATTTGGGGTGCGAAGAACCCTAGGTCGTTATTGTAGCAGAACATCAATGGTTATGTGAGGTTGAAATCAGGGGAAACGGTTAAAACAACCCTTATTACATGAGGGTATAATCATCAACTGAGGAAAAAGTTACATGGTCATGTAATGTCATAGGGACCTATAACGTTAACCTAAACCTGAGTCCCCTAATTTTTACAATGTAAAGAATAGTCTCTAAATTGGGAATCAATATAAAGTTGGGTCCCTTGTTTGCAATTTACCCAATGATTTAATTTATCAATTGCTTACTGCATTTTTAGTTAATTCACATTGTAATATCTTAAAAAAAGCCAAAATACATTGTGATAGCTCTTGGATTACTCTGTGATTAGTGGTTTTTCCATAATTTTTGCAGCTTTTTGATAGTTATAAAAATTGGAAAATTGAAATTGATGCTTTGCTTGTTTCTGATTTTTATTTAATTTCCCTTATCTCTAAACGTTCTAAAAAAACTTAGGGTAGATTCCTTACATATAGGCATAAATCCACCAATTGTAGTTTCGATTTTACCTTAAAATCACATAAACATCTCAAAACTACCAAAAAAACACTAAAAATTCACGTGAATGTTAAAAAACAAAAATAATATTTTGAAAATCTCATTGTACATATTATACAAAAAATATAGCAAATATTTTTAGGTGCCATTTGGATACAAATCCTACCTTTGAAAACCCTTTCAATTTATCCTAAATTGATTCTAAAAACTTTATTTTTGTTGTCTTTTATTTTAATATATCCCTTATCTATAGAAAAAAATCAAAAAAATAAAAATATAAAACATAAAAAGATAGTAGTTTATTTATATTTTATATATTTTTACCACTTATTTTATGTTGTAAACCCTTTATTTTTCTCCTTATATATAAATACTTTTCTTTTCCTTTTATTTTATATTATTAAAAACTATTTAAGATTTTGTAAAATTAAAATTAAAAAAATCAAATAGAATTGAAAACACAAAACAAAAAAGAATACAACAAGTTGAGCTACACATTTACACTTGCACTTGTACATACACACTAAACTTGTACACTTGACTTAGGTACACATTTAGAGACATACACTTGAGTGAGCATGCATTCTAGTGTCAACCCAGAGAATTATGTGATTAAAAATGAAATTGACTGAATAATATTTTTCCCATATAATTGGGATCTGATGAATACTACATCCAATTTACTTCTTAGAGATCGTCAAATCTCATTTATCATATGCTTACAGAAAATGGCTCATTTTATGTGAATTTTCATAATTTTTGAATATTTCTAGGATTAATTATAATTTATTTTTTGAAAAAATTGTTGTATGTTAATCCAAAAAATCATATTAGTGCTATTTTACAAGATTTAAGGGTTGGAAAAAATACTTCCACATACCCTTTCAAATAGAGACAAAAACATATCCTAGATTTTCAAAATGTTTCCTTAAGTTTATTTTAAAAATATACTTGTTTTTACTTAGAATGATCACATTTAATACCACTAAATTCATTTGAGCATAGTTTCCATCACTTATATAGTATAACCTCAAATTTTTTGTTTTCAATGCTATTAGTCATTTGTATTTTCCAAAAATAAAAAACCTCAAAATCCACTGTTGATCTTAAAAATTAATAAAAAGGGAATATGCCTCTACGAAGTATAAGCCTTTAAAAAAATTGCACAATAAAAAAATCCAAAATAACCCCTATTTTGTCCCCATGGATCTTAGCAATATTTTAGAAATATACTAAGAATTTTCTAGGTGTTTACTATGTTTAACTTATTTTATTTCACTCTAGCTCTTTACTTGTCACATTTTACTTTTTATCTACATTTATAAAATCACCTAAAAATCTAAAGGCTTCAAACCCTATCAAAAACACCTTTTCAAAATTTAAGTTAACAAATATTTACATGTTATTTTTCTTTATATTTTAAGCATTAGAATATATTTAAAACTCGAAAAACATTAAATTAAAAAACTTTTATAAAAATCAAAAACTCTTTCCTAAAATCAATTAAAATATAAAATATAAAAATAATATAAATGTGTATATAAATAAAAAATTAAAATACAAAAATACTAAAAATCAAGGTTTTAATATACTTATAAAAACATAAAAATGCAAATACCACTAAATACATAAAATGGGGAATACCGTTCACACGCTCCTATCTGCCTTCGTTTCTATACTAGCAATCACCCGATAACTCTATAAATTTGCTTCCTTTAGTTTAACCATGGAGTGTGCCCAAGCAAAACAAACATACCGCTTACACTCATGTCGCGAAGAATTATGTTTTGACCGAGGAGCTTTTTGACGACACTTGATTGTTATTCAACAGAATCAACATACACAGAATTCCTTGTATCATCCACATCATTCACATCCTTGCTCTTCCTCTAGTGCCACAAGAGAACAAGTTCCCCACCACCTTCCTTGTCCCCCACCCCCTCTGATGCCTTTATTATATCTTGTTGCACGCTCTCCCCAGCCTTGCCATGAAGTAGATGATCCCGCTGGAGATAGTCGAATGGTGGCCATGCTTAGCCACAATGATAGTTGGAGTCACTTGCTCCTTCAAGGACTATGATTATAATTGAACATGATCTTGTCAAGCTCAAGGTAGTTTGAGGAAAACGAGGACGAGGAGCTCAATGACCATCATTGACATGGGATAAGGTAAAGGAGGTCGTGTGACTTTTAGTGGGGGGAGGGGCTCTTTACAAATGAGGCAGTGAGTGAGGTCCATGCAATGATTGCTATGAGGGAGGAGGAGGATGACAGAGGGGTTATCTTTATTACATGAGTTGTAACAAAGTGGTAGAGCTCCAAGAAGGCAATTATTTTCTCTGGATTCAAGGGTATTGATTTAAAGGTGGGGTCAGACCTCGTCGTCATCGTCGAATAGAGGTGTTGATAGGGTGGGGGTGAGGTTATAGTGGGATGTCAGGTGCTTGATGCTTATGTTTGAAAAAGGGGATGTTCTTTTTTGGGTGGATGTGGGTTATTATCCATCATTGGATCTATGTCTAGTTATATTAGGTAGCAGAATGCTTAGGTAAGGGGAGTAAAGTGATAGTAGGTGTTTACATATATGACAGATTAACTATGGAGTGGTTTGGGCATAAATATGAGTTACAGAGGAGCTATCCTATAAATATATATTAATATAGGGGTATGAGCATAAAAATCCATATACATTATGTACAAAGTCAAGTCTAAAACCCTTGATATTCTAGGATTTCTCTAAGTATATTGTTGCTCACTACCCAACTTTATTTATTATCCTTCTTTATTTAATCCAATATAATATATTAATTTGGTTTATTTTTCTTTCTATATTCATGTATCCATCTTATTCCTTTTTCTTATTCTTTGAATAAGTGTTTGCTAATACCTACAACAAAAGTGACATATGGAAGCGAGTAATTTGAATATTAAGGGCATATTTTCCAATGTTAAATATATAACAATGAGTATTATTTGTTGTAAATTTTGCTTTTATTCTTGTAAGTAGTAACAAATATCATATTCATTGCTAAGGTTCATTTAACAACGATCTATCCATTGACTTATTAGTTAAATTTATGTGGGACTTATACACACAACCCTCTATTTCATAATACACACACCCCTCTATAGTTTCAAACTATACTCATGACCCTTACCACATCCTACTCCCTAACCCATGTTGTTACTTTACTTTCTAACCTAACCACTCTTTGGGGTTAATAAAATCATATTATCCAAGGATTTTTATTGTTATCTCTTCTCTCCCATTTCACATCCACCTCCAACCCCAACAAGAGATCTACCCCCAGTTTCTCCCTGATCCCCCTACGGCCACCCCCAACCCCCCACCCCCCCTTTGAATGTCTTCCTTTAGCTCGCTTCCAACAAGACCATTGGTGATGTCTTTCTCGATGCCACGCATTATCCTCGATCTCCTCCTCTACCTCCATAAGGAGGAGTATCGATTCATCCTCTTTCCCTAACTACAACAAATTGAGTCTATCATTGGTTAGGCCCATCTCACTTGCACGAATGCCAAGATCTTCCTCAACTCCATCGATGAGGGCAACGTCAACCCGAGCACATGGACGTGTCAATTGGACTTCGCTCCATACCTATGGAGGAACCCAACTTGAAGATGATTTCCCTCTATAGAATACATTAGAGGGGATTCAAACATCATTTGTGTGTTGTCCAAACACCATCCACAACCCGTAACAACCTTCATCTTTTGAAATCCGCGAGTAACCTTCATTGGACCCCATTTGCACCACCATGGGTGTTTGACCCCCAACCCTAGGTGTACCCTACCACCTTATGTTGCCATCTTTAGGATACACTACATTTGCACATCATCATCACATCGGCGGTGATCTCCAAATGTTGGGGCAAAGATGGTTGTTGAGGTGGTGGCACAGTTGGGGCTTCATCAGACGAGGGTCTAAAGAAGGGAGGAGAGATAGTGGAGGTGATGTCAGAGTTGGGGCATTATTGAGGGAGGGGCTTAGGAAGGGAGGTGAGATGGTGGAGATGGTAGATGAGTCATAGCATCATTGAGGGAGGGGTTGGGGAAGGGAGGGGAGTTGGCAGAGGTGGTGGCGGAATCACGATATCGGTGGGGGAAGGGTTGGAGAAAGGAGGTGATGGTAGAGGCGGCATGATTCACAAATACATTGTATCTGTGGGAGTAAATTCATCAAATTTTTACATATTTCTTCAAATTTAACAAGCTAGGAAGAATGTCAGTTAACATAGGGTTATGCCACATAATGGTTAACAACTATCCATAGTTCTACATGCAATTCAAATTATAGATGGGTTAATGTGAAATTTTGAAAGTATAGTGGATTACGGGTGTGAACAATTAACATATAACTGTTGTTATACTGTTTGATTCTTGGAAAATATCAATCAATACGATATTCATAAAAATTATTTTCACTGCGAATTTGAAGGAACAAGTAATGAAAGATATTCATTTTCATCTTTTTAACCATGAAAGATGTAGCAATAAATGTTAAATTATTTGTTATCATAGGCCAATTTATTGTAATGTAAGGGACTGAGAAAGTTTAGATATATGGGGGTAATTAGTATCTGGCTCATTAAGTTTATTGAAAATGGTTAAGCTAAAATTCCTTTAAAAAATTGATGAAATAGATTTCCGTGTGATTATAGAAATATATATAAATATAAGACAAATAAACTAACAAAAAGTAACACAAAAAGAATAAAGAAAAAAACACACAAGAAATAGAGAGTAAATAGAATATATGTGCCATATGTATAATAAAAGAACATATGGTAAAATATGTATAAACTAGTTTATGATTCAAAATTCAAAAAGTTAAAATGCATTATTTTCCAAAAATAAAAATAAAGAAATTAAAAATAAATAAAAATCATCTTAATTTCTCATAGTTTAAATAACGGTAAGTAACATAAAAAGGTTTTTATTTTTTATTATAACTCAAATTAAATTACCTCTTTTACCTTGCAGAAGAAATGAGTACCATAACCTCATTGTATATGAAAAACTAAGCCATATAATCGAGAATATAATCCTAACCCTAGTTAGTATTTTATACCAACGTCTTCATCTCAAAACTATTAATAAAAAAATCCATTTATACCATACTCACTACTAAAGTTCATGCAATAATAATAGATTTAATACAAAAATATTTAAAAAATCATAAAGCTTAAATACAAATGGTATGTTTTTGGCACTATTGTACAACTGGATTTTATAAAGGAAAACCTAATTAATTTATATTTAAAATTTTTAATTCAAAATAAAATAGTTCCCTTTGTACCATGTAGAATAGAATTTAGAATAATTAATACAAATAAAATAAAAATTCTAACTTAAATACAAATAAATATAATACCTAGATTGCAATAAGGTTAACTTAGCATATCTATATCTATTTATCTATAGCTTTAATTGGTCCAAACTTAGTTTTAAATTCATTCCTTACAATTAGATAAATATGAAAATATTAAAAACCATATGATTAATCGAGTTTTGGACTCTATTAAACAATACAAAATTTGTGGAACCATGTGTATTTATGTATAACTTCAAATAACTTGCGGTCAATTTAAAGTTCTCTAGTAACAATGAAGTACTACAAAAATTTCATAAAAGCTAATATTCAGAAAGCCGACTTTGGACTCCTTTTTACATTGACTAAATAATATATGATTGAACTTTAAAAATTTGCATCCTTTTCATTTTAGCTCCATCTTAAGTAACTCCAAATTCTTAATTAGAATAAAAAATTAACTTTCTTAAATAAAATATAAAATGAATATGCCTGATAAGTGAAAATATAGTAAATAAAATCAAAAAATTAGATTCATGTTATAAACAATATAAATCTTTCAAAATTTTCTTATGTCTTACTTTGAAATGAATAACGAATGTCTCTTCTATTTGGCTTTTGTTAAACTCAATGATAGTTACAACTTCCATTTTTGATTTTGATCAATTCAAGCTAAAATGCATGACACATGATAGACTCCTAATTTCACTAATCCTTTTTTCCTTAAGAATTCACTTCTCTCCCTCCTCTCCACAAAATGTGATAACCCATGGTTGGGTTCCTAATTTGATCATCTAAATTCCTTCTCGTTCACTCATAATTTTGCATGATTTCAATCCCAATTAGATGTCTAATTAGCCGACGCTAATAGCCCTCTCCTAATTGCATATAGAGCATTCTAATCGCTTCAATTTCAATATCTGGTCTAGATTTTATTTCACAATTAATGTACATATGAGAAGTTTAAAGCACCTTGGGTGTGTTCAATCATGATATAACCCGCATTATTCCACATGAATCCTTAATCATGCAAATATCTAGATCCATCTTATCCATGTGCATCATGCACCATATCTGAAGCTTCTTATTACAGACATAGTGGATAGAAGCTCTACTAACGCTCAGGAACAACCTCCAAAATGTTAGAAACACAACCTCCAACTCTCCAAATGTGGGAAAACTTATCAAGATAACCCAACCCTTCAATAAACACTTTCTTCATCTGAGCTCCTATTTACATAAATTTATTTCTAAATGTTTGACGAGCCGCAAAATCGGCCCTTTAATAGAGTGTTTTTAGCACATGGAATCATCATCGTAGTCGGGCCGATTCGGGTCGTCAAAACGATCACCTCATTTAGATATATGCCATAATGAGTCGAAATGAGGTGATCGAAGATTAATTTTTTTACTTGGTAAGATACCAAGGTCGAACTCAGGGACACGAGCCTCTCTCGTATTAATCGGATTTACGCGTATTTAATTCGGTGTTGAGTTAAAGCATATAGGTCAAATCATGCAGAGACACAAAACAAGACAAGACATGACAATGCATTAAAATAAACATGCATTTTTTTATCAATTTTTAAAAAGCAAATAAATGAGCATGCAAAGTGAATGATATGCCCCAAAATCAAAGTTACTTGAGCCATAGAAAATGCGAGTTAGAATAAAGAAGTCTCTACACATATGAAGCAAGTAGGCATGATAAATAAAAAAAATCAAGACACTTAAATAATAAAATAATACATCACGGATCATAGTGTCAGATTTAAAATGTAAGCATGCCATAATAAAGAGGACTAGAAGAGCTTCAAAACGAAACTGAAATCAACTCGATTGGACAAACGTAGCTCAAGATATTCCACAAAGAAAGCAAGGGCATAAATGAAAGAAAACATAAAAAGATAACTACAAAAAGGTCCCTGGGAGGGACTAAAATGCAATAAAATAAGGCGCGAGACCTTCCCTGTAATTTACCCAAAAGCGCGGGGACCTTTTTGTAAATATGGAGAAGTTCTAGGGCTCCTCTGCAATTTGCCCAGGATAGCACGCGCCAGGCACGCGCCCTCCAGGCTCGGGTCGATCTGAGGTTCGGAGGAGGCCCGGGTTGCTTCGGCGTGGCTCGGGCGGAGGCTTTGGCTCGTTGCAGGCTCGGACAAGGCTCGGCGGATGCAAGCCTCTGGTTCGATGGCGGAGGCTCGGGGGCGCTTCTGGTGTCGCCACGTGGCTAGGCAACAACCATCCGATCGTGGTAATCGAATGGTTGTTATGGGCTTCTGGTGGGTCGACGTGTAGGCACTGGGACCATTGGATCGAGTTGATCCAACGGTAGCTGGAGAAGCGGGTCTGAGCGACGTGGCTGAATCGGAGCCGTCGGATGATGAGCATCCGACGGCATCTGCTCCTCCATCTTCATCGTTTGCTGGCGGCGGGAATCGAGCTCCGGCGAGGGCACCCCGACTCCGCCGCTCTCTCTCGGTCACGGTAGACCTCCCCCGAGCCCAATTAAGGGTCGTCGATGAAGCGGGGAACTCGGGGAAGGTCCAGGAGGCTCTGGCGTCGATCATCGGAGCTAGGAGGACGACTGCAAGGTCGATGAAAGCGGCGCCGGCAGAGCTCCGGCCATTCAAGTCTTCGGATACCTGCAAGTTAGTAGATAGCCGAAGCGGCGAAATGGTGCGTGCGTGAGTTGATGTGGGAGCTCGTAGGGGCGAAGGGAACGAGGAGCTCGGTGCTCCTCCGCCGCTAGAGCGGAGGAGGTGGTCGGAGGCGAAGGGGGGTATGGAAGAAAGGGGAGGTGAGCGGAAGCGTGCGCGTGGAAGGGGAGTCGGAGGCGGAGCTGTTGGGATGGCCATCGGAGCGTGGGGATGGCCGGATAGGCCTAGAAAAATTAAAAGAAATCAACTAAAAATACAGAGGAAGAAGAAGGAGGAGCTTACCTGATCGGAGCGGAGCGGGGCCTGTGCTCGAGGTCATCGGAGGACCTCGGGGTCATCGCTGGACTCCCCCGGCTACGGGGAGCAGCTTGGCGGAGGCGGAGCTCCGCAGACCTGGCCTACCATGGCCAGGGGTCGTCACCGGGGCGGACCTTCGTCTTCGCGTTCCTCACCGCCCCCTCGCTGTCACCGGGGGGCGGGGCTCGCTGGGAGGTTTCCCACATAAAGGCGGACCCGGCGAAAGGTGGGGGAAGCGGCTTATTTGAAGGGTGGAGTTGGCGGAGGTAATGGTGGCCGACGTGGGTTTGTGGTCAGTTGCGGGGCGACTGGAAGGGAGTTGCGGGTAGCTTAGTCGCGGGCGAGGGTCGTGGTTGATGGAGGAAGGACGTGGGGCTATTGGCGAGTGGAGGTGATGGAAGGTGAAGACTGGAAAAATGGAAGGGGCGAGGTCTTCGCGAGTGGTGATCGTGGGAGAGAGGATGAGGCGAGAGGTTGACGATGCAGATCAGCCGTTGGATCTGGAGATCCAACGGCCTACGTTTGGGCGCTGAAGGACGGCCAGGATGAGATCGGAGGCGATATGATCGACGGGATCGGGTTGTGATACGTGGAGCGCTACTGATGAGGCGCTGGCGGACGGCTCAGATGAAGGAGCGGATGATCGAGTGGATGAGGAACGTCAGGGGAATGAGCGGCCGAGATGGACGATCGGGAGCGCGATCGGAGGGCACCAGTCTGCGCCACGTGGCACGCTCTGGTGAGAGCGCTCACGTGCGGTGCAGATTGAAGGTGGGGATGATCGAAGGGTTGAAGGCTATCGGCTGGCGTGGAGGGATGGGGGTCGTTGGATCTCAGGGGAGATCTAACGGCCAGGAGTGGTGGCGGATGATACAAAGGGGCCGGGCCACGTGGCGCCCCCAAATTGGGCCACGTGGCCCAATCAGATTATTAGGAAGGTTTTTCTTATTTTTGAGGGCCCTATTGGCCGATTTTGAGAAAACTCAAAACATGAAAGTTGTAGATCTTGATGAGATCTACAAGTTTCATGTTGACCAAAACTCGAAAAGAGATTAAACAAGGGCCCGAAATATTTTGGAGGGTATTTTTAAGGTTAAAAATACCACAGATTTTTGTTTTGCCATTTTTTTGTGGTTTTTAATTTATTAAGGACTCTGTTAATTATTAGACATTAACAGGGAATTATTGACAAACTTTTAAGAAAGGGGGTTAATTATGGAAAATAAAGATGATGAAACTGAGGTTCATCACCCCCCTATACTTAAACTATGCTCGTCCTCGAGCATCAAAAAGAATGACTAAGTTGATTAACCCCCTTGTGCATGTGAATACAGGATCCAATCTGATCAAGTCGACTCGGCTTCAGAGATCCAAAATTTTAGAGTTCAACCCAGCCTTAATCAAGAGGCTTCCAATTCCTCTACTTCTCTAGACTCTCTCTGATGTACATATAAACTAAAGGATATGAGTTTAGTGTTGACTGCAATTCTGAGAGTAGAGTCAATTCGTCACCCAAAATCTTGGTCCGAGAAAATCTCCTAAGGACCCAATCCTCAGCACTAGGGAATAAATCAAATCTTGCATTCAGTCTACCGTCTCTTTAGTTGTCAGACTTAGAAAATGTAGATGGCAGGCCAGAAATGGAGGGCATGGGATTGTGTCAATTCTTCTCTCCCTCTCATTGGAACAAGGATTCTCTCTAGTGCCTTTTTACGCAACACAATTTTTTTTGGTGGTTGATCAGTGCGTCCGTCAAGAGAAGTTGGAGCCGTCTGCACTTGTTTTCCTGGGAGTACACCGGGGTGTGTCTCTTTTGAGTACCTATCGTACCTTCGACACCCAGACTTGTAGCATTTACGATGCAGAGCCCTTTTTTGGTGCAAGCCCGACTCCTGGTCCTAATAGAGGTGGTCCAAGTGGACACTTTGAAAAGTTTGGGAGCGCTCGCCTTTGGTGGAAGCTCTTTGATATTTGACTTTGGTGGAATGAGAGCTTTTCTTTGAATTTCATTGACTTGTATAATTGGTGGCTAGCTCCACTGCTTTTACCAAGAGTTGGCGCACACTGATCAACATTTTTTTATTTATTTTTCACACCCAGGCACTTAGGTTAATGTCAAGAGATTAGTATAAGAATCAAGTTCTCATACTGGCTAATATTGCTGACACTCAGGTTTCCTGAAGCCTCCAAAGATTTTATCCCATCCTCGAGCATCATTAGATCAAATCCAAATTCGACTTCCTCATCCCAATTCCTCGGGTGAAAAATCAACTCATCTCATCGAGAACCGCAGTCGTGCATGTGATGTGCTGATCACATTCTCTTTGTCTGAGACTAAGCATGGAATATAGCATGCAAATCTAGAAACTTAGGGGAATGTGGATGATTAAGTCTAAGACCCTGATGACTAAGGCTGGTTAACCTAAAATCTCAAAGACTTCTAAAAGCTAAGTCTTCTTGACCAAATCAGATCCCGGGTGAAAGTGAAAATGTAGAGGACTAATCCAACTTCTTCATTCAAAAACAAGACACTTTTTTTAAAAAAAAAAAACTTCAAGAGATATTAGAACTTCCTAAGCTCAATTGAGCATCCGCGGTTCAGCCAGTATGGATGTAAGTACAGGCCGAAGCCCGTTGCTTGAGGACGGGGCCTTGCGCGATGTCCTCTAAACCATCCAATCTGCTAAGGGCGAACCCTCACTGAACGCGGCTGACTTAATTGGGCTTAGTTAGTCATTAATAGCTCCTAAAGGTTTTTAGGGGTTTTCTGATTTTTATGGATTTTAATAAGAGAGTTAAAACACAAGTTAGACTCAACTTCCCTTGAAAAGAGATGGCGATTTTTCAAAACCCAAGTCACACAAAATGAAAATTTTCAAAACATTTTCAAAAAATCATTTTCGAAAATATTTCTATAAAATAGTGTAACATAATATCGAAAAACCGCGAAATCCTTTGAGTTCTCTTAGTCCAATGAATTTTTACCTTAGCCAAAAAAATTTTAATTTTTCAAAATTTTCAGATTTATAGCTAAAGTAAATATACAGTATATACGGTATACCCCCCTATACTTAAACTTTGCTATGTCCTCATAGCACTAGATGTTACAAGTACATAGGTCCATTTAAATATAGAAGAATATACGGGAGCTAAGAGGGACTCCCCCTATACTTAGGTTAGAAATAACCTAAGTATAAAGGCAAGAAAAGATGAGTAGAGAAATCACGGGGACTTGGGTTCCCCCTATACTTAGGCTGAGATTAGCCTAAGTATAAAGATGGAATTTGATGTCGGGAGGGACCCAAGGTGAACGAAGAAGGGGGATGGATATACAAGTGAGTGGTTTTGAATCTTGTAGATGAAATGGAGTGACTACGGTTTTGGGGGTGTGTGTCGTAAAATATACGGCTCAATCAAGCAAGCAAACCCTTATTTTCACCAACTCACACATGAAACCAACCTAAGTTGGTTTATTATCTTGTCTATTTTATTGGTGATAAAACCTTAGATATTTACGCAAAGAAAATGAAAATCAAGGCGTAGCGTGGGTGTTGCTCTCCCAAAACCGTATTTTACTCCATTTTAGGTTGACTTGCAATTAACAATCCCAATTTTATTTAAATATTATCACTGAATTAAGGTTAGCACATCAATCAGAAAATCATCGTCTACCGTTCATTCCATTTTCCATTTATCCTAGGTGATCAATCTAGAAAAATGAAAGCCGAGGAAAACATGTATACGATGAAGAAAAACTCGATCTAGGCTAAGCGAGAAATCATGCAGTGATTTGACGATAAAAGCCGCGAAAAATCTGGGGCCGTTTTGAAAATCAAATCAAACATGTATGCAAGTCGAAAAAGCCGCACCTAATCATGCATCTATTAGCGGTGATTAATCTTCATGAATTTTAGCTAAGTGATACGAGATTATGTGCGTCTTCATTTAAAGTGTGTCCTAACCTACGATCAAGCACATAAGATATGAAAATTGAGCTCGGAGAGCCGTGTGCTAAGTCCTAGGTCGACACTCAAGTGGGGACGATCCCCACACAACCACGATCGTTCGATTACATACGCGAGTCTTCGATCGAAGACCGCTGTAAAAGACGAATTATTAAAAATGCAACAAAAATGCGAGATTTTTTTTCTTTTCTTCCTCCTTTGCTCCAAGCATGCTCCTGCGGCTCCTCGCAGCGGGGAACGTCCTGCTCCTCGCCTCCTTGATCCATCAAGGGCCCTGCCACAAAAGCAATGATTAGATATCATAAAGGAAAGAAAAATTTTATATGCAAAATTTGCGGTCATTTGACCTATAAAAAGAAACACTAAATTAAACACACAAAAATCCAAAAAATAAATGAAATGAGCTGTGTCCCCCGGCAACGGCGCCATTTGACGAGCCGCAAAATCGGCCCTTTAATAGAGTGTTTTTAGCACATGGAATCATCATCGTAGTCGGGCCGATTCGGGTCGTCAAAACGATCACCTCATTTAGATATATGCCATAATGAGTCGAAATGAGGTGATCGAAGATTAATTTTTTTACTTGGTAAGATACCAAGGTCGAACTCAGGGACACGAGCCTCTCTCGTATTAATCGGATTTACGTGTATTTAATTCGGTGTTGAGTTAAAGCATATAGGTCAAATCATGCAGAGACACAAAACAAGACAAGACATGACAATGCATTAAAATAAACATGCATTTTTTTATCAATTTTTAAAAAGCAAATAAATGAGCATGCAAAGTGAATGATATGCCCCAAAATCAAAGTTACTTGAGCCATAGAAAATGCGAGTTAGAATAAAGAAGTCTCTACACATATGAAGCAAGTAGGCATGATAAATAAAAAAAATCAAGACACTTAAATAATAAAATAATACATCACGGATCATAGTGTCAGATTTAAAATGTAAGCATGCCATAATAAAGAGGACTAGAAGAGCTTCAAAACGAAACTGAAATCAACTCGATTGGACAAACGTAGCTCAAGATATTCCACAAAGAAAGCAAGGGCATAAATGAAAGAAAACATAAAAAGATAACTACAAAAAGGTCCCTGGGAGGGACTAAAATGCAATAAAAATAAGGCGCGAGACCTTCCCTGTAATTTACCCAAAAGCGCGGGGACCTTTTTGCAAATATGGAGAAGTTCTAGGGCTCCTCTGCAATTTGCCCAGGATAGCACGCGCCAGGCACGCGCCCTCCAGGCTCGGGTCGATCTGAGGTTCGGAGGAGGCCCGGGTTGCTTCGGCGTGGCTCGGGCGGAGGCTTTGGCTCGTTGCAGGCTCGGACAAGGCTCGGCGGATGCAAGCCTCTGGTTCGATGGCGGAGGCTCGGGGGCGCTTCTGGTGTCGCCACGTGGCTAGGAAACAACCATCCGATCGTGGTAATCGAATGGTTGTTATGGGCTTCTGGTGGGTCGACGTGTAGGCACTGGGACCATTGGATCGAGTTGATCCAACGGTAGCTGGTGAAGCGGGTCTGAGTGACGTGGCTGAATCGGAGCCGTCGGATGATGAGCATCCGACGGCATCTGCTCCTCCATCTTCATCGTTTGCTGGCGGCGGGAATCGAGCTCCGGCGAGGGCACCCCGACTCCGCCGCTCTCTCTCGGTCACGGTAGACCTCCCCCGAGCCCAATTAAGGGTCGTCGATGAAGCGGGGAACTCGGGGAAGGTCCAGGAGGCTCTGGCGTCGATCATCGGAGCTAGGAGGACGACTGCAAGGTCGATGAAAGCGGCGCCGGCAGAGCTCCGGCCATTCAAGTCTTCGGATACCTGCAAGTTAGTAGATAGCCGAAGCGGCGAAATGGTGCGTGCGTGAGTTGATGTGGGAGCTCGTAGGGGCGAAGGGAACAAGGAGCTCGGTGCTCCTCCGCCGCTAGAGCGGAGGAGGTGGTCGGAGGCGAAGGGGGTATGGAAGAAAGGGGAGGTGAGCGGAAGCGTGCGCGTGGAAGGGGAGTCGGAGGCGGAGCTGTTGGGATGGTCATCGGAGCGTGGGGATGGCCGGATAGGCCTAGAAAATTAAAAGAAATCAACTAAAAATACAGAGGAAGAAGAAGGAGGAGCTTACCTGATCGGAGCGGAGCGGGGCCTGTGCTCGAGGTCATCGGAGGACCTCGGGGTCATCGCTGGACTCCCCCGGCTACGGGGAGCAGCTTGGCGGAGGCGGAGCTCTGCAGACCTGGCCTACCATGGCCAGAGGTCGTCACCGGGGCGGACCTTCGTCTTCGCGTTCCTCACCGCCCCCTCGCTGTCACCGGGGGGCGGGGCTCGCTGGGAGGTTTCCCACATAAAGGCGGACCCGGCGAAAGGTGGGGGAAGCGGCTTATTTGAAGGGTGGAGTTGGCGGAGGTAATGGTGGCCGACGTGGGTTTGTGGTCAGTTGCGGGGCGACTGGAAGGGAGTTGCGGGTAGCTTAGTCGCGGGCGAGGGTCGTGGTTGATGGAGGAAGGACGTGGGGCTATTGGCGAGTGGAGGTGATGGAAGGTGAAGACTGGAAAAATGGAAGGGGCGAGGTCTTTGCGAGTGGTGATCGTGGGAGAGAGGACGAGGCGAGAGGTTGACGATGCAGATCAGCCGTTGGATCTGGAGATCCAACGGCCTACGTTTGGGCGCTGAAGGACGGCCAGGATGAGATCGGAGGCGATATGATCGACGGGATCGGGTTGGTGATACGTGGAGCGCTACTGATGAGGCGCTGGCGGACGGCTCAGATGAAGGAGCGGATGATCGAGTGGATGAGGAACGTCAGGGGAATGAGCGGCCGAGATGGACGATCGGGAGCGCGATCGGAGGGCACCAGTCTGCGCCACGTGGCACGCTCTGGTGAGAGCGCTCACGTGCGGTGCAGATTGAAGGTGGGGATGATCGAAGGGTTGAAGGCTATCGGCTGGCGTGGAGGGATGGGGGCCGTTGGATCTCAGGGGGAGATCTAACGGCCAGGAGTGGTGGCGGATGATACAAAGGGGCCGGGCCACGTGGCGCCCCCAAATTGGGCCACGTGGCCCAATCAGATTATTAGGAAGGTTTTCTTATTTTTGAGGGCCCTATTGGCCGATTTTGAGAAAACTCAAAACATGAAAGTTGTAGATCTTGATGAGATCTACAAGTTTCATGTTGACCAAAACTCGAAAAGAGATTAAACAAGGGCCCGAAATATTTTGGAGGGTATTTTTAAGGTTAAAAATACCACAGATTTTTGTTTTGCCATTTTTTTGTGGTTTTTAATTTATTAAGGACTCTGTTAATTATTAGACATTAACAGGA